>OY804261.1:73296101-73896101 GCA_963680825.1 Meiosimyza decipiens | reverse complement strand
TAGTAAGAAGAATTTGCTGCTGTGATGCAGATGAAAAAAATTGTCCATTTAAAAAGAAGTTGAAAAATTCATGAAACAGCATTAGAAACTTTAGTGAAATCACATGGGGAGCACTAGCGGAGTGTTGGATATTTCATAAAAAAAAATTTAAGAAATATATTAGGGAACACTCAGGAATACTTATGGGAAGCAATACGAGAACATACACAGAATTAAAAGTGAAACAAACGTACAGAATATATGGACTAGAGCGCAGTGGAGTCATCTGGGCAAGAAAAGAAAAATACAAAAATCAACACTAAAAACTTAAAGTGAGCGCAAAGGGAGCACATGCGATGGGAAGAACGAATTACAAATAAAAGAGCACGAAAAATTCTCGTGGGAGCACAATGGAGTGTTTTATCAATAAATAGTATTTGCAATGATGGAATAAAAAAGTGAAAAAAATATAATAGGAGTAAAAGCAAAGCATATGAGAGCACAAATGGATCATTAGGAGAACAAAACAATAAATACAAAATTCAATAGATATGTGCAAGAACCAAAAGAAGCGCTTAGGAAGCACATACGTAATAAGTACAGTTGACTAAGAGCACTAAAAAACTAAATCATTATGTAAAAAATATAAAGGGAGCTCAAAGGGAGCACAAATGGAACAGTTAAAATATTTATTTTAAGAAGTGATGTAAGACAATGCATACGAATAGTAAGCAAGTTTTTTCAACAGTGTAGAAACAAGTGCGCGCGCCTGCGTAATCAATGAAGCAAAGATGCTGCTGACTGTTACTGCTGTTATTGCACGACGACATGCTGCAACTGTGGCAGAGTCCGTTTGTTTGATTTTCTAAGTTTATCGTATAATGTTGCTGCCGCTTTTTTGCTGTTGCTGTTGTTGCTGTTGTCGTTGTATAGCGTTATAGCAATTATTTTCTAACTGCACTTGTGACGAGTGACTATAATCGTGTGCTGAGTGTTTGACTGAGTGAACGCGTTTTACGCTGTGGACAAATGCTTTGAATGGACAGACATATAAAGCAAGAAATGAGTGAAAAAATTCTGATTGAAATTCATAGATATGTGGAAAAAGTGCTGCAAAAACATAAACGCGCTTTAAATGCTGATACTTTTTTTTATCATTATTCCAGATAATGTTGCATATGTTGATGTTGCCTATTGTGATTGTTATAGTTTTGATTAACGACTTACGGTCGTCATCATTAAACGTAAGCTTATTGTGCAAAAATATGTGAATTTGTTTACTTTGGAGCAGCAGAGATGTAATTTATTACGATACTGATAGTTATATTTTTTGTTACATTTAACATTTTCATTTGGATTTGTGTATATTCCAAGTTTAAAAGTTTTGAAAAATGTCTAAGAGTGCATTCAGCTACCGTAAGTAAGCATATATGTAGTAAGAGTATTGAGTAAAGATAACATAAATGGAGGTTACATACTGACAGCATAAGAGGAGCACAAGTAAGCATTTAAGATACCCACTAAAAGCAAAAAAAAAATTTATAAATTGACAACAAAAATTCGATTCCCTGGTTCATTGTGAGCAAAAAATTGTGTGTCATGGAGGATCTATCGCGAGAAAACTATGCGTTACAGAGTGTTTGACAAAGTACTTTCAGAGAACGCAGAGATTTAAGTACTATAGGCCTTCGCACTAATATGTTAACAAGTCAAAAATTCGTTATATTTCGATCAGCAAAGCCGCTCGCTAACGATTTTTTGCTTTATCTTATGAACAGAAATCCAAGATCTCAATTTAATTATACCAATGAGTTAAGTCTACTTTGAACTTATAAGAAATTTTGCTTAGAAAATCAAACTGATTCCTTAAAAGCAAAATTTTCAAAAAAAGGTTGTTGTATTTCAGCTCGTATTTAGCACAAAAAATCTTTTTATCAAACAAATTTAATTTCCAACCTATCCCACAGCCGAGCGATATGTGCCAAATCTGAAATAAAACTATTTTTACGAATGTTAATTATGTCACACGTGAAATCACTCATATACAATTTTAAGAAACCCTTAACAATGAGGTATTGCGGTGGAAGATTTATTGCTTCAATTTTTGTTAAACATTTTATTGAGAAACATTTCCAAGAATTATTCTATAAAATGTCAACATATCAGCATGCTAATGGCAACTAACTGTTTTATAACTTAACCACATATTTGAAGAACTGAATAAATACCAAAAGAAATTTTGATTCACATAGAAATAAAATCTTTGTGTGCATGAGTAAATATTTTGCTGATAACCACGCACATTTTTCAAAGAAAACATTTTTTTTTCACATAAAAGCTCAACAGTTTGCTTTATGCACCAAGCACCTAAACCTTATTTATGTTGTTGATATGACAAATCTGTACTTTAAAGCCGTGCAACTGTCACATAAATCAAAAATTAATGGCACAACGCAGTACAGCATGCTCCAGCATGCTCCCAAAGAGAAGCAAAAAACGCTCATGAAAACTTTACCTGCTTTTAAATAACTTTATTAATTTTAACGTGGTTATCTCAACATTTATGTTAAGATATGCAAAATATTTTTGTTGTTTTTTCTTAACTGTTTTATTGATAAACAAAGTTGAAAATTTTTATTTTGATTTTGATTAAAGGTTCTTTCCGATATTGAAGCGCGATATTGAACAGTTACTTTGGCTTTTTATTTAGATAACAATATGTTGTATAACGCATTTGTTATTGTTCATTTGAATGTTATTGTGTGTAGTCGAACTGCCTTAAATGCGGTCAAGTAACCGTTTATAACTTTTAGTGTAAAATCAAAAAGTTTTAAGCCTGAGTTAAATAACAAAATATGTCTTTCTTTTGAATTGAAGAATTTTTGTATGATGTAGTTACCGTTTTGAAAAAAACAATACATATTTCTATTTTGTGGTTTTCTTTGAAAAATGCATTTTATATAACAATGAAAATGTTAACTTGCTTCTAATATATCCGGTACTGCACCGAGAAAAATCTTTTGATCAAAAACAATTAAACCATTTTTCCCACATTTCCTGTGCTACTTGCTATATAAAACTCAAAATAAATTCGGTCAAACAGTTGATGGTGGTAGCTCTGGTAATGTCATGGTTAAGTTAATGTGCTGCTGCTGCTGTTGGTTTTGCTGCTGCGGTTGCACCCATTTGCATTCAACTGACCCAAAGGCCTAGTTTAGTTTTTTTTTGTGTGTTTATGTTATTCTGTTTTGATTCAGTTAATTTAGGGTTTGTTTTTGTGTTGCATTTATTTAATGCCATGCATTGGTGCAACGTGAAAATATGGGTTGCTTTTGCTGTTGATGGTTGTACACTGTGATTTCACTTTTGTAATGCTATCGTGGTCAAATTGTGAGAATGAGAAGAGTTTAGCTAAACAAAAATAAAAACCTTTTAAAAAAAAAATTTCAAAAAAAGGGATATCCTAATTTCTCAAATTTTCAAATATTTTGCCCAATTTTATGTGTCAAAATTATTAATTGAAAAATGGCTCTAAAAACCTTCGATTTATTGTATACATTACTGTTAATTATTTTAATAAATTTTTGAGTTAACAAAACATAAATAATCCTTAAAAAATTAAAACATCCATCACGTTGCTTGCTTAAGTCTTTCGTTTTTGCATCACTGCACTTCAACAGCTGCATATTATTTGCCACATAAGTTTATTAGTTTCGCGCCATTAAATCATCGTGTTGTTAATTTACACCTATTGCTGGACACAACAACAAACAAATGAGTAACAACAACATCAAATAGCTATTAATAATAGAAAACCTTAACACACGTCACTAAAGAAAAAGCACAAAAAAAAGTCATAAAAAAGATCGATAAACTTTTTTATTAATGTTGCAGCAAACTTCAAGCAGTTATTGTTATTGTTATTGCTCCAGCTGCTGCTGTAATAAATTGCTGCAACTCAACAGCATTATTGCAAGTACTAAAGTTGTGTTTACACAGTCAGCGACGTGTCAGCAATTTCTTCTTCTTATTTTTCATAACAACAACTATTGTTCATTGTTGCTATTAGTGCTCTTTGCGTTTGTAATCTTTATTGCTGTTACTTAAGTAATTGCTGCTATTGATGTTGGTCAGCATTGGTAAGCAACACTGGCATTAGCAATGAAGTGCAATTGCTCTTGTTGAGCTTTATTGCTGCATTTGATGTTGTTGTTGGTGCTATTTTTTTGCTTCACTCTTCTTTTATAGTGACAAGGTTAATATTGTTGTTGCTACAAAGTGCCATAATGCATTTGTTTAACACCGCTGATTTTTTTTTTTTGGATCACACATCTGTGATAGTATTAAAACTTTTATTACCATATTATTACGAGCTTTTGAATATATTGCGCTTAAGCGGTTTTCACTTTCATCGTTTTAATGTCTTGGGTAATTTGATAGCTAATGCGCTTTATTTTGGTGCTGCATTTAAAAATACTTGGTATAGATTGCTGAAAGTGCTAGTTTTTTTTTAAGATCAATTACAGTTCTCCTTATTTGGTGTGCAAGCATTGCTTAAGCGCATTTTGATTTGAGATATGATTGGCATGTAATTGTTTGCTTAATTCGTAAGGGAATTGTATGCAGTTATTTTAGTATCTCAATAAAACAAAATTGCTGACTTTTTAAATTTGTTGAAACATTTGTTGAAATGATTAAAGCATAAGCGTCAAAGAAAAGCGAATATCATAAGAGCTGTAACAATTACCAAAAAATATTCAATTCAAAAATGTTTATATTAAGAAGTTATATAGAAAATTCAGCTCGAAGTAATACAATTTATATTAAGTATCAGCATTCATTTGTACGGGCCAGTGCTTTTAACCAAAGTTGACTTTTTGTTCAAAAGTCAGGACTTTATGGGAACAAAAATGACTGCAATGAAGTTAGGACTTAAACTAAAATAAAAATGCTATATAAAATAAAAGAGAATGCCACAGTTGATTACAACCAAAGGTTTTATCGCAAACAAAAAATTATCTGGCAAAGAGGTATTGTATTTTTATTATATTTTTTATAGAAAAATTTGTCCAAAATCAAATGTTTTTCTGACAAAAGAATTTCAGAACAACTTCATCATCCGCTTTTTATGTCTTATGCAAAATACATAGTTTATTGAAAAACTTGGATATAAACAAAATCACCCAATATATAAAATTGGCATGAAAAATAACTAATTTCAGCTTAGCTTTGCATATTAAATATTGCCATGAAACCAAAAGGATAAACAAAATACTAGAAGTATTTAAAAAATCGCATGAGATTTTCTACCATTTTTCAGAGGTAATTAGGCTCACACACACATGCATACCTACATACATCTATAAAGCTTTTTTATTATTATGTTTCACGACAATTTCTACGTTAAATTTGCTTATATATTACATATATATAATGCCAAAAGGCTTAACCAATACTATAACTGCTGCTATGTTGCTATTGGTGCCACATTTGTAGCTACTATGGTCCTATGATATAAGCTTAGAAAACAAAAACTTTGTATGAAATGACTTAGAAAACAAAAACTTTGGACGAAATGACAGCTTTATTTGGCAATTCAAAAGTCAGGAGTTATATTTTGATAGCTTAAAATACAGGGATTCTCGATGTTTCCATAATTTCATGCAGGAACCAACAAAAATTGAATTTTGCTTCTCGATGAGAAAAGGAGCATCAACAGGGGCCGCTATGGAGCATAGACATTTTGTTGCATTAAAAATTGTTGGAATGAAATCTAATCAGAAATTTTTAGGTTTTTTTTGCTTGAAAATAACCTAAAGAGACATTCGAATTTTTTTAACAATAAACGAAAGACGACTTTCTCCGATTTGGTTAAAATTTAGCTTAAGACTTAGTAAACTGTATTACAGTTCGTTCTGATGAGCCTTAGTAGCTCTAAAACTGAACTTCACTGAACTGACTATTTCCAAAAATATATTAAAATCCTCACAAACTCCACAGGAAAACCATTTGAAAATGAAATTTCGATAGTTAAAAATGTAAGCTGAAATATGTGATGTCAGATCTATAAGAAATTTTTGTACTGCATATAAGCAGAATTAAAAATTTGGTAACATAAAATTTAATTGTAAGGCTGGAATATTCTGTTAACTTAATTATTATATCCAACAAACAGTTAACGAAGCAGGCTAAAATTTCATTAAACCCAAAGCAATGCACAGACTCATAAACTCAAAAATAATGCCAACATTTAGTTTTAATGCGTTTTAATAGTGCGCTGCTGGCAGGGGCACAGCTTACAACAACAACAACTACAAAAATGAAATATAAAAACTATGAATGCTAACCGCAACAACAAAGAATCCAAACAGATAAAAAAAAAACGATTTAATTTTAGCTTAATTAAAATTACATAAATTTGTGAACAAACCGACATGGTTCTGCTGTATAAACATTTGATGCTACCACATACTTTCCGTGCCGTTTGCCGCCGTTGGGTTGGTCAAATGCTTTGACGCTGGGCGCGTAACTCAATGGGTGCACAGTTAACATTTCGAATGCATTTCATTGTATTTAAAGTTTTTTTTATTTTAAAGTTCTTTAATGAATTAAATCTCTATTCAATTATTTTTATGCTGCGTTTGCTGTTGTGCATTACATGTGCTGCCTGCTGCTACTTTTGCCCCATGCTCCACTTAAGCATGAGGGGCAATAGCTTTCTGAACTAGAACAGTGATTTCAAAAAAGAAAATTAAAATGTTTTCCATTGAAGCAAAGTCATAAAAATGAAAAACTGCAAAAAAATCTAACTCAAGTCCTTTACTAATAATTGAATGATCTGTAGTGAAGTTTAGATCGCGAATGAATTCGAGGGGAAGCGCGCCACATGTTTGCATTTTTAATCGTTTCAAGTGGCAGCAGCAACAGCAACAGCTCAAGTGCAGCAGCAGACAACATGAGTACCATCATCACGTTCAATGATCCCAGTTGCACTTCCCGAACTTTTGTTGTTGCTTTTGTGTTATGTCGGGAAATTGCTGCCTTTGTAGCAGAGGTCAAAAAAAAAAAAAAAAAAAAATGTGTGATGGCGGGAAAAATCAGTAAATAAGTAGGAAACATGCAACATTTGTAAGAGTCAATAACACTTCACACTGAACAGCGTAAGAATTGCAAGGGGACCAGGTTACTGCAGAAAAAAAAGTTGTGAAAGTTAGCTGAATTTGCCAAAAGATCTCTTGTTATGAGTTAAATTAATAACTTCGTGTAGTGATTGCAATTCTCATTAAAAAAATTATCAAAGTTTGTTAGCTGAATTAGCGCTGAATTGAAATTTTAAATCAATTAGGATTGCATACGTTAAGTAACATTTCCGAGTTGCCAGAATATTGCAGAAAAACAGCCTGCTGAATTTATTAGAAATGCGCTGAATATGTGCCGAAACATTTTTGCTTATCGATGTGAAAAAATTTAAGTGAAAAGCCAATTCAAGCTTTGCACTTTAAACATGAAATGTTTTAAGCAGCAATATTTAAATAAAAATTTACTAAAAAGCTGGTCACTCAGTTCTCGACATAAAGGGTATCATTACAATAGCGAAATTATTGCTGGCAAAAGCTTAGCAACAAAGCGAATTAGCAATTTTTTCTTTACTGACCAGCCCTAAAACTGCTATTCACATTTACACAAAAAGTGCCTGCGTGATCTACAAAAATTATGATTATCGTGCCTGACTGCAAGGCAGCACAACACACACACACACACACACACACACACACATCACTCACTTGCTGCTGCTGCTAATGAAGTAAAATCTGTCAAGTGTAACGTTAATCACATATGGACCTCTCTGTTGTACACAGGCAGGCAAACGCCGCTGACAATCATAAGCATATCAAGCTTAATACCACTCAGCCCACAAGAGTGGGTGTGTCGGGTGGCAGTGGTGTAAGGTTTGCGTGTGTGTTTGTGTGTGAGGTGAGGCGTATCGTCTTCAACTAATTTATGCATGGATTTAGAACATCGCGCACGCTAAATAATAATTGCAAGCGAATAATTATTAAGCGTTGGGATGAATGGATCCCAAGCTATGGCCAAGACCACTAGCAGAAATTATGAGCATTCATAATTTGTTGCAGAGTGATGCACAATCTATCTAGAATAGCAACAGCAGCAGCAGCGGCAATTACCACGGTTACCAACATTTGGCTTAAAGAGTGCGCGCTTCATGTTTTTTTAATTACAGGTTCTGCTGTGCGCTGAGCAGCGCTACATCAATGTGTGCTGTTTGCTCTTTAAGGCTTCGGGTGAGTTAATTTTCTTTTGAGATTTTTTCATGCTTTGCATATTTTGACCACAGATGCTTCATTTTCTTCACTGTGGCTGAGTTTTAATTTGTGTTTTCCTTTGAGTTTTAGTTACACTTTCGTAATTCTTTGGAGTTTAATTGATTAATGTGGCTGAAAGTGTTGATATTAAACTTCCTGCTTCTTGAGAGCATGACAATTTCTAAGATTATTGTTGACATGAAATGAATTATGTTATCTTTGATATGATTATTTGTAGTGTGACTAAAGTAAAGCTGATATTATGTCAAATTTTCAATTTATGATATTATTTTTTTCCCAATCTACTGGGCAATATATATAGAGCACCATACGCTAGTATATTATTTAAAATGCTTTTTGGCAATCACGCTTTGCTTATAAATAATAAGTCCAACGATGTCGGCCTGAAAAATGTTTTCTGTCAGCAAAAAGGTCTTATTTTAATCGGCTGTGCACAGTATCAACCAAAAAAATATCGCATTAAATTAAAAAAATGGCGCCAAAATTATATTTTTGACAATTCAGCAGAATTCAGCTACATATAATTATACAGATTATATATATGTACCATCTTAATTAGTATTTTCACTTAAACAAAGCATTTACTTTGAATCCAGCCTAGCATTATTGTAATGTTTTGTACATATTGAGCATAAAAAAATTGCTAACATTTAATTTTCGACAGTTCAGCTGCATTCGTAGGTATATCTTTCACCTTAGCATAAGAGTTCAGCCTTATTCAGCTCATATATTTCTAATTCAGCGTACTTAATTTACAAAGCATAATAGGTTTGAGAGTAAGAAATTTCTTGAAATTCAATTTTTGACAATTCAGCCGTATTCAGTTTATTGCTTACTTTTTGTTTACTATCAAAAGTAAGTTTTTTATCTTAACACAACAGTTCAGCGTTATTCAGCTCATATATTTCCTATTCAGCTCACTCGAATTGCACCGCAAAATAGGTTTTGAGTATAACAAGTTTCTTGAAACTCTATTTTCGGCAATTCAGCTGCATTCGGATACAATATGTAAGTATATTTACATCATTCAGCTTATATAGATTATCTTAAATAAATTTTTTATCTGCACAAAACAGCTCAACGTTATTCAGCGCATGTATTTTTAATTCAACCTACCATCTTTGTGTTGCGGAATGTATATTGAGCATGAAATAACGGCTGAATTCAACTTTCTGGCAATTCAGCTGCATTAAGCGTCTTTGTATTTTTAAATTTAAATAAATCAGTTTATGCAACCAAAGGCTATTTCACTTGTATTAAGCATTTATTCAGCGCTTTTTTTCTCGATTTTACTTTTCATGAAAATGCAGAAAACGTGCGTTTATTTTGCTTAATTTTAAAATTTTGTTCATATTTTATCTCTAAAACTTCCATTTACTACAATGCAAACGAAAATCTTCAGTTTTTTTTAACACGAAAGTATCTCATAACATATGCATTAGGGTGTCCGTAAAAATTTGTTTAGCTCGATTTTTATTTGCGACATAAACAAAAACAAAAATTGTGTGCCAAATACCTATCTTATTATTTACATAAAATTGCAACAATGAAAATGCTTTGTAACGCGTTGTCGCGAAATATACGTAACCGATTTTTATAATTTATTTTTTAAAAGAACATATTTTTGCTACAGAAAGTTACTGCATATATATATATTTTATTTTTAAAAGTTAAATATCTTTTTTTAGGATTGAGTTTTTGCAAAACCTCGCACTAAAATTGTTGTTTGATTTTTTCTAACTTGACAACAAATTCTTCATTGGCACGCCGAAAATTTCTCAAAGAAAAACATTTATTTAATACCCTCGAAAATTTATGGGACTTAAGTCTTATAAAATTAAATTCAGTGCTTCTGAAACTTTTTAAACTGAAGAGACTTATGACCTAGAAATCTTTTAGCTACGAAATTGAAAGAGAAAATTTACGTTTTTTTTATATTGTCAATGAAATATTTCGTTTAGAAATATGTATACCGTGTATTTTACAACCACCCTAGTGTGCATAAGCTAACGTTTGCCGCACGCTCGCCATAGTTCGCTCAACTTAATGGTCTGATTAATTTAATTTCAATCTTAAAACCAATTCATGAAATACCAGCAGCAGTAAAAAAAACTTCATCTTAAGTGGCACAATTAAAGATTTTTAGTTAAATGCAGCTGCCGCTGGGGGCCCAACAACGCGCAAGTTTTAATTAAACGCGCTGCGTATTCGCAAGATTGCTGCCTATGTGTACGAGACGCGTATCTTTTGGTCATTTGACGCAATTTAAATATGAAATCAGAAAGTTCGTTTTTGTTGTTGTTGTTGCTGCTGTAGCCTCGATTTGCGGCTTAAATTGCAAAGCGTAAAAGTGTTTTTGTCTTAATCTCAGCCACTTTTTTTTTAACTCTTAGAGCCGAAAGCTGTTTTTTAACCAAATGAATTTTCTGTTTGATTTTTATCTTAAAGATACTAGCAAGAAAGATACTATATACTTTAGTTGCTTATAGTACTGCAACAACACAAATGCGTGCTGCCAGTTAGCATTCAACTTAAAACTTTTAAGCCTCAAGTGCTTTGCATTTAAGCGGCGGTTACTGGAACAAGTGGCATTTTAGGTGAACAGCAGCAGCGGCGACTGCGCGATAAAAGACAAATAAATTTAATTGCGCGCTGTGGTTGCAACGCCGCGTTACACATTTCGCGTTAGCCCGCTAATATTGCTGTGTGTCTAATTCTTTTAATTTTGTTTGTGTAAATTAAGGTCAAAAGGTTCTGACTGACTTCTTTTTCACTTCCAATTTTTTTTCTCTTTCACTGTGGACAGAAATTTTTGGCGTTAGTTTTTCTTTTGTTTTGGTTTTTGCTTTTGCTTTTTTGCTTGAAATTTTTTTGTTGTCTTACAATTTATTCTGTTCTGCTTCTGTTTTTTGAGGTTACTACTTAATTTTGGAACTTTCTTGTTTTTAATGGTACGGTGCAGTAATTAGTATGATGGAATTTTGTAATTATTTTGTTGGCACATGTGGCCTGCATTTATCATATGTGACATATACGGCCACCGTTTAAGAGATTGAGTTACTAACTACATAATTACAAATTTAATTTCATGAGATTTATGTGAAAGCAAGAAGGCTTATCTTAATAATGAATGGATTGTTGTTTAAAAAGGTAAAATTTTGAGCTTAATAGCTTATATTGAAAAACACTGAATTTGTTGCTGAATACAGCATGGCTCATGTATGTTCACATGGCCTGAGTGGGTATGTTGAAAAAGTGCAAAAAGTTTAAAAAAAGTTATAATACCAAATGTGATCCATTTTGTTACCACAGGGTGTCTGACTATACCCTCTCGTTGAACCAACCAGTTTTGGTAATAAAGCCAAATAGCTGACCAATACTAACATGTCTAAAGTCATCCAACTCATCAAATAAAAACGATCCAAGTATTTTGTGACATTTTCCAGCAAGCGCGGGGCAGTGCTTTAAAGACATATAGCTCTGAACTGCTATGAATAAAATTCGCTTCTAAAATGTATAAAAAGCTTGGGAATATGACATCATATTGACGTTCCTAAAATTTATGCGTTTTTTATATTACAAATTATAACAGCATATTACTTAATAACTAACACAGAAAAACACAAAAAAAAATATTTGGTAACTTAAAACTTGTAGTTTAAGACAACTACAAGAGTTTATAAGATAAAAACAAATATATAAAAATTAAATTTTACTTCAAATGAAACAAAAACAAACTAACAAACTTAGTTATTAAAAAAAAAACATTTCCACAACTAATACGTAATTTTTTTTAACACTAATTAAATGTTAATGCAGTAAAAAAAAATTAAAAAGTTAGTAGCTGCACTAAAACTCACCTTTTAATTACCAAATAGTACAGATATAAAATTGAAGTAGCAGCAACAGTAGCTGGAGCAACAGCAACAAGTAGGAGTTCAAGCAAACAACAACAAAAACAAAAAAAAATGTTGCTAATCAGATGATGATGATGTTACAGCGATGAAGGAAGCAAACAAAAAACACCTGTCTGCTACAGACTTAAAGGAAAAGTTGTTGCTTTTGCAGTTGTTATTTTCCACTTTCCAACTCATGAAAAAGTTAAGAAATCTAAGTCAGGGTAGCACCAATAAATAACTTTGAGCTGCTGCGTTTTTATAGACTTTTTCGCAATTTTTTCACTTTTATAGTGTAATAGCAATATTTTTTTCACAGTGTAATTTATCGTTTAAAATTATAGTGCTCAGCACAACGTGGTTTTTAGTGTAAATTCCTATTCATTCATATATTTAACAACTGTTGCCCTTTTTATAAATCGTATATATCTATGAGATACAACAAAGCATTGGCAAAAGCACGCGATATTTATTTTTTTCGTACACAGCTAGCGACAACATAGATTTGATGTTGATATTCGCTGCATAATTAACGGTATATATTTAAAATTGTTGTAAAAAATTCATACATTTCATTGCGCTTTACACATATCGCAGTCGCAGTTACATTTGTATCTAGCAGTTACAAATACACAATAATATAGTTATAGAGTATAAAACAGAAAGAACGTTAGAAATTGCAAAAAAAAAACATAGCAGCTACGAAAATATTCTCACAATTAATTATGCTGATATTCAACGCAGTCACAGCATTTGCCAGATATTGCAATGTACGAGTATCTAGCGGATACTGAAACACAACCGAAAGCGCGCTCACGCAATTTAGCGGAAGTTTCTGCTGTTGTTGTTTAGTAGTTTTCGAGCTATAGCATAATAGTTGGATCACATGAATGCAGCTAATAGAATGTTTACTTTTCCACTTGCCGGCAAACTAACAGATACGTATCGCACAGATACTTTTGTTGAGCGATAGCAATGGCAGATTTGCAAAAACACGATTATAAAATTCTCAAACTTTTTTGTGAAAAAACAAAAGCACCGCCTATTGAAGTGTACGAGCTATGAGCGAAAGTTTCCGTAGTTTTATAAAAATTTGTATCTTTTATTTATTTAAAAAAATTTTCAACTTTTTTCTAGCTCACTAGCAAATTTCACTTTTCACTGTTGTTTTTATTTTGAACACAAAAAAGCGCAACTTTTTTTTCTCATTTTTTTGCTCCAATAAAAATCTATGCAGCACAATTTTTTATCTTTACTTCACTTGTAACTTCAGCTGGCTGTATCTCAAAGATGCGCGGAGCACTTTTTGCGCTTCGTGTCCATCAAGGTCGCCGTCGTCTAACTGAATGCACAGCCCAACGTTAGGCGGCCACTTCGTTAGAGTCATTCGCGCGCATACATTGAGGTAACCAACAAATTTTCCCATAGAAATCGACGTCGCGACGTCTTCGTTGTGGTCTATACGTACGAATCGTAGAAATAGTGAAAATGGTAAAGATAAAGAAGTAACAGTAGAAGCAAAAGCAGCAACGCCAACAGTCGGCGTCTGCTCGCAATAGCCAGTGCTGCTTGTTGGTGATGCTGTTGCTATTGCTGTTGCTTAATGTGGCTCGTACTCGTGTGGCTATAATCGTGAAAAATTGGCTTCTTTTTTGCCATTAAATCTATGAAATGTTAGTTACTTCTTGTGCGTACAACAGCGCTCTGTTAATTTAAATGTTAAAGCGAATGTTATTAACAGTGTGATAAGAGCTGATGCTGCGTTGTGAGCGACAAAACTACAAACATATGTTTATTGTTGTTGTATGTAATGGACTGGTCAGCCGTTTTGTTAATATATTTCTTTCCGATGTTTTCACGGTGTTTTATGTTTTTATTAAAAAATAATGTAATTTAATTTTACACGCAAAGTTTTTACATATTTTACTAAAAAGCATGCAAATTTACAATAAAAATGCTTGGAAGCTTAGGCTCTTTGATTCAAATCAAAGCTTAGAAGCTCTGCTCAAACAAAATATAGAATCTGTGAAACAACGCTCTGTAAAGACCATGCACCTGAAGTAAATGGCAACGCTAATTCGGTAACAGAATGCTCGATGATATAGGTTTAGTGAAAAAAGCACCATTAGAGAAAATCGCCAAATTTATGCAAATCTCAGGATGGTGTGATGCTCCGCCAGAGTTTCTTATGAAAAATCACTGTAAAGGGAGCCTACTATACAAAAAACTTAATTTTTATAATAATTTTGAGTTGAAATAATTTTTTTGTGCTTTCATGGTGGTTGTTGTTAGAAATGCAGTGCATTAACCCTGCTCTGCAGAATCCTAAAGCTACCGTCAGAAGCTTCAGAGTGTGTGGGCTTAAGTGAACGTTAGCCTCTTTTCAGGCCTCTATCTACCTTGGAATTGCATTGGCATTGCTTCGAGGCCAGAGACTATAAATTTACGAGTTTTTTTAATCTTAAAAATCTATGCCGCTGAAACATCAAATCCCTTAAGCCACATAAATTTTTCAAATAAAATTTTGTGCAAAACATGAGAATAAACATTTTAATTGCAATAACAAAGTCATCTAAATAAATCCGCTCCGACCGTACATCAGTACAATCAATGAAAGCCGCATGCAGCATTCTATGAAACGGCCTTGCAGCGCCAATTGTTCAATATGCAAAAACTGCCAATGAAGACATAAAAAATATCACAGAGTCCGAGCAAATTGAAACATAAAAGAAATCAATAGACATAAAATATAAATCATTGCCATTGCTTGGCTGCCAATAGTGCATTTTTGCAACAAAATGCCAACACGCTTTGCACTCCAAATGATGTCCACTTGGTATTAATAACTGCAGGCCAACAACATACCACCATAAGAAAATCTCGTAGCGACAGAAAGCAGAGGCGCATTGCAACAACAATTACAAGCAGTAACACGCCTGCTGCCTGATGGCAACTAAGTTGAAATGGTTCCACCTATTTTTTTTTTCCTTCTGCAAGCTCTGTATACAGGGACAATGTATTGATTTGTTGTATTGGGTTCGCTTCCGAATTGCATTTTATGTAGTCATATCATGGCTATATGTTGTTGCTCAAGAAATTGTTGCAAAATTGCAGCAACCACAGCTGGTGCAGATGAACAAGTGATTAGAGAAAAAACCATAAATCAATGCGTGTGTTTTTAATCAAAATGCAAATGACGTTGTAGTGCGCACGCCGAAAAGCGCATGCGCACAATCTCAAATGCCAATGGCTGAGTTATGAGCCTTGCTGTGGGTTATTGAAAAATATATATATAGTGGTTTCTTAACTGTTTTTCTGCATTTTTTAAGTGTTTTTATTTCATAACTATAATAAAAAAATAGCAAATGTTGTTGCTTGCAACAAAAACAGGCTTACAGGAGGTCAATGCTGGCATAACCCATTTCTTATGCAATGATTTTGGCTGGGAAATTTCACAGTGATAAGGAAGAACTCAGCAATTTATTTAATTCACCACTGTAGTTGCTCATGTTTTCAAAATGTAAATTCCGCTTATTTGTCTAACAGACAAAGCATCAAATTAGGCAACCATCACTAAAATCCTATTAATTTTGTTGTTGTTAAATAATATGCGGTGCAACATAAAAACGCTGTGTTGCTGCCACTGCAACAAAACACAAATACCATGTGGTTGGTGTTTCATTTTACTGCTCGAGTGCTTGATGCCGCTGTGGTCTTTAAAAACGCAGCAGCAGCAACAGCAGCCTGTGGTGTTAAAAACAAAATTTATAATTTTTCTCAAAAGTGTTAACAGTTATAAAATCAGTTATAATAAATGCAGCAAGCGTTGCATTTCAAAAGTATTTTTTTATGATTAATTGCCAAAAAATTTGTTTTTATCAATTTTGGTAGCATTTCCGTCACTGTGTGCGGCCTTAATGAAATGCATTTCGATTTTGTAATTGATTTGATATTTTTAGAATTTAAGTTTTGAATGATTTGTACCGTTTATATTGTTTAAGGGCGCAAAATCAAATCGAAAAAGGTTTATTTATAACAGAACTCTAGAATGTGCTACCTTGAAAAGTGGATCAAATATTGCGTACCGTTACGAATGGCATCTGAAAAAACAGACAAATAACTCTGGGCTTTAGTAGGTAGTATGGATAACAAAACAAAAGCAATATCCCACTAACTAAATGCATTTCGCTTAAGCGGCGTTTTTTAATCCTCAGTGACCCAGTTTCGCTTTAAGGTCTAATTTGTATCATTACTACGATTTAAAAATCAATTTTAATTTTTTATTTTTTGAAGTGCGGTGATTTATTGAGACCCTTGAAAATTGTGCTACATTAGCGATAACAGTGTACTCAACTGAAAAAATAGTTAATTTAATTATTTACAAGAAATGCTTCTAATATTCTAAAGCTATTCATACTACTTGCATTTATTGCTTAAAAGAATCATCAGTGAACTTTGTGCCGATTAGTGAGAATTTCTAAGCCTTATATGCCAAACTTTTTGCATAGATTTGTTGAGAGCCATAGTAATAAGTGAAACAAAAAAGCAAAAATTTTCTGATACAAAATCAAAGGCTCACTATGGAAAAAATTATTTTTATATGTGAGGTGGCACGCCCACTGATGCTATTTTTCTGACTTTTAATTCAGAGATGAATTGTAGTGAGATAGTGAGACTTATAACTCCCATACAAAATTGCTGCAAGAGTTCATTTCAAACCATGTTTTGAATTTTCATTTGTATGGGAGCTGCACGCCCCCTCGAGCAACACCTTTGAACTAAATTTATTTTTAAAGCTTTTAGTGTCCGACCATAGCATACGAAATTCTATTAAGATCACTCTTATAGCACAATAAATATTAATAATAATTAACGTTTTTTGTTAGTATGGGAGATGCCACGCCCACTGACACTATATCACTCTTTTTTTGTTTAAAGATAGCTTCTTAAGTTAGCTTATAGCTGTTATGTACATTCAATTTCATTACGAAGGCTTTACTAGTTCGCTCATTATGTCATATATAAATATTTTAGGCAGTGGCACGCCTTTCAATGAGTTTTCTCGAAGATAAGACCATATGATATCAAGAGTTTTCCGATTTTTTCAACATTTTAATACTATTTTCTGTAACGTACGGAAGCATTATTAAGTTCATACTTCGAGTCACGAGTGCTTTCATTCACTAGCTTTTTATATTCTTCATACAAACTTTAAACATTTTATCATTTCATTTACAACGCATAGAGGTGGTGTAGACAAGCGTATATATTGAAAAGCATCACCTCCTGAGTCTTTTGTACTATATCGGTTGATTCGTCTGTCAGTTTATCTGCTTGCCTGTGAAAATCGCGTTTAGTAAAAAACCACACAACATCATAGCTCGTGAGATTGAGAATATGCGAAACCAGTACACGGACGTGGCTACCGCCCATATAAATAAAACTTTAAAACTATATTTCAAAAGAGTTAAGGAATTCAAAGTTCACACAAACACACGAAATGCTTCAAAGCACCAAACAAAAACTTAAAAAGTTCAGACAAAGAGGCGTGGCACCGCCCATTCAAGCAAAAATGTTGGAATAATTACTCAAGGTAATGAAATAAAATATCACACAAACACATAAAATAATTTAACCTAAAAAATACAAAAAATGTGGGCGTGGCAGCTCCCAAAAAAAGTAAAAATTTCGAGACGGTATAATGAAAATAATGTAATCAATTTTTATACAAACGCACAAAATAATTCAAACTAGCAGCAAGTGCATTTTCACTCGAGGGCGTGGCACTCTTAAACAGAGAGTTGCCACCTTTTCAAAACACTATTTACGCAAGCGCCTGTGGCACAATATTTCATATAAAATTTGACAATTTTTCCTATATGCCAGCAAATGAATAATGCAATTTTTGAAAAATATTTTTTTGTAACTTCAAAAGTTCTTCACCTCCTTTAACCACAAAAGGGCAAACAAACGGCAAAAAAGATGCAGAAAAAACCTTGGTGTGTGAGAAACTTTTTTTTTTTACTAAATTGATTACACAAGCAAAATGAATTGAAAAGTCTACCCAGCGGCAAAGCATTCAGCAAACAACAACAGAAGGGTAAAAATTTTACAAATTTAAGTCTTTCATGGAAATATAAAAACAAAAAAAGCAAAAACAAAGCAAATTTTCCCACCATTGAAGCGTGAATTAATGAAAATTTTGTGTGCTCAACACGAAGATGATGCTGCGGCTGCAATATGGCCAAAAACAACAAAAGAAAATAGCAACAACGACAAGTGCATTTACATTCTGTTTTGGCCAAATTGAAAATAAGAAGTAAAAAACTGCAATAAACTTCCGTGTTAAAATACAATGAGCCTAGCAGACAATGTAGTGTTAATAAAAATTAAATTAACTTGCTACTGATTAAGAAATTATGGTTTTAAAGAAACAAAAATAGGTTTTTATTTAAATCAATAATCTTTGGTTTCTTGGCTTTTTTTGATTTAAATTTAAAGATTTTTTTTTTAATCTATAAACCATTGATCGATCACGTATTTTTATTTTATTAACACTCGCAACCTTCGAAATTTCGACTGTTTTCTCTATATTTGCTATTGCTGTTGTCCAATACAATTACTCACCGCCCCCCTCTCATGTTCACTGAAAATGCGCACCTTCAATGTAAAGAAAAAGTTAATCGTGCCGCATCGATCAAATCCTTAACGTGGCCTATGGAAACAATTTTTCAAGTTCGATTCTTTGTTGATCTGAGAAAAGAATCAAAGCGCATTGAATGTGTAATAAATAACAAAAACAAAAATAAAATGAGAAAACTCCAAATCAAAGAATTGCCAATAAAACGAAAAATAAAGAAGCGCGAGAAGAACGCGGCGGTTTCAACTTCACGATCGCGTGCCTTTTATTTATTGCAATGTGTGTGTTACAGGGCTACCATTGAAAATATCATGCGATAATTTTTATGTGAAACATTTTTTTTTCTCCTGCAATTTTAGTTATTAGAACACTTTGAAACGTCATCAGTTAATGTATTTGAGACATTACGAGTAGTCTCTCTGTTTCATGTCATTAAATGCAAAAAAGGGATAGTGCTACTTTTGAGAATACTTTTATGAGACAAAACATTGTATGAAGCTAACTATTGCTCCAGTGACAATGGTAATCTTTTTAAACTTTTACTCAAAATTCCAATGAAAACATTTTTGTAGAACTTTTATTTTCTTATGGCTGTACTAAAAATGTTTTGTCCAGCAAATTACTCAAACGTTAACCCTGCAATTTATTGGGGGTTTTTGTGAAACTTCAATTTATCTAAGATGCGGTAGTGGTTGTATTTGTATGTTTCTTTATATTGATCACGGTTTCACCTGTTTATGCCACACGATCGATGATGTGCAAGAAGATCGAACATTAATAAACTTTACAAAATTTTATAAATTTTTCTTCGACATATCTTTTGCAGAGTTTAATAACATTTTTCGCCCTACAAAATTTTATAAATTTTTCTTCGACATATCTTTTGCAGAGTTTAATAACATTTTTCGCCCTAGAACATATTTTCATAAAATAAATAATGCTGGTACTAAGAAAAAATGTCAATCGGATTTTCTTTAGGATGTTTCATAATAAATTCAAAATTATTCAAATTTTAAGTTGTGATCAAATCATAGTTTTAATTTTGTATAGTTTGCCAATCTCAATGAAAAACGCGGAGCAATTTTCCACCCCACACCTTGCATCTTGGGTGGCTGCCACTTCACCCTTCACTAGCTCTGCCCTTAATTTTAGTATGTGATTTAATTTTGGGAAGGGTTGTTTGCCTTGAACAGAAGTTTCTTGATAGGTAAACACGCTTATTGGCAATTATAAAAGCATTTCTCAACTGAAGTGAATATGCAGATAAGTAATGGTAATAGTGGAGCTATCATATGCCATCCATTGTCAGGATATCGCGTTCTATAAAATTGCTCACATAATGCTAATGTTACATCTTCGGCATACCGTATTCACAATTTTCGACCTTTCTCATCTTAATACTTCTTGGACTTCGTCAACATATTTTTGATTCTTTAACATTTTTCGACTTTCTCAATATTTTACAGATTTTCTTAATCAATAGTTTTCGACTTCTCCAATATTTTCGATGTTTCAAATTTCTTTTGACTTGTTCAACATTTTTGGAAATTTTTCGATAATCTTAACTTTGGTTTCGAATTTTTCAATATTCTTCAAATTATTCAATACTCATCGAATTTTTTAATACTCGTTTAAAATTTTTCAACTCACATATTTCAACTTATTCAAACTTTATAGTCATTTCTATTATTATGCAAACACTTTTACATAAATTTTTAGGTCTTATTCAATATTTCTCGAACTAGGACTAAGACTTTTGATTTAGACTTTATTTTCGTTTTTGATAATTATAGCAAATTAGTTTGACTTATAAAGCAATTTCTAAACAGAAATAATTTGAAAACTAATTTTCTTTTTATTTTTTCAATCATATTAACGAAATAAAGTAAGCAAATTACTCGTAATTCGTTGAAAAGTTAAGCCATTCGCCAACTTATTTCTCAACAAAATGATACAAGTAATCATGATCATAAAGTAATTTCTCATGAAATTCATTCAAATAAGGTTGATTCATTATGAGGAATATCAAGATCAGTTATATAATTTTCAACACATGCTATGACTTCTAATGAACAAGCTCATGATTGAATTGGAAAGCACGAGAAATAAAACCCACAATAACTTGACTTATGTTAATTCACAAATATACGGTAGCAACATTCTATCAAAAACAAAACGAACCACATAAAACATTCGTATGCTGTTCTGAAAGAGAGCTCATCAAACCCGCTTTGGAGTTATATATCACTCCATCAGCCAACCCCATCGATCTAGGCTGTCAATTTGACTGCAGAACTGCTACCCACGACGTTAACGACAATGATGTAACCAACAAAACAACGAATGAATAACTGACAACATGTTGACGATGCAGGGTTCAACGATCAATCTTCAATGTTTCGGATGCAGCTGCTGTTCTTCCGCGCATAGAAAAACTCGCTCACTGTCCAGTCATAGATCAGTCCATGCAGTATAGCGAAAATATTGAAATAAAAATGAGAAAAACTGGATCAATTGCATGATCGGACAAAAAATGATGTGCAATAAATAGAAAACAAAAAAAAAAAACAACCGTTGCACAAAAATCACAACAACAACAATAACTGCAAAACGATGTGGCAACATGTTGACAAGCAACTTGAACAACAATCAAAAATACAACAACAACATGAGAAAAGAAAAGAAAAATCGCAACATTCAAGATCGCGCAACCTGTGTAAGAAAAATCTGTTATTTAAATGGTTGGCAACGCAATTCATTTTTTTTTCTTATTTGGTTTGGTATTCAATTGCGCTGCATTTGTTGTTGTTGCTTTCTTATTGTTGTTGTTGCGCGATCGCACAACTAACTGTCGCATGTCGTTGGAAACTGATGTTGTTCGATTTGGTTTTTCAATTGTGGTGGTGGTCATATTGGAGCAGTTTATGGAATTTTGTTGTTTCTGTTGGAATTTTTTTCTTATTTTTATTGCATGACCCTTGTCTGTAGCTCAGGTGATCGCGCATGTATCTATCTATCTATATAGCTTAACTAGGCTTATCATGCCGATGATGATCATTGCTCGATTTTTATTTATTAGTGCGCTACATTTTGCATAGAACTTTTTGTCTGTCTTGTTTGCGGTCTGTTGTTAATTGGTCGTGCACTTGTACGTTACGGACATGGGCACACTCCTACGCTCCCTAGATGGAGGCATATCGCTGTGCGATCAGTGGCTTCGTTGTATTTGCGATCGCGCATTGCCAATGACGTGATTAATGCGTATTAGCTTTCTGGTTCTGTTTTGAGCGTTTTGTTTATGTGCGTTGAAGCCATTTGATTACATTTTTTTTGAAAAGTTTCTCTAATTTATGTTTCAGTTGCATTACATGTGTTTTGCATTAAATTTTGTTGATCTGTTTTTATGATAAGCGCGAAAGTGACCTATTTCGCTTATTGATAGCCATCTAAATTGACATTTAGTTGCATATATCTTATTGCAATTTGATTCACATATTTTTCAAATAACGCATTTAATAATATATCCGTTAAAATTCTTAATAAGTTGATGTAAAAAAAATGGCTTCAGTGCATATTAAATGATTTTTTTCCTTAAATCAAAGAATTT
Organism: Meiosimyza decipiens; assembly: GCA_963680825.1. NCBI lineage: Eukaryota > Metazoa > Arthropoda > Insecta > Diptera > Lauxaniidae > Meiosimyza > Meiosimyza decipiens. The sequence continues at coordinate 73,873,634 of OY804261.1, read as the reverse complement.
TAAGAAAGAAACATCACCTTAAAATCAAAATAGAAAAATTGAAAATTTTATATATTTTTCTCATGAAACTTGGCCTCAAAGTATAAAGCCTTTTTTTTTGCTTATTTTCTTAAATGATGTTTGTATCGAAAACCCGCCAGAAATGATAAAAACTATCGTTTATTCTACCCTAGTTTTGAAATTAAGTGCACCACTGTTTCACATATTATTAAGTTATCCCATTCCCCTGAAAGAATCTTCTCAGTAACTATATTACGTCGTTTTTTTTCAGACAAAATATTCACGCAAAGTGATATATATTGCCGGACGTGAACACCTTACACTTCACAGCGACAAAGATTAAAAAAGGTCACTTTAAAATCATTTCATTTTAACCGCTTTAGCTGCATCCAAGGTGTACCACATCAGACACATTGCATAAAATTCAGGCACCTAAATCTATGCTCAAACCATATGGAGACATAATGTACATAAATTAAAAATGAACTGATAAAAAAATCTATGTTTGCTATGTCCGCTATACCTGAAACGCAACATATATCAACGATATTATTCTTAGCCCAATTAGAAGCTGGACATCTACATACGATCTACATTTCTTGATCCTGTTTGTGCCCATCTTTCAACCGACGTTATAATCTAAATTTATTGTCCGCAGTACAAGTCACACGACAAAAATATTGCAGTAAATGCTAAAAAAATGAGTGGACAAACCAATAGTGACATCATGGAAAACCTGTACCTGGTCCTCTTCTCCAGCTATCTACGAGAACATAATCAATGATATTTTATGTATCGTAAGAGTGCTCCAATCGATTGAACTTTGGGGGCACATAATCTCTGTTTGACAACGATAACACAAGTTGTTGCTGTTGTTCTGACAACAAAATGTCTGGTTTTTTGAAGAAATCCAGTTGAGAATCATATAAACTGATTATCTAAGTGTCGAAGCAGGAAAATACAAATAGTTACAACATGCCAAATAAGGAACACTGTTGAAATGTTCCAAAAAAGAAAAAAATAGTGAAAATTGTCTCCTTAACTAATACTTGCGTGCTGGAAAAAAACATATAGATAAGAAAACAACAACATCTTTCATTGCATCCGATTGACAAGCGGCAAAACAACATTTTCAGCAACAAGCCAAGGATCATTTGAATGGCGCAATAAAAATGTTGTTGTTCCAGACTGACAGACTGGTTCACTTTTAAACATTACGTGCTTGCGTTGCTTGTATTGGTGTTTGCTGACTTTACGCACATAGTGTCTTTAATTGAACGCCACTTCCCCCACTAACATCAATGCGAAGTCTGATCAATTAAAATAAAACCACTTCATTGGAGCGTTCAAATGACGACGATGAGGATGACGATGACGACGACCCCAACTGATTGTAATGCAAATAACAGTAGAGACCAGTTCGTCCCCTTAGCTGTATGTTGGTCATGGTTCTAATGTTGGCTGATTGGTTGGCTTCTTGTATTCATGCACGGAATGTTGGCAACATGCTGGGCAGCAGCATTACTAAATGGTTTGCTTGGACAGGATTCTATGGCAGTATGATGCTGTGAGGTGAGACAGTTTATTATTGGGGCTTTTTTTTTAAGATACAACAATTGCTGCTTGAAAGCCTGGAATTGCAACAGTTGGCATTTGCTGGCAGGAGAAACGTGGGATAACAGTTATGAGCAGAAATTGCTTATAAAATATATTAAATGATACCGTAGATAAAAAACTAGTGCAGCTGCATGAACGCATTAACTATATTGCTATGTTAAGGAATTTTTAAAAGAATTTACTTTATCTATAAAAATAATGAAGTAATCACTTGAAGCAATCGATTTAAAATACCAAAAGTCGTGCTTGTTACAGAAAATTGCTGGTGAAAAAATTTGAAATAAAATATCACTATATTTTTTTGTGACTCTGCTGTTGAATATTCAGAAAAAAATTTCTATAAAATTTGAGTTAGTTTCATTAGAAAACTTTCTCAAAATTTATAATACGAACATTTTTTTTTGGAAAGATCAAAATGAACATTTAATTTGAGTTTTTTTTTCCCTTATATCCGACATTTCATTTGATTTCTGAAATTTTTATTATTTTGAAAAATGGGATCGTTGAATTGTAATTAACATTTATAGATACTTGGTAACTAGGTATTATGGTAAAATTTCATGACATTTCTTCATAGAAAATTCTTTGAGTTATAAAATTGGTATGTCTGCATAATTTTTAGTCCCTTATAAGTATTATCAGTGTCGTATTTAAAGGGAGCAAAGAGGGCATCAATTTTGTTAAAAAATTTAGTTTTTTCTAGGTAGATGACTAAAATACATTATCTATATCAAAAATAGGGGTGGAAGATTGATTTTAACCCCGCGCAAAAAAAAACTTTCAAGCAAAGGCACTGTATTTTATTGGACAAAACCACGTTTTAGCCAAAATTTGCCTATCATTATACGCTTTGTATTTTGCATTTGAAAAATGAATGTATGTGATATAAATATTTGCACCAGGAGACCGGCCATAGTTTGGTTTTTCGTTTTGAGGTTGAAAAAGTTTAAAAAGTATGAAAAATGCTGAAAAAAATTGAATGAGCTTGAAGAAGTCAGTAGAGTATAGAAAATATTTTAATATGTAATTTAAAAAAATCGAAACAGCCGAAGTATGATAAAAAAAAGTAGGGATATGACACGCCCACTTTAAAATTGCGCCTACTTTTGGTTCAATAAATCATATTCGCGAAACGGCATCCGCATACCAAATTTCATTATAATTTGCGAGATATGCCCTAATTCGTCGTAACACTTGAAACGGTGACACACCTACTGGTGCTGGTTTACCAAGTTGGAAAGAAGCAACTCCCGGCATTCTCAAAGTTTTTTTGGGGAAAATAGTGACGATTTAATTTTTTTTGGTCAGAAATATTCACTAAATATAAAAAATTCTCTAAAATAAAATAAAGCTATAGTAATAAACTGCAGATTTTTTTATGAGGAACCCCTTGTTTTAATTTCAGAAGAAAGTTAATTGGCTTTGAGTATAATTTTAACAGTTAGTAGATAAATCAAGAGCAGTTCATGTCACGGAAACCAAAAACTTATTAAGGATTAGCTGTGAGGCATCAAAGAACATAATTAGCACATGATTTGATGTCCTTTCAAACATTTTTTTTTTAATATTTACATATTTATTTTGGAAAATTATGAATTTTTGCATTCAATACAAAATTAAAATGAAGCATATTAGAAATTTTTGAAATCATGCATGAATTCTACGATATAAGTAAGCGAAAACCATAGTTGATCATTTATTAAATCCGCAAAGAAATTGATCCAATTCAATACAACTTTCAATATTTCTTCCAATTCAGAGCAATAATCTTCTCTAAAACAAATTCTTCCGCTTCCAAATGCCATGACAATTAATTTGTTTGACATAATTTCAAACGATCAAACAAACAAAAAACAACTGCAACAAACAGTTTGAGAATTTTAAAAAGTGATCGCGCGGCAAAACAGCAATTGCAAACAACTTGCCATTAAGAGATAAAAGAAAACCAAAAACAAAGCCAACATGCCACAAAATTTATTGCTGGCGCTATTACAAGTGGTCTACTACAACGAGACCAGGAAGAAGATTTCGTTAAAAGATCCAGATTAGATTGTTGATTGTTATACTGTGACGATCAATGAATGGAGATGTTTGTGCAAGACGGTTATGTCGAAGCGGTGGATATATCGTAGGTATGCAGCGTGCAGCAGGAAAAGTTGCTGATGTTGTTGATTGTCTGCCATTGTTGCAATGTTGCGATTGCTGCTGTTGGCACTTTTCAACATAGTTGGTTATATTACTTATTCGCTAAGGATAAACGAATAAAAACTTTGATTTAAATATGAGATAATGAAAAAAGTTTCAGTTTTTTCTCATATGGGAGGCGTAGCATCGCCCAATTTTTTTTCTTTAAAACTTACTTTTGCCCGTGCCTTTAATACAAGTAAGTATCATTCATCTGCATCAAATAGTTGATAATATATAATGACTTTGATCTTTACCTCATGTAGTGGGCGTGACATTGCGCATTTTTTGGACCAAAATATGATAAGAATCAAATGCCATAAGAAATATATGTACCAAATCTTATGCTTCTGCGGTGAATATATAAAAGTGTTGCTTGTTTCTCATATGGGAGATGTAGAATCGCCCATTTTTTCAATGAAACTCACCATTGCCCGTACTATTTACATATGTACTATATGTACTAAGTCATATTCATCTGCGTTAAATACTTGATGAGATATGTTAAATTTGATTTTGCTTTTATTTTTTCGAGTCCAAGGTATATTATAAACTTTTTGCCATCTATGGTGGAAATATGACTGCGGTGGGTATAGTTCTATAAGAAATATCATATGACCTTTTTGTAAGAAAAAAAATCCTTGTTTTTCCACAGGAAAATTTACTGAAACTCAAAACGAATCTAAGTTCTATAAACAAGCGAATGAAATTTAACCCAACACCGTTCAATTTAAAATAAATAAATCGATTTAGTTCATATTGCGTTATAATGACTAAGAATATTCCGACCATATCTTTGATTTGAGGAATACGAGCTAATTTTCTCATTTGTTTTCATAAGATCTCCACATGCACATACACACATGCGATTAAGATTAAGTGATCACTTTATATGTATGCTGTGCCTGCCTACAATGGATGATCAAACGTATCTTGATCACTTACATTCGACAAGATCATTCAAATGATTTAAGCCACAACAACGGCAACAATTTGATTTGTGCACCGTTGAATGAAAATTGGCTTTGCGGTTCTTTTTCGCTATTGCAGATTGCGCTACAACATTTGAAGTTGAGTTGTATGCTTAATGATCGTGCACAACGATCTTGCAGCATTGTTGTTGTCGTTGACACTTTAATTAGGTTAATAATTATGAAATATTTTTAATTTTTTCTTCACTTTTTACTGATTTTTCCGCATTTGGTGCTGACTTTTCTTTTTTATACATTAATATCTATCAAGCAATGAGTGCAGCAAATTAACAGCATAGTAAAGAGATTCACTTTATCGTATTAAAACGCTGCTACCGGACTTCTGTGGAAAGTGTTGCATTGACAAGATTTTCAAGTTAAATCTGGGGTATTTCTTTTCAAAGTTTTTCTCAAAGCTACTTAAAATTGTTTTGCTGTTACGTTTCTTCTAAGCTTTCACAATAATAAATTTTAATATCTTCTTATTGGCTGCAAGTGGTTACGATGAACGCCATTAAAGACTGAAGCTTGTCAGCAAAAAAGACTTCAACTTTGTAGCACGCGTCTACTTTGGCTGTACGCATGCTGCGCCAAGTCTTTCGATGCGCAAGCATGTTCTCGTCGCAGTAAATTTTTTTTTATTGGATTTAACTGCTGCTTAAGCTTCATTATCATTTGCCAAGCCTTGGGACATAAAACATTAAATGGCCTTATCTCTTATTCAAAATATTTTGCAGGAATGAGACAGTTTTTTTTAATTTTCCAAAGAGATAATTCGATAGTGCTAGAAATTAACGAAAGTGCCTTATCAACGCTTTATAGGTCTTGCTCACTTTAATTAAAATTCAACTTCGTAAAATTATGGCCAGTATATATTTGGCGACTTTTAACACATAAATTGGTCACATGCAAATTTTGCTCAAAATTGTGTCTTTTCGTTATTTTAATCGGCCTTCTGTAGCAACATTTGATGTGTTTCGTACAATTTATATGATACCAACTTAATTGTGGCAATCCGAAATTATTACTGAAACTTTCATCCCCCCTTTATGCATTGGTTGTTGGAAAATGTCTCGAAAATTCTGTTTTCAAGAACCAATGTCCATATGACAACATCTATTCCATTTTGGATATCCTTTACTATTCTTTTCTTTCTTAATTTCTCAATATCAATTTTACTTTGGATATCTCAAATTATCACGAAAATATTTCCGTACTTTTTACGCTACATTGGTGAAACATATTATTTTTTTTAATGTTATCTTAAGAACCTGTATGACCCTCAATAGTTGATTTTGGCGATTTCAATGGCAATCGTGTGATCACATTTGCTTTTACCAAAATTTTTACATTTTTTCAAGAGCTTTTAGGAAAACAAGCTAGTCGGCACGAAATCGAAATTGTGTCGCTAAGAACTTTATGTGTTCTAAACTAGTGTTTTGTATAAATTACTTATTTTCAAATTAAATAATTTTCCAAAAAGCTTTGGGGAAAATCACCTAGATGTTGATGTTTTGTACGATTTTTTGGTAAAATCGACCAAAATGTTATGATTATCGCAAAAAACTTCACAGAAATCCATATATGTATGTTTACATATAAAACTCTATATATGCATGTATATGTGTTTGTGTTATTTATGGGCTCCTTAGCGATTCAATCGATCGCTGAAAGCCTTAGTATTTGTAACGGTTTGTGGAAGGTTCTTAGCATAATTTGGTTTTAAAAAACTGGGCAGTGGCACACCCCTCTTATGGGATAAAAAATGCATCAAATGTTATCAAATTTTTGACACAGATGAATGAGGCTCGTTACATATATATAAATTATGGAGGAAAGTAAGTTTCAATGAAAAAATGTGCGGTGCCACGTCATTCCCATCTGAGAAAAATCCAACATTTTTCTATATCTCAGCAACTATTTGACGCAGATGGACAAGATTTTATACATACATATGTACGTTACTAATTGTTTGTGAAACCTTTTAAGCACAGCTTGGTTTGAAAAAATAGGCAATGCCACGCCCTACATATAAAAGAAAATTGGAAATCATGAAATCTGATCAACTATTTAACGCAGATGATTGCGACTTGGTACATATATAAAAATACGACCAAAAATCAGTTTTGATGACAAAACGAGCGGTGCCACGCCACTCATATGAGTAAGACTAGAAATTTTATACATTCTCATATTTAATCCAGGATTTTGTTTTCAATTCAATGTACAGACTTTAAGTTTGAATTATCATTACCATGTTTTTATCACTAACGCAAAAACTAAAAATCCTTGAGAAAAAGTTATCATCATTCAAATCACTTTCCATAGAATACAAATTTTGAATATCATATATAGTTTTGCATATAAAAATTAGAGTTGACTTTGAAAATTGAATTGAAAATTGTTTTTAGGGTCCAAGGCAAAGTCGCTGTCAGTTAACCCTCTCTAAGCCTCCAAACATTACTTTATCTTTATTTTACTTACTTAACTTCAAAGATATTGGCCTGAGCAAACTAAAATAAAGCACCCGCTACAAATTGCTATGCAACTAAGATTTTATGACATGAGATAAAAATAGTCGATAAATTCAACATTCAATAAATACTCAATTTCATGTTATGCTATTAATGTTCATAGTCTTTCTTAATTTGAGAAGATTTGAAAAACCACTGGCTAAGCTTAACTCAATTAGGAAGCATAATATCTATAAACTGCCTACAAAATATCGATAAAAAATGTAACTCTGCATCTAATCTGCTGCAGCAGCAATGTTTAACGATAAATGAGCTAATTATTTTATTAAACACAGCTGCCACTGCAAGAAAGACTTTTGCGAAATGGCATACAAGTCACTACGACACTATGTACGTCCTGCAACATTAAACAGTTGCGATTTTTACACTTTTCCTAGCCAACGGTAACAACGTTCCACACAATTAACTGCAATGACTGGCAATGAGCTCCAACACTTAAGAATCGAACAAAAAAGAAAACATGCAGAAAAAACCCAATGTGAGCAGCTATTAAAAATGAGGTGTGTTTAATGAACACAAAACGGCGCACGGGCATTTAAATATCTCGTTTGTTAGTTTTACGGAACAAAAACACATATGTGTACCTAAGGGGGCAAAAACGATTTGTACACCCAAACGATACTCATAAATATCAACGAAATGGCCAGTAAAAAATAATAGACCCAATTTAAAAAGCAAATCAATAATTCAAACAAGAAATCTGGAGGAGAAAAATTGCAAATTTTAAACATAGCCAGCAGCGGAGATGCAACAAAGTAGAAACGTTTTTACTGCTTGAGAAAAATCGTACATCAAAGGTGCCACTGGGCAACATGAACGCACGCGCATTGAACAAATACATATCATGATATACCGCATGCGCTGCATTTACGCGGACAATTGCGCATGCGGCTTAAAATTAGTTGCTATTAATAATTCTTTAAAATGTTTCTTAGATCAATAGCGGTACTTTTCGATAAATCCATATCGATTAATGTTGTGCCGCCGTTTAATATTAAGCGCTGCTTCTTAATGAGTTTACAAAACGAGTAACTGGAATTTTATTTTGATTATAAGCTCGAGCTTGTGCGATTAATTCTAATTAAAGTTGCACTATAAAATTTGAAGTGCCAAATATGTATATTATCTTTTACTTCTACTAAAGATGAAGCTGACTCTTATCAATGTAAGAACGTCAACACCTGTGAGCATCTATTTTTTGTTGTTCTGTATAAATTGTTTTTTTAATGTCACGATATTTTATGGCTTTATTTAAGCATTCAAGTCCTAGTGAACTTCTTTTTGCTTAGTAACATAAATTTTTCGCTTTACTGCAACTATACCTATTTGGCTGGAATTTTTAAACTTCGATGGCAATAAATTTTATTGAATTTCTACTTCAATTTTTGCCGCTACTCATAACGCCATAACTTCAGAAATTTTCAAAGAAATGTCCGAAAAATAATTATACTGTTGAGAGCCATGGCAAACAAACGCACTTAAAATATAATTGCACTTGTTACAGGAAACAAGTTGCTCTTCAAATTTATGGTGCGTTTTTATGGTTATGTTGCCGCTTTAAATAGGAAAGATGACAGCAGAAAGGTGTACCCAAGTCAAAGAAGTAATAACAGCAACTGTAAAATACAACGCACGCAATAACAGGCTCAATATCCTTATGCAGTGCGTTTTTTGCTTTATAAGCCGGGAATAGTAAAAGATTTTAGTATGATTCAAGAGACGGCTTGTAGTTTGATTAATTAAAACTTTAAGTATGTAGTTGCAGCAACTGTTACTTGCCCACAATCATATACAATTTCAGATCCTATCTAATACATCCGATTTTTAGAACTATAAATTTTAATTATTTGAGCATCCATAATGGCGAATATGAAAGAAAATCTATAAATTTGCAGATTGCTGACGCTTAACGCTGTTACATACATATGTACTTGCGTAATTAATGAAGTCCATAATATACGTGCATAATATCCATACTGAGCATATCTTACATACTTCACATGCTTGAAATTCTTGCAACATTTTACGTTTTTTCGGCCATTCAGTAAGTCAAAAAATCTCTTCTTCAACGTTTTTCAACTTTTCGTTTTATTCAAGAAAAGTTTCTCTTTGGTTTTAAAACTTTTCCACCATTTATTAGCATTTCTTTCATGAAAATTTTTTAAATCTACGAGATTATTATTTGGCACTCACGAGTTTCTAATATCGCTCACTGATTGAAATGCAACCATCATAGTAAAATAAAAAATCTGACATAAGAAAAGCCTATGATTTTCATCGCTCCCAAAAATTAAAAGCGCTATCTATTCATTCTTTAGCGTTCAATCATATTTCTATACCAAATTTCATCAAAATCGGTCCATTAGCTTAACTGTGACAACATTTTTCCTTTAAAGAGGTATGGTACCACCCACTTAGAAAGAGAAAACATTCCTCAGATTTCAATCTATCTTCATTTCAAATTTCATAATTTTTCCTGCTAAGGGCGTGCCACCGCCCATTCAAAACAAATATATTTCAACAGCGTTATGTCTATTATCATTCCAAATTTCGTCGAAATTGGTCTATTAGTTTGGGTGAGAACACATATTTTCCTGCTAAGGGCGTGCCACCACCCTTTCAGAACAAATATATTTCAACATCGTTAAGTCTTTTATCTTCCCAAATTTCATCAAAATCGTTTCAATAGTTTAACTATGAAACATATTTTCTTGTTAGCGGCGTAGCTCCGCCCATCAAAGCTTAAATATCTTTCCTCACGAATCAGTCTATGTCCGTACTTAATTTTATCAAAAACGGTGTAGCGGCTCTGCCATGATAGCACTTTTTCCCATTAAGGGGTAAACCACGTGGTACCACGCCCTTTAAAAGAATTATAAGCTTCTTATAATCTTCCTTAGGGGTGAGTCTATCTCCGCACTAAATTTAATTGAAAGTGATGCATTAGCTTAGCTTAAAATCATATTTTTCTGTTAGAGGCGTGGCACCGCTTCTTTTGGAAAAAAATTATATTCCACACTGTTGGTCTGCACAACCTTTCCAACAAAAAAAGAGTCGCGCGTTTATGTTGCGTTAAAAAGGTATGGAAGTGCTTTGCTCTCACCAATTTATTTATGGGGTATTCCACGCCAAATCGAACACCATTTTGCTTTTGCATCTTTGATTTTTAAGAAAGTTTTATTTTTAATTACATACTGTTTGAGAGTATTCTCCATAATTTTTTTAAATTTTTTGTATGAGACATAAGATTTTGAAAACTAATGTTTTCAAACTTTTTTTTTTTAAATGCTCATCTGTTAGTTTCGTGTCTTATTTCAAAATTTTTGTTTTTCATAAAAAATAAAGAAATTTTTACTTTTAAAAAACAAGTAATATGAGTGCCTACACATCATTTCTTTTATTTTCTACGAGCAACTACATTTTACTCTCAGTCATATGAATTTGACGCCCAGTCACACACAACCACGCCTATTAATTTCTATCTATCAAAATGTAACTACTATTGAAACAACTAAAATTCCAATGAAGTGTAAAATTCTATTAAGAGATACTGAAAATCTTGATTGAAGAATCTGCACGGAACTTAACTTAAATCAGAGCAACTGCATCAAATGCCAACAAACGAGATTCAAACAACTTTTATCATTTTCTTAGTTTTATTTCCAATGAAAAATTACTTCATTACCTTTACTTACGATTTGCCGCTGCTGTGGTAAATAATAATTTATTTAACAAAAAACAAAATGTAAAAAAAATACCTTGAATTCCTTTCAGACGGGTAATTTAATCGCATGCGATTTATTGATGCATCCAACAACTGGAATTTTCAACAACTCATCTGCGATTCGTATTAATCAGCGGTTATGAAACCTACAATTCGTCTGACTTTATTTTAATAGACCAGTTAGTCAGTTTGTATATTTTGTTGCTGTTGTTAATGTTGTTGCTCTTGTTGTTGTTGCTGTTGTTGTTGTTGTCATTATTGCACTTGATAATTGTTGGGGCGTCTTTTGCAATTTTTTAACGTATTCTATCATTAGACTGGATTATTACAGCTGTTAGTGACTTTTACAGTTGTAGTTAAATTGGTGCACGTATTATGTAACAAAACCACAGTCAGCTGTCATGTTGGGTGAGTCCTGTTGCGAACGTTTCAGGTATGTTTTATTAAATATGTGTTGCTGCAAAAATTATTACATAATTTTAACAGGTTCCTAATTGCTCGAAGCTACTTTTCTTCGCGATCTACTAACGCAACAGCTATCATTAGTCACATTTTTGCAATTCAAGACCAAAAAAAAAATATTCCAATCATTTTATGTATCGGTGGTAGAAAAAAATATCATGTTACAAATAAAATGAATAAAATATCATGAATAAATATCATGAAAAAAAATCAAGTTTCCAAGGCTTAAGAATTTTAGTTACGAAAGAATATGACATTTGAAGTTTTTGTAAAAATTTACATGAGACAAATTTCTCTTGCACTAAATAATTTTTTTAATTTATTTTTTTTTTTTGAAACCCCTTTTATTTTTATACCCTACACAGAGGGTATATTCACTTTGTCATTCCGTTTGTAATGCATAGAAGGGGGCGTGGCAGGTATGGACAAGTATATATATTCTTGATCAGCGTCACCAGCTGAGTCGATATAGCTATGTCTGTGTGTCTGTCTGTTGAAATCACTTTTACGAGAAACGTATGCAAGCTTACTCAATGAAATTTGGCACACAGGTCAAACCTTCTTGCAAGCTGCTAGCATATAAAAATTGGCGAAATCGGTTAACGGCCACGCCTTACGCTCATACTCTATGTATTTAAATATACCCAAGTTCGTTTTGAAAAAAAGTTGCTGCGATTTAGATGAAACTTGGTGATTTGGTGAAGATGAGAACAAAATTAAGATTAGGCTAGGTTTGAAGTTTGCAAGGGCTCTTAAAGGGGCGTGGCACAGCCCTAAATTTTAACTATTATAACGTCATAGCTGGTAAACCGTGCAAGATATTGTGATGAAATTTAATACACGAATACAGATTTGATATATCTTGAATTGTGCATAAAGTAGGCGGAATTGTAAAAGTGGGCGTGGCACTTTTAAGCAATTGAAAATTTTTATTTCGTACAACTCCAACTTGGCATATACGATTTTCACTAAAATTTTAGGAATGATACTACTGACAGTAGTCATCAATACAAGCTTCGTCAATATACTGGAAAATTCCGTTGAAGGGCGTGGCACAGCCTACAATATTCATAAACGTTATAAAAAGAGAACTAACAACGCAATCGTTATGAAATTTAATATGGCAGATATACTCGCTAAAAGGTGTCTTCTTTCAAAATTTTGGCACAATAGTACCGGTGGGTGTGGCACCTCCTATATAAGCAAAATACATTTAATGCTATAGATAGTGTGCTATGAGAGTAATCTTCATAAAATTTTGTGTAGAGGTGTCGGTTACTATAAGCTTTGAAATTCAATGAAACTTGACAAGATTGAATCAGTGCGCGTGGCACCTCCCTCATTAACATAAAGTTGTAAGTGCTATTTTAAGTGAACTATTGGAGCAATAGATCTGAAATTTGATGTAAGTGGTTTACTGGGTATTAGGTACATATGAATCAAAAGCTTTTGAAATAGCAACAGTGGGCGTGGCACCTCCCATACAATTAAAATACCTTAAGTGGCATAGCTATCGAAATATATGAGCAATCATACTGAAATTTGATGTACGAGGTTTGTTTATGGAAGGGTATTTTTGGATCAAAATCGAACTGGATTGTACCGGTGGGTGTGTCACCGCCCTAAATTTTAAGAATAATTACGGCGCATATCGCAAACTATACAATCTATAGTGCTAAAACTTGGTTTCTGCATGTCAATCACGAATATCATTTATTGCAACAAAAGTGGGTGGAATTGGAGACTTTTAACTTTCTTTAATAGTTTTTATATATTTTCAGCATTTTCACTTTTTTCCAACACTTTTCAACATTTTTGAACCTTTTTACATTAATTTTCGACTTATTCAACTTCTTCAACATTTATTTAAAAAGTGCTTTCAATGCAGTGTACGGTATGTGAGTTTCGGCCTGGCCGAAGATAACACCTTTTCTATTTATTTTTTTGTTTATTTTCCCACAATCAGTGCTACATGCCGCTGCACAAACCCTCGAACAATAATACAATATGAGTAACCTTCTGCAATTCCTGCACTCTATCTAATTGAATTTCTAATATTCACTCGCATGGAATCTTTGGCATTTGTTGCATGGCATGGCATGCTTACAAAAATAGCTGCAGGTGCTTCCTTAAGTAATTGAAAGTTTGCATTTGGCTTAAATATGCTAATTTGTGGCAGTTTAGCAATGGAAATTGTTGCCGCATTGGCTATAAAAGCTCTGCTACATGTGGTAACAATAGCAAAGCCTCTACTTGATCCTTTCATTCAATTGTGTTGGTGCTTCTTGCCAACAATTCTTGAGCGTCTTTATTAGCTACTAACAATAAAAACAAAGAACAAGAACCAGCAAATGGCTAATAGCAAAGTCACGTTATTAAATAAAAATTATAGCAACAACAACGACAACGGCGGCAACTATGGTAGTGATGACTGGTGGCGTGCACACCTCGAAGTTGCCACTGATAGCGTTTTGGCGCCTATTCGCCAAATTGTTATTGTTCTCAAAAAGCAACAGCATCCGACGCATGTTTCCATGGAATTTATGCGAAGATATATGCGGTTTGTATTAGGGACTTAGTTATGTTACAGTAGCTTGCCAAGTAGTTCAGTAAAGTATGGTAGCTATTTCGAAAAACTTTTATTTTTTATTTGCAGACTTATTGGTTTATGGCCAAAACAGAATGGTAGCGACAGTTGGCTTTACAAGTTCTTTAATACAACAATCATGTTGTTGCTAATTGTTTTTGTTGTGACGATTTCCTGTGATCTTCATGAAGCTAGTGCTGATATTGTGCTATTCGGTGATGATCTTGTGGTGCTGCTAGGGGTAAGAAAAATTTTGGGATATTTGGAAAGTTAAATTGGATGCAATTTTTGTTTTATGCTGCTGATTTCATTCACCGATTTGAAGTTTAATTTTTTTGATTATTGTAGACTTCAAATTTAATTTGAAGAGCACTGAAAGTTACGAAACCTAAAGTCCCAGAAAACTATACAACCTAAAAATATTAAGTACGAAACTATGAATCATTTCGTAATGTAGGCCATCATTACGGAGTGATTTGAAAGCGATTCTGGTATGCAAAAAATTCAAAACCACACGTTTTTCACATAACACTTTGTTTTTTCTCGACTATCTGCATAGAACTAAGTGCTCAGTACGAACTTTTTGCCACAGATAAGAAAGTCGAAAATTACGATCTTCGTATACTGCCAATATCTACTCAGGAATGATTTTTTGAAGTTTGGGTCAAAAAGTGGATGGTAGAAATTAGCTGTTTCCTAACAAAAATTGCTTTTTCTCTTAATTGTCAGGCTAAGTTGCCAGCAACAAAGACGTTGGAATATAAGATTCTCATATACAATGTCATTATTCACTAAGAAATAATATTTTGAAATTCAAGTCCTAAGGGGCTTGACACTCCCTACAAAATTTTAGTTCATTTCTTTATAAAAGCTATGCATAAATTACAGCGAAACTCCACCATTTGGGCGTGTGAAGAACATCGGCCCACAGAATCGCCTACCTCCCATATAAAGGTGGGATGTGGTTGAAGCATTTTCTTCAAAATGGATGTCAATTTATCTTTTCCTTTCCTAAATATCATCTGACGTTTATCGTAGAACATTTTTGTGTCACTAACACTTTAATTTATTTTTGTATTTATGATCATCATCTCCCACTGTGCATGGTACCATTCACAGAAGTGGAAACTCATACTTAGAGAGTTTTCGAAAAGATTCTTATGAAATTGTGGACGAATATACAAAGTTTAAATAGCATTTCCCAGTGGAAAGCATTCGATTATTTGACATGATACCTCCGGTAGAAGTAAAACTTTAATTACACTAAATTACAAATTTGAAGTTTTATTTTTAGAAAATATTTTCTTAAGTCAAGCGCTTTCTGAACTAAGTAAAAGGAAAATACATATGAACGTCCAATTTTTAAAAGCTATAACATAATGCTTGAAAAGCTCATGTAGATCAAAGTATTTTGAAATATCAATGTAAGATCCCATGAGATTTTGTAATATAACATATGTAAGATCTCATGAGATTTTGCAATATAACATTAAAGCTTTTACAAAAATTAACTGCCGACTTTAGACAAAATCTCATGAGACATCAATTAAAAATCAATTAAAAAATGTACATGAAGATTAAGAAAATCACATGAACTGTCAAAAAATTAAGAGATTTATAAAAACCATTAACTAGTTTTTAAACTTATCATTAGAAGAAAATGAGTGCATTTGTGAATGATTAAGCATCTTCTTCCATTGTCCATTCATTTTCAGCTCTATTTGATACTGCTGAAAATCTATCAATATCGTAATTGCACTACAGAAATTGAACAGATATTACTCGAACTGAATCGTAGGCACGCCCGTTGTGCTCAGTTGCTTGTGGAGAATCGCAAAATACGCAATTTACAACGTCGCTTCTTTTTATTCGAACTATTCTCATTTTCATTTTATTTTCATATGGCGTTCATACTTTTCGTCGCCATTAGTATGCAACCACTTTTCAGCGATCAACCACTGCCATATCGTGCAAAGTTTCCCTTTGAATTACATAATCCCGAACGACACCGGTGGGCCTGCAACGGAATTTATGTATTTCAGTGTTTTTGCACAATCTACTGTTTGAAAGCAATCATTTTAATTGATAATATTGGATGCCATATATTCAGTCAGATCACGCTCAGTTTGCGTATACTCTGTCTACGCATAAGAAAGCTGGGCGAAAATGGTGTATGCGACAATATGTGGCAGGATTTGCGTGAAATTATTATCGATCATCAGCATATTATTGCGTGAGTATGAGTATTTTCACTTACATATTAAAATTGAATTAATAATTTCCCTAAATGTATATATGAAATTTATAGACTCATTGAGCGCATAAATAGCGCGTATTATTTGAACTTTTTGGCTCAAATGGCAGCCAGCACTTTTATCATCTGTTTGACTGCATTCGAGGCTTTGTTGGCTAAGGATCAGCCGTTGGTTGCTTTAAAATTTCAAATTTATATGGTGGCTGGCTTTACGCAGCTCTTCTATTGGTGTATGATGGGTAACTTGGTGTACTTTGATGTAGGTATACTACGAGTTAATAGAAATCTCGATTTACTGTAAATTGTTGGGCGCAGACTAGAATTTAAAATTTTAAGAAAACGGCTTAAAATATGCAATAAATCGTCAATTACGCGTCATTGAGTTTTGTACTAACAAAACTGCAGCGATTGAAATTGCATATTTTTAGGCTCATCTATACATTTTCTGTTTTAATTTAGTCTTTGGATGTCGCTACCGCTGCCTTTGAAGTCAACAATTGGTTTGTTCAATCTCCGCTATTTCAACGCGATCTTATGTTTCTAATACAACGCGCTCAGAAACCTTTAGAGTTTCGCGCCAAGCCATTTTATGCTTTTGAAATTCAAGCTTTTACCAGCGTAAGTTTAAGCTAAAAATTTTATTTTTTCAATTTTTTAATTAATTATATTCTATTTATTTCAGCTGTTGAGTACATCATATTCGTATTTTGCTTTATTGCGTACCATGAATGACTAAAGTTTGAACATTTCAATGTTACTACAACAATGAAGGGATTCAAAAAAATGTTCAATATTTTTCACAATTAGCAAATATAAATCGACTTTGTTTGATTTCAGTCACACATATGAGTAGTACTTTAGATGATAAGTAGACATTAATCTGATTAAA
Organism: Meiosimyza decipiens; assembly: GCA_963680825.1. Taxonomy (NCBI): domain Eukaryota; kingdom Metazoa; phylum Arthropoda; class Insecta; order Diptera; family Lauxaniidae; genus Meiosimyza; species Meiosimyza decipiens. Next base: position 73,856,412 of record OY804261.1, on the reverse strand, counting down.
TTATAAAAAACTATCAAAACCACGGTCAAAATCAAGAAACAAACAACAAAGTAACAAAAAGATGACAAGAAGATGATAAGTAGATTACAATAAGATGATACGAAGCTAAAAAGTAAGTGACAAAAGGATGTCAAACAGTTGACTAAGAGATAATACAAATATGTCAAGATCATGACAGAAAAATGATAAGAAGGAAATAATAAGCTAACATGCCGATATCAAAAGATACAAATAGATAAAAACTGAGAACACTAAGCTGAGTTGAAAATAATAACTGGACCAAAGTGGATAATAAAAAATATACAGAAATAAGTGATGATTTTGCGACCTCTTTCATTATAAAATAAATCTTTTTTAGCAGGCTCTAGGTCCAATTTTAATGAAAAACTATTTTTTGTTTATCATATTAAATTTTATTACCAATATTTCGACTACCATTGGTAGTCATCTTCAGGGTAATCTGTTTAAAAAAATTTTACAACAATTAAAATAAAATAATATAATATTTTGTGCTGTTTTTGGTTTATATTATTTTATTTTAATTGTTGTAAAATTTTTTTAAACAGATTACCCTGAAGATGACTACCAATGGTAGTCGAAATATTGGTAATAAAATTTAATATGATAAACAAAAAATAGTTTTTCATTAAAATTGGACCTAGAGCCTGCTAAAAAAGTTTTATTTATTACACAGAAATATAACTAGAAGCTGACAAAAAATACGAAAAGAGTTAACAAAAAGTTTTTAAGAAGATGAATGTTAGCAAGTTGGTTACAGGAACATATCTAGAAACTAACGAGAGTGGAAAAAAAAGGCATAAATAGAACAAGAAAATAAGGACACCCAACTATTTTACACCAGGTGCTGACTTAGTTCAATACTCATTATATTTTCAAAATAAAATCCTTTATTAGCTGCTACTATTCTTTAAGAAAATATAACTAGAAAGGTTGTTACATGCAGTCAGACCAAAACTTTATTACTACAATATCTTGAGTTAGGTCTGACAGTCTAATATGCACCCCAGAGTAAATAGTACTACGATGAACAATTTCATGGCGCATGGGGAAGGATATACCTTTTTTAATATTTTCCAGAGTTTCGTAAACAGAACTTTAATTTGAACAAATTCGAAAGAATTGTGGCAAATGGTATTGTGTCCACTTGTTTATACCTGCCCCGTACCTTTTTGTGTCACCCATAATGAATATCGTTACATTTATTCAAATTACTTTACTGAGTAATGCACTTTAAAGACTTTTCTCTTCATATAAATTGCCACGGCTACTTTTTAAAATCACACACTTGCTAGCATCTGTGTCAGCTTTGATTGCATTTACTAAAATAACCCTGCTGGAGCAGCATTTTAAAAATTTAGTTTATATGAGAGGTGTTGAAATAAAATTATATTCTTATTACCCTAAGCTATAAATGGTCTCCAATGGAAAATTCTTAAAATTTTATTCATATATTCTTTTTTACGTAATTGTGAATTCCATTAACAAACTGACAGACACGGCTTGATCGGCTCAGGAAGTAGCGCTGATCAAGAATAGCTACACTTTTATTTTATTTTATGTACTGCACCCTCTTCTAAGGCTTACATACTAATGGAATAAATGAATATACCTTATTTGTGACATATAAAAAAAATTTAAAAGAGAGAACAGAAAAATAAAATGGAGAACACGAAATCATTCCAATAAGCTTCAAAATAATAACAAGGAACAAGAAGTTACAGAGCAGAAACTGCAACGGAAAGAACTACAGTGTGACAAGGAGGCGGCACAAACAATATAAGCAGCTGGGAAAGCTCAATGAATTGAATAAATGTTCAGTTGAGTAATTCACCTTTAACACCTGGGGTATAACATGCCAAAAAAAAACAAGGATGCGAAACTTAAATTGTGATGTTACCATTTCATCGCATGCAACTTTTTGCTAGCTACATTATTTCAAGTTACTTAGAAAAATGTTACAAATTGTTAAATGTTAAATATTATATGAAATTTTTGTGTAGTTTTCGTTAATAATGTTTTTGAATAAAAATTTTTTGCCCACGGCACGCTATAAAATAATCACTACAAAAAAAAAATTCACTTATGAATTTTTTCGACTTTAGGAACACCATATCTCAACACTTTCAACTTTTCAAAATTTCTCGATTTTTTCAACATTTTTCGACATATTTTTCATTTCTCAATTTTTAGAATATTTTTTAAATTTTTCAACTTCTTCAACATTTTTCGATCTTCTTCATCATTTCGAAAGTTTTTCAACACATTACGACTTTATCAACATTTTCATCATGTTTCATATATCTCTCGACATTTTCAACATAATTTGATTTGTAAACTTTGTCATCATTCTAACTTTTTGTCGATATTTTTAGCTAACTTTTCAACACTTTTTCGATTGTTTCGACACTTTCAACATTTCTTCAACCTTTTCAATATTTTTCGTACTTGTCAACTTTCTCAGCAATTTTCAACAACATTTCTCGGCACATTCAACCACGACAACTTTTTCAACATCTCCGAATTTTTCAACATTTTTCGAATTTTTCAACATTATTTCGACTTCTTCAGTATAAGTCGAGTACTCAAGATCATTCAATATTTTCTGTACTAATATTCTTAAATGTCATTGAGTTCACACCGAAAGAGCTTACTGCTGCTTTTTACATTTTTACTTTTTTTTTTGACAGTTTAATGTACAAATAATGTTCGTTATTTTGAAAAACTCTTTAAGAACTCTAAACGCATGCGCATAAGTTCGAGGTAACGTATACGACAAACTCTAATCAGATTTGCTCACTACAATTTTCAATAGCACTAGTCTGCTCGTATAAATGAAGTTAAAAAAATAAATTCTGCGCATAATGAGCAAATCCATTGTACTTGCAGATAGACAAAACAAAAAGAAATTTTAATGTGAAACACTGCCCAAGGCTGTACAGCTAATGAACAATAGTTAGTCTCGACTAAGTACAGGTTGTTGTTGTGCATGCTAGCACGCGCGTATTCTGCGAATTTGGTGCCTGCAACAAAAACAAAAACAGCGACTTCAACAAATACGGAATTGCATGTGCAGAATCTGTATGAAATCAATTAGCCAGGCACAAACAGAATCAGCGCAGCGCATCCATGGGATAATTGTGTACAGCACCAGGTGTGAGACTGCGACTGCAACTGCTGTCGCCACAATGCTGATGATGTTGATGATGCGCAGAAAAACATAAATTTTCGCAAATTGCGCACAAATCGTATTAAATAAAAAACCAGCAAACAAACGGAAAGAATACTGCAAAAATCGCATGAAAATTGCAGAGAGAAAAATGTCAGAGTGCGGGGAAATTCACTGAGTGACTAACACTCACTACATTGGGAAACTTTTCGGTGGACGTGTCTGAGTTTCTAGAGTTTTTATTACAAAATATATGTCAATTGATTTATAAGTAAGCAACAACTTTCGCTGGTATGCGGTTAAAGAAATCGATTTTCAAGTAAATTCAATCATGGACTCTCCCTATCCACACCTTAATATGCAAAAATAGAAAAAAGTCATTGTAAAAGCAGCTGAGATGCAGCCGCTGATCACAAGTAAAAAATCAACAGAAAAGAAAGAAGCACCAACCTCATCACTACGTTAAGACATTCCAGTTTGACAAGCTTCCCGTTGTGGTCAAAATTATGCCGATCTGCCGCAATAGATAGGCAAATGCAGTCAGAGCGCGGAAGCAAAAACTAAGCCCAAATCTTCCCTGGGATTGTTCAGTAACACTTGCGCACAATTGGGATAGTGGTGAACCTGTTAAGCGGCTTATCGACAATTCGCTGCTATTGCATTTTTTTGTTGTTGTTGTTGTTGCAAGGAATCAAACTAATGATGCTCCAACACTGAACTTATTGCAATTGCTGAGCGGCAACGACGACGACGACTCGATTGACCACATTTTGTGAAAATTAAACAGGCAGTCAGGCCAAACCAAACCAAGCTAAGAAGATGTAGCACCAGCGGCTGCAACGGCATTGGCAATGGAACACATTGAAGTAGTCCGCCGTGCTGATGCCGAAAATCTACGCGTCATCGTCATCTAACTAGTGAGATCAGTAAATGCTCCAAGTGCTCCATTTAATTTTATGCCACTTTCGTAGTGGTGATGCTGCGCATCATTGGCTTGTCGCCAGTGCGAATGCGCCACAGTGCGATGTTTTTATGTAAAAGGTGGACAAAAAACTTATATTGCTCTGTAAATAATTAGTGCGATGTTATAAGGAGCAGAGGGTGACGTAGAAAAACGTTCAGAACTATAAAAAGGTCTTTTGTCTACTAACAAAGTTTTATAAAAACTGTATGTAACTTCGTTGTTGTCCAATCACTGTACCACAACGCAACATACGTGGTAGTGAAACAAATGGACATACAAGAGGCGCGCACAACAGCTCGGATTGCATTGTAAGCTCCATAGATTATGTTGTTGTTACTGGCAATGCAAAATGTTGAAATAAGGCAAACGCAAGCGTTGCATTATCGTCCAACAAAGTGCTCGTTGGCAGTCCAAATCAAATGCAAAGGTAGCAAACATCAACTGCATCAACGCCGATTGATGCCTTACCCTGGGGACATTTTTCACTTGAGTTGAAATCAAAGACACGCGCCATGAACTACGTGAGTTGTTGTTACGTAGAAGATTTACCTGCCATAGAGGTCGCTGCTGTCAACAACATCAGTTGCGAATTCGTTACAAGTGTCAAGTGAATGAAGAGTCTGCTTTGACGTCATAGGACAACGCATGCCAACCAATCAGTTGAATGAACCTTGAAGCGATTTTTGCGATTTCCAGAATTTGACCTGTTCTCGCATGTCAACCTCAATCACTGTTCGGCTGTATAAACATTCCACGCTTGGTCTACATATCATAATGGCTTGATATTTATATAAAAAAAGTACATTTCCATAATAGATTGACAATTTTATCGAAATCGTTATTGTTGCTATTACTCACATGTTGATTATGATGATCTAATAGCAACACGCAAATTATTTGCGACATTTTTTGTTTTTTATTTTACCTTTTTTGTAATAGAGGAAAAGATTTGCGATAAATTATATAACGTTGTTGATTTCAAAATTAAAATTGCTAAGTGTCGTTGAACTATTCAAAATTGATAGAGCTGAGAAGTTGCCATTAGTAAATGACTAACAAAAGCTGACTTTTTTCCAGGAAATTAATTTTTTGGGAATTTTTCTGCGCCCCAAAATATTGCTCAGTTTTGCGAAATTCAGCGAATAAACATAGAGCTTATATTTTTCAAAATTTATTGAAAATTAAAGTATTTAGAACAAAAGAAATAGTTCTTTTGCAGGACATTTACTATTTGCTATACAAAATCATGTCAAGTGATAATTTGCAACAATAAATTTTATCTCTTGCAAAAATCAGCACCGTTATTGCATTTGTTTCAAAAATTAAATTCATAATTGAATTTAATCGGTTTTTATTAGCCGCACACTTAAAAACGGTTCATAAATTTAACTGTAGCCTAACTACGATACCCTAATAGGCCATACAAAATTGCCCAACCTAGAGCGTTTTTTGAACGCGCGTAAAACTAAAGTCATTTTAATGCGAATCAATGACGTTGATTTCTTACTTAATTTGCAGCCGGAAGCCAATAAATCAACCGAAATAACAACCAAACGAATGCAGAAATTCTACAACGCCGCAGTGGCCAAGTAATGGTGGCTAAAGCGCAGATAGCATCGGAAAAGTGTGCAGATGGCCTTAGTAGCAATGTTTGTTTGCAGCTTTTTACTCCTTCTGCTGCTGCATCTGCACATGAAAATTTGTCAGTTGCATCGATTTTGTTATGAAATTCACGTAGAGTGAGCTACTTTAGTTGTCGAACGCTGCTGATTGATCGCGCTGATTGGTGCTACAGAGTACGAATGCCGTTTTATAAGCCTTATTTTAATGCGCCAACAAAATGTTTGGGAAAACATATGCGGCAAACAATGATGTATATCCTTATGCTTGTTGGCAGTCGTCGTCGTAGTGATGTGGCGATATGAGTGACTCTTACTAAGCTATAAAAAAAATTGCAAATCGTAGACAGGATAAGATAACATCTAAGCTGGTAACTTATGGATTTTGAGCGCGCGTGATTAACAGATTTACAAAACAGTTTAAGCGATATGGAAATGCTTTCTTGCTGTGTAACCAAAAATGAGTAACAGCAATGAAACAAAGCATTGAAAGCATAACACAATCAAAGAGTAAGCAAATTTTTTACGCATTCATCAGGTAGTCATACTTTAATAGTTACATCCATTGCCAAACATAATCATCAGTGACCTTTGGGCCGATAAGTGAAAAACAAAGACACAACAGAAAAAAGAGTTCCGAATTTGCTCTGTTTGTCTTTTTGTTAGGGTTCGCAACAGTTCTATGGAAAACGGAAAACATATCAGGCTAAAAAACACTCACTCATTGGCTCAAAGGGCACTGATGTTTCCATTTAGCAACATGTGAAACTACTTATAACAGTTGAAAGATTCACAAAATTTTTTTTAAAAACTGTGCTAAATATTTGGTAAAGTAAAATTTCAAAAAATTAAAGCAAGCTTGGCCAATGTAAATGTATGTCCCAATTGACCCCTAATAACCCGTTTTAACGCACGTCTGACCACTATGCTTCCGAATAGCTTTGTGCTCAATAAGTATGATAAGAGAATTACCTGATTTTCCACCATGCGTAAATAAAATTCCCACTAACATTAATGTTGCAATTTTTTCCAGAAAAATTTAAATTAACCTTTATTTCTATTTTCATTTTTGCGTACATTAAGAATGTTTTCCACGCCAAACAAGCGAAGCTAACAAGTGGACAGTAGGCAGACAGACAGCCAGTCTGTACGCACAAATACTCAAAATGTTGCAATCATATTATTGATGTATTGACCAATATGAAAAAGGAAAAAAAAACACAGAAAATTTAATGATGCACAAAGTTGTCAGGTAGATACTGTTTAGCTGCAGGAGATATGTGCTGGGATCCGCTATATTAACTGGTTTCCAGTAATAAAAAAAACTTTGAAAATAATGTGTAGGATTGAAATCCACTAGACAAAATCAAAACAAAATTTATCGGTTAGAATTGTGAAGAATGTTTCCTTTTTTTCAATAAATTGGAAAAGGATTTTTTATAAGAAAATCAAAATTTTCTTCATATATCGTTTTTTGTTAAGTAAATTATTGACAATTCGTACAGATATACAGGTGTATGTTTTTAAGATCGTTAAGCTTAGCTGAATTTGCATTGAACTAGCATTTCACAAGATCAAGCGTAGAAAGCAACATCTTCCGTTGTCATTAATGTAATCCTGGGGGAATTCCTAAAGGTTGGGGATACTCTGCAATGTTTTCTGAGCTAAAAATTAATATAAAAATAAATTCTAAGCAGCATAAATAATACGAACAATCTTTGCCATTACGTTGTCTCTGCTTTATTATTTCAGGTCCCTTTAAAACTTTAAAAATTTATAAAAAAGGTATCATAAACAATTTCAACGCGTCTGCCTTTTATTTTAAAAATTGAGTCTAAGCACAAAAACAGATAAATATAATAGACAGGCGTTTTTTTTAGAATGCTTCAGAATAAATAAATTTATTTTTTTAATACTTTGACTTAAACAAATTTAAACGATTTCATCGCCAGGCAGATTACGATAATTATAAGTATTATATCTTAAAAAACGAGAAAAACAACCTCTGCCACTTAATTATTGTTGCATTTAAAAATTGCAATATTACTCGTATAACTTTAAATAAGAAATTGAGTAATGACTCATTTTATCGCGTCTGCCACTTGGCAGACTGTTTATTTGACTTATGAAAATATACAAATAAAGAAGGCGAAGGATTCCGGTGCAAATTTTCGAAGGCAGACCTTTGTTTCTGAGCTATTAAGTTTCACACAATTAAAGATATAACATTATATACTAAAGCTAATGTCATATATATTATGTTTCTTTATTTTTCTGGCTGTGTGTACGGTGCATTCCACGCCAAAGTGAACACCCTTTTGCTTTTGAATCTTTAATTTTTTTTATATATATTTTTTTTTAGTGCTGGTTGAGACCACCACTATTTTTGCAATATGTTTTATTTATTTAATTTTTTTAAGACATCGAACACAAGTTTCAGAAGGCAGGATAGCTGAAAAATTCAAATTTACGTTATGTCGCAGAGAAAAAAATATATCGTTATAACTCAAAGTGAGTTTTGAAAGAAAAAGGTTAAGATTTTCAATTTCACAATACAAAATCGACGATTTTGTCATAGGCAACCCCATATATTTTGAAAAAGCAGAAACCTACACGTCTGCCTCTTGTATTTTTAGCTTCTAGAGGAAATACTGAAGATAACGAAAACTGAAAAAAACGATAAAATTATTCAATAAAGATTTTATTAACATATTGCTATTATTAAAAATGCAGCAGTGTGAATGCCTGCCTTTTATATTTTCGTTAGCTACGTAATGCCTTTAACACAATATATCAGAGGCAGACGCGATAAAATAATTTAACCGAGTTTTTTTTTCAATTAAAAAATTAATTTTTAAAAGAATCAATGTAGCTACACTACGAGTACATATCAGCGGATCGCTTAATATGTGGTAGGTGCAAATAATAAAAAGTAGTCAGTAGTGACAACATTTTAATACGCTATTTAAGATTATTTCTTATCTTAATGCAGCATTATAAAATTGACCACCACACGCAATATCGATTATAAAAGTGGCAATAAAATTTAGCCATAGCACAGAAAGATTTGTGACAGCAAAAAAATGACCTCAAAATTAAATTTGACTTTAAGGACACTTAAGGAAATTATTGAGTGTCAATTACAAAAATTTGTAATAAAATTTGTGAACAAAAACAGCTAAAAACACAAATAACTGTTGCGTTTTATTGAACAAAAGTTATGATAGTAAAATTTAAGTGCAACAAAAACACAAAAAACATTTTTATTGCTTTGCAACTTTGTAAAATTGCAGCAGTAAATACTGCGTAGGTATTATCCAACATTGAAATTATGGAAAAAAAACCTGAGAATATTGAAATTTCTATTAAAAATGCTGTTTTATGTAGTACATAATCAGCTGTTTGTTGTTGTTTTGGATATTCAATCTAATTGTTTTTTTCCCCTTTCAGCTCACAGCAACAATGTTACTGCTGATTGAGATTCATCGTATCTCTATCTCAAGTGTTACAAAAAAACTTGTAACTTGATAATTGCAAACTGTGGTAAAAATTGCTATCAACATGTTGCATCTAGTTAACAGCAACAATTGTTGCTGTGCAGTGAAATTGCAAACATGTTGTTAAAAGATATGAAATCTGTGTTTAAAGTGGTTTTTTAGTCATTAAAACAAGCTGCTTAAAGATACGAGCCAAATCAAATGCAACATCGCAATGTTGTTAAGAAGGATATATAAAAATTATAGCTTTTTATTTTTGTAAAATTTGAAAAAGGATTAACACAAATCAGCAATCCGTTGAGTTAGATTTTCTTAAGAAGCTTAAAATGAAAAATTCAGATTTTTAACTGACAAAGCAAAAAAACTTTAAAAAAATCAAGGAAAACAACTTTCTAAGAGATAAATCCTAGAAAATGGTTTTGGATTGTCGATTACTTTAATAAAAACTTTTTTTAAGTGATTTTTGAGCATTTATTGAAAAAAATCTTTATTGCACCAATCGATGTGATGAGAAACACTCGAAAACTCCTTTGGACTCATTTGATTAGGTGCAATTTATTGCGACTTTGCTAGAAAAATATCGAAAGTTGATCTAATCAGTCACCGATGGGATATCCGACACCCATAATAGAGCGTTTCGAGCCCCATTTGAGAAAAAAGCTTAACTGCATTAATACACCTTAAAATGTTGTTTAGGCCCTATATGTGTGAAAAAATACTGTTACACTTGCAAAATGGTCGAAAATGGTTTTTGTGGATCATCGGAAGAGTTTCCAGCTCGTTTAAGACAGTGCTTTGTCACCATATTTGTAAATAAACGATTTCACCAATTGATGGTATACCCTCCCTAAGTGAATATCTTGGATTGAGATTGAAAATACGTTTAAGAAGTCACCTAAGCCGCACTGTGATTTTTTATTCTTCTTCTTTTTCCTATATACGCCTGCTTTGGTATAATTTCGAGCAAACGATAGCTTGATTTCATTGCTCCACATCATGGGCATCGTTGCAACATATTTTGTTTACCAGCTTTCATACACCTGCCATACGTTTAAAAGCTGGGCCTCGCGAGTGTACGCATCCGATGTTGCTATTTGAAAGAAACAGGTTGGTTCTGCAAAGTCAGCGCAAACGACATAGCTCTGGTTTCGTTACGTTCAGGAATCATGAACGGAAGTTGGCAAGAGATCGTTTGGCGTTTAGAACTAAGAAAAAATTTTCAGATTACTTAAAGTCAAAATAGGCCTCGAAAAGCTCATTTGCACATCTTAAGGTCAAAATCCATTTTCGAGCTTTCCCCATCGTAAGCATTTATTCAATCAGTAGCCAAAGACACAAATTTCTAAGAACAAAATTTTTACGGACTGATAACTTTTTATAGGTTTTCAAAAAACTTTTGTTTTTGGATTATTCTGTGTGCCATTCGAATTGAGTTATCAGGACATTTTTGCAGTATCTGTTGGACAAAAGAATTTAAACCTTAATAATTAACATAATTTAACAGAGCATTAACAAAATTAGTGCCTCATTACATGGCCAATAAGAGCAGAACAAATTATAAAGTAGAATACGCACTTTTCAGCAGCACTTACAACAAAGAAACTCATAATTTCACAAAAATGTTCAATAAAATATTTTTATTATTCAAATAAATTTTCACAATAAAAGGTCATACGCCTACTAATGAAAACAGAATTCGTTGTGTAAATAAAAAAGGGCGTTTAACTATCGTAATTTGTGACGGCCTTTCATTTCAATTTCAATGTTATTTTTACAAACAATGCGCATCTTTTTTTTTAACCCTTGTCACCATTTCAACATTTTGCACAGATCAGTGCGTTATTTTTAATGTTGTTTTAAAGTTACGAATTAATATGAAAAATATAATCATTATTTATTTTGTTTTGTTTGGAATATATTAATTTGTTTACTTATATACTTATTGAAAAAAAAAAATATATATATATATATAGCAGTCAAACGATCTGGCTTGAAAATACTAATAATTAATCACGAATTCGATGGGAGAGAAGTTGTACTATGGGACACAAAACATTAAACTTCGTAATGTCTTGCACGCTCTTTGAAAACTTTGTTTTTTAACTAACAACAGAGTTTAGCTACAACAGCTATTAGTCTTCTTAGCAATTCAGCTTGAAACTCAAAGTACGTTGGTTTCAAAAAAATGATATGCAGATAATACTTTGAATGTACTCTGACATATTCCGCCTATAGACGGTTCAATGCACTACATATGACATTGATTTTTAAGTAAAAGTTGTTCTACTCAAAAACATCACCAAAATCTCAAGCTTTTTGTATTTGGCTCATGCTATCCTTCAAGGCTTGACTTTAAAAAGTTTCATCATTGATTTTTTTTTCAAAATACTAATTTCTGTTTGTTATAGCCATTACTACTATTTGAAGTTAAAAGATTTTACATTGAAACTTTTAATTTAAATTCATTTTGACCATCGTTTATGGTATGAGAGTCCTGTTGCATAGCATAAATTTTTTCACAACAACAAAAGTAATGAAGAAAGTGTTAAGCTGTAAGCCTTATGAACATATATTAAAAATTCTGACCCTCTCGAACCATTGGTGAAACATACCACCTACCTACCTGTGGCGCGAATGATTAAACTAAACTGTAAAGACACCAATGGTAAACAAATATCAAATGGTGACCTTTTGGCAGCACAGCATTGTTGCAGCCATGTGACAAACAAAAACAACAAGAAACTTACAACACACAATTTGTGATCACATTAAAGTGATAAAGTTATGGGTTGTGGTTTGTGGCAAAAAACAAAAAGCCCCAACTTCGTTATTGCAAGCAGCCAACGCTGCAGTAGGTGCCCATAATTCAATAAAAGCAATAAAAGATTTCGAAAAAAAAAATCCAACAACAATGTTCAGCCAAGTGGTGACCTTTATTTGCAGCAACAGCCAACCGGCAAATAGCTGCTACTACAGTCTAGTTCACAATAATGCATACCAGCAGTTAAAATGCTGCATGCCATGTGATGAAAATGTGAGCAACCATAAAACTGACACTGGCCAACGCAAAAATGAATTCGTGTGTATTTAAAATCACACATAAAAAGATAAAGGAAATTTCTCCAAACATAAATTTTTACTTTAACAATAAATGGTAAAATTTCCAGAAATATCTTTTGTAAAAGAGATATTTGATATGGACATTATGAACATTATATCAAAAAAAAACTTCGCTTTAAAATATCCGAAAAATTTCTCAATTCTCTTGACTGTAATGCTCATGTGTTTGCGGCAAAAACGTGCCATCATCCATTAATGGTCAAGATCAAGACAAATCAAACAAATATTTGCCCAAAGAAAGGCACGAGGTTGCAAGGTGGAAAAATCGTGACTACAGCAACGGCAACACTAAACTTATTGTTGGCTGTTGATCATTGAAGTGAGAGACACAAGCGCCATCTCACTGAACTTGGCGGTGTGATCTTCAACAAAGATCTTCACAATGTAACGCGCAAAACGTAGGAGTACAAGAAGGTGGTGTGGCCATAATAAAAAAAACACAAACTCAAAGAAGAAGTTGAAGCAGTAAAGTGCTTTATTAACAACAACAATAATACCGAAGTTGAAGTAAGCCCAAAGTGTTGTTTGCTTTTAGTCTTTAGCCTGCTTGGTTACGCTTGATCAGTGATATACACACATACAATTGAAACAACAACAATCAGTTAATACCAAGTGTTCTTGAACGTTACCACTAATTTTATTGGTCTTGCTTACTAATCAGCACTTTATTAAATTTAAAAAGCACCAACACAATTAGTTGCCTTTACGAACAGCGATCGAGTTGGTTGCATTTGCTATGCGATCAATCGTTAGCTTCATCACTTCATTGATGTATTGATGATCACTTTACTATTGTACGAGGCATTGCAACCTTAGTTAATGGTTGTCGTCATTATGCTCCTATGTCTTGTACATTGTAGGTTGCAATCTCTTTATGTCAGCAACGGAAGGAAGTTCAATCAATCAAGAGGTTATTACTTTTTTTTTTCGTTGCAAGATCGCTTATTGTGGGAATGGAATTTATTAGCTGAGCTATGGAATAAAATAATAAATTGCAGTCATGTTAACTAATGCATTGTTTCTTCATTTTATCAGATGTTATTGCTAAGGACTAATAGTCCAATGTGAAATTTTTCTTCTTATAAATTGCAATTCTGTAAATATATAAGTTATCTGCAACAATAATGGATATTACAATTTATAATCTGTATCGGTTTACTCATTTTTACAACACAGAATGCAGTTCAACAAGAGCGAGTTGGTTTTTTATGTAATATGCTACTACCAATATCCTTTAACTCCATTACGATCCTAGGATCGAAACAATCTTTCTATAAATAGTTCAATTCCTGGCTTGATGGTTTAAGCTGCACCAGTTCAATTCGATTTTATACATATCATTTTTTACTATTTATCACTATGAAGTTGTGTGTATTCCTCAGCATATTTCATCCTGAGGACTCTAATAAAAAGCTGATCGACGAGTTACTATCGAGTATTTCCTGACCGTATGACCTATCCAATGCCACAGACTTTACGCAATTTTAGTTAAGATAGAAGTATGGTTGGTAGCCATATAAAGTTCTTGATACGAGATCGTATGACGGCACTAATACTCGCCTTAAGCCAGTGCTTACAAAAATTTGTATTTATCTTATCAATATGCTCGTGAAGGATAATGATTCGCGAGCATAGAGTGACACTGATTGAACATTTGGTTTAAATATTCGCAGTTTGGTATTTGTTTGAATTATGTTTGATTATGTCACAATGACTTCAACCTGACGTATATATTATTAACTCTTAGGTCAAGTTGTTTCACGCCTTTTTTTTTAGACCCACTGCTATTTTTATGTTGAACTATTTTTTTTCTTTATTGCAATTGCTAATTTTTAGTTGACTTTACATATGTTAAGCCAATGATGTATTCTTTATTTCCGGATTTATAGTTGTAGTTGGTCTCTAACTTTTTTTAATTTTATGGCTATTTTCGCTATGCCAACAATTTTTTCTAGTTCCGCTCAGTTTAGTACAATAACAACAACAAATACAAAACAGTTGCATACAAAATGATTATTTTACATTTTATAAAAAAAAAAGTACCAATGTTAGCAACAATAGAAAATTTTGTTAAAGCTTCATGAACGCGCGGTTCTTTGGATGATGATCAGCAGCGCAGCATGGTATTACCAATGATGATAACAACAATAACAATAAGAACAACCGTTGCGGGAGGGTGCATAAAATTATGAGCAGCATTGGACAGTAGTGGCAGCATTTTTTTTTTATAGCGTACATTACCTTCAAAATGCGAATACTCATAGGTACATACGTATGCGAATGCCATCACCCGCAGTAGAAAATGGGGGGGGAGAAAAAAACCTCAATGATCATGTTGCTGTTAATGATGAACTGCTGCTGCTGCTGCTACCTTAGCGCCAAAGAGTTGTAATTGGAATTGAAGTTTTTTTTTATTTTTAGTGGATTCATTCAAACGTGAAACGTCGCCAAAGCCGTCCAAGCGTCCAGCGCATATCATCAGCAAGTCCGTTGCTGGCTCATTTATACTCTGGAACATTGGCCGGCAGTGTGCGCGCGTTCGGTAGCTAAAAATTGGAGCCTCGTTTTTTTGTTCATGTGGAGCACCCTGGTTTTGTGTGTTTTGTTGGAATAAAATGAAGTTTTGCGGTGAGGGAGGCTCAGCATAATAATTTAGTTCGGCATAATCGTGTGTGTGCGTGCGTCGGCAGCAGCAATTGCTGCTGTTACACATAAACCTGCAATTATTACACCTGCGCTCAGAGTGACGCTGACAGTCCCAATACTAACACCAATGCAGCAATTTTCGGACGATATTACTTGCCAAACGGTTCGTTGATCGGTGGGTTGATATTCTGCTGCTTTGGCGGTGGTGGTGGTAGTGCCCGGCGTAATTTTGTATTGGAAAAACTATTTAACATAAATTGTGTTTTTTTTTTCATGGAGTTTTTTGGTACATGTTGCTGACTTTTTTTTGAGCACACCTAATTAAATTTTGTATGCGTAGTTTTGTTAATTTAAATATTATTGTTATTGTCGCCTATTGTTATTAGCGCTGTCGTGGACATTGGCTGATGTTATATGCTGCTTGCTGATCATCAACATCATCGGTTTGATTTTTCCAAAAAAGATTTTTCCACAACAGAACTAATGCTATGCGGCGGCGACAGTATATTTAGTTTATCGCAAAATATTCCAACGTTCGGTTGAGTTTTGAAAACAGTGCTGAGTTTGGCATTGGCTAAAGTCAACCAAAAAGAGTCCTGTGAAACTAATTATATTAAAAAAAATAATAATTTGCAAAAAGAAAAATTAATAAAAAGCATATAAGCAACGAACTAAAAAGTTTAAAATAAATTATTGAATTACGGTTAAAAAAATATTTTAAAAATTTAAAGTGCATAAAAATTTAACCTTCATAGCATAAGGATACGGATACAATATATACTGTGGATTACTTACTTCCCAGAGAATCAAAATTATCGACATAAGTTTAAATTGTGTGAGTGAATTAATCTAAAATATTAATTAAAAACATTATGTGAAAAGAAGTCGGTCGACACTTCAAAAACATATTTCAATAAACAATACTTTTATAAAGATTAGGACACAACAACTGCAATAACATAATTTAAAATTCATAGTGTCTCCTAAGTTTTAGCAAAATTTAATTCCTTTATTATTTTTATAATAACGCAGTAGAAAAATCAAAATTTTTTGCTTACAAAATTTCCGGAGTTCTTTGGATTGACAAAGTTTTTAGACCCATATTCAAAGTCCTAACAATCAGTCATCATCATAATGTTCAGACAATCATAGATCATTTTTATTCTTTCAAAACCTTACAGTGGAGGATTGACGAATGACAGTAAATCCAAATAAGAACACTCACTGCAGTGCCGTTTTCTAGGAAAAATAAAATTATATTATTATTTACACTTTGTGCAGTCAAATTGGAGAAATATCGACTGATCTTAATTTCGTGGAGATGTATTCAATCGAAATTTGAAGTGTTATTTTTAGCTAGTGAAGGTACTTTTTCGACATGTAACAAAAAGTTACTTAAAATTACTAAATATCATTTCTGTTTTAATAAAAAAAAATCAAAAAAAATTTCTGCAAAATTTTTGCTAAATTAATTTAAAAAAAAAGTAAACAAATAATGGTAATTTTTAGAAAAAGTCTGAAAATGCACCAAACTGAAAAGTTGCCAAATATACTAAAAACTTATCAAATGTACTGACTACGAGTTTTCACAACACAAATGTACTGGAAAAAGTACAAATATGCCAAAAATTTCATCACTGATCTGTCATCAGAGGTTGGACAACTCGTTAGAGTTTCGAGAACACGGTCAATTAACCGGCGATTTCAATCGCTCTTCTACGACTTTTTCACATCCTGTCTGAGAGGTTTAATATCAAAAACGAAGTTGCTCCACATGAAAAGACAAAAAAGCACCACTTTTTAACCTCTTTATGGAGCATATTTGTCATATTTTTTTTAAAAAAAAAGTAATAAATCAACTTTATGTTCCAAGTCCAAATAAAAATATGAAAAAGTCATAGAAAAATATTAAAAATTTTTTAGGCAGTAAAAATCCAAGAAAATACTTAAACTCTATCAAATTTTTTCCACCAATCGGTGGGGGAATTTCGAATGTAGATTCTGAATATTATCGTGGCCTGAGAAGGATTTATTTAATATGTGCCCTTTAAGAGGTCAGCTTCGGCCTATTTGGATGTCCGAAATCCATTTCCAAACTTCCCCCATGGATGGATGCAATAAATTAGTCCAACTATACCAAAAAAACCATTTGTTGTGACTTTAAAATTTTTTTCTGTAACAATTTATTCGCAACAATTAATTTGGCCTTAATATCTATGATTGCTCTTACATTTTTCTCCAAATTTACTCCTCTTATCAGAATAAAAACCACTTAAGCCAATTTTTTGCCAATTAGTCCCATCGGATCAAATGCTCTCTTACAGTATATATTCAACACTGATGTTTCATCAGTTCCATTTATTTTGCGTTGCATACTTCTTCAGATTTTTGGGCTGTCGTGAGAATACAGATTTTCAACTATGATTCCATAGGTATGCGAATAAAATAAAGGGGTCATGAATGTGGTTTGGCAGCTGAGGGTCATTCCCGAAGTAATTTCTTGTAGAATTGTTCATGGTCTTAAGATCCTTAAGATCTTATCTGCCCAACAACAAAATCTCGCAGATCAATGTTTTTCTTGTATTGCGAGAAAAATCCAGAACGCTTAAAAAACTCTCAAGAGACCTTGCCAAAAATTACAGGGTTCTTTTTCCGGTTGAAGGATATTTTTACAGGTTTTTTTCTTTAATTTCTTTTTGTTTATTTATTCTCTTTTTTTAAACTATTTTATCCAAACTTTCCTTTAAAAACAAACAATTAAAGCTTTATATTTCTTTAAAAGTGTAACTGTTACAAAATTGTTATTTTGATAACGACGGATACTCTTTTCATTACTCTCGTGATTTGAATGTAACTAATTTTTTTTTTAAAAATCCCCTATATCAAAAGCATAAACTGAAGTTAGTTCTGTCCTCTAATATTTTTATAGCAGTCTGGATCACAAACTGATTATTTCAAGGCTTACGAATTGCTTAACACATTAGGCTATAAAGTTTGATATTCTTATTGTGAAAAGTTTTGTTTTCTAAAATATTTTAGTCTGTAAGCAAAAATTCTTAAAAAAGTTTTTTAGGTTTGCAAGAATCTTAGGTTTTTTTGTTACAAAAATATTTGCGCGCATTTTTAACTTCATGGCGAGAAAAATAGACTTTTTACAAGAAGTTTGATTATAAACGTTGATTGCATCGACGGTCAATAGCAATCTCATAGTTACTATGATGATTCGTTCCTTGTCAGATAGCGCTTGCATGGATAACTTAAGACTATTCTTTGTTAAAAATAATCCTCCTAGCCCCTTGATTTTATGCTGGTTAGCAATGGACACTCCGTCACCAAATGTACTATACAGTAAAATATTTATCACGAAATAGTATGAACAACGTTGAAAAAGTCGCCATGAATTTTTTAAGCAGCTTAAGTCGGACTCAAAAAAAATCGAGTTAAAACCAATTTTCGAATATTCCCTTTCGTACAGATTTTTCTGATAAGGCTCGATTTTGGGCTATAATACAGTCACATATTTAAATTACAATTTATAAATGAGCTTCGAGAAAGTTGGCTTAAGATGTAAACAAAAAGTCGAACTAGTCCCAGCCAAAGTTTCAGTAAGCGCTTGTCATGTTCCAGAAACCAAAAAAAAAAACAAATAATTTGATGAAATTCGATATGAACACATTTATTTTTAAGTTATGTTAAAAACGATCGTAATGGGTGCAACACTTTTTATCAAGCCGTACAGTTTCCGAATTTAATTATTAAATGACTAGTGGGCGAAGAGAACGGCACATGTCCATGGTCGGTCGTTTTGAGTTTTTTGATAAAATCGTGTTTATTGTAGACAAAAGATATACCTAAGTTTCCCAAATGCGGAGAGTATCGGAATGTTTTTTGTGGACCCTCCAACACGTGCAACATATTTTTAAATGTGTTTGTATGAAAGCTACTCAAGCAATTATAACGATATTTCTTACATGTCATCTTTTCCAATGACAAAATTGAAAAACTTTAAAATAATAATAACAATTTTAAATTGAGATTCTCAAGTTTTGGTTGTAGCTTCAGTTCGAATTATTTCAACATTTTCCCATTGGGTATCAAAACAACAACAGAAATGAAACTAATAAAAATAGTTTCAATAAAAACTACTCCCAATAGCCAACTTTCTTTTCCTAACATATGCATTTTCTATTAAAATATAAATTGAATGGCAACAAATGTTATAACATACCACTAACGCTTAAAGCCACTTTGTCAAGTACCAAGTTCACAATGAGCCCAAACATAACGGTTTTCCAACATACAACAGATTTCCAACATTTTATTCTAATTTTATTTTCAATTTCTATTCATTAACATGACAAATGCTGGCTGCAATATAAACGCGAGCGCACCGAATAAAAGACTTTCCATGGCAAGCGAATGAAAAATCGAATGCCAATGGCAGCAACAAAATGGCAACACTGTTGAACAAAGCAGCAACAACAACAATAAATAACAAATGTATTATTGGTAATTCAGATCAGACGCCGCTGGATTGGTGTCTGCTGGTGTCACTGTCTGTCAGCTTGTGACACCTACTCGCAGCAACCCAAAGCCAAAAACAAAATGAACAAAACTCCTAAATGTCAAACATCTAAACTGACTGTAAATCAAATGCTACTCCAGCACTTTTTTCTTTTTTTGTCGAACTTTTAATGTTGATTCCTGAAATTTTCAAATTGGTAACAAAAAACCGGAACTCACATCCGGAATACGAAATGGTATAGCGCTCACTGTATTCGCCGCTTCTTTGATTGCTATGGTCTGTTCTTATCGGCTTATGATTATTGCCAACGTGGCGGCATTGTTCGTTACGCTTTGTGAGCAGACTAAGCCAACAATGAAATGGCAACTCAGTGTAGTCGCAGTTTAGAAGCTTTAGCGAATAATTTTGAATCGAATTGGTTTGCATTTGAAATTTCCAAATGTTTTAGGTGACGAGTGGAGTACTTAAGAATGTTGCTTGTAAAATCATAGTTTTCTGGAAATATGACGCGAAAATTTTGGATAGCAGCAATAACACACAGAATACTAAATCTTCATAATAATGATAAGTGCCCCTCAAAAAAGAATGAAATTAACCCAACAAAAATGAAAAAATGCTTTATAAAATACTCGTAAGCTAAGAAGAAAAATTTTGGTGAAGGCAAATTAGAAATCCAAAAGTTAGGGGTTAGTCTGAACTTCAAGTGAAAATGCAGATATGATATATATATATATACAAATATATGTCTGATATTGAGGTGAAAGTCCACATTTCATATAAGAGTCTGAATTACAAGAACAAGTTTGGATTGTGAATGTTAGATATGAGCGCAAATTTTATATGAAAACCCAAATTGACAAATGGATTCCTTCGCGCTGCTCAAAGCATTGCTAGTGTTCACTCTGACCGTAGCCTAAGCTTAATGTTGAGGAACTTCGTGACATATCGTTGAAAAGCATTGTATGGTAAATTAGCGTATGAATTTCATTAATTGAGGTCAATATTCTGTTGTATTAACACGGCTGACAAATCTGTTGATGGCCACGTAGTTCGTTTTACTGTATTTAGCTTCTGCTGTTTTTTTTATTAAAGCAATTTCGCAATTATTTCATAGATTTCGTGTAATTTGAATTTATGATCTAAATTTTATCATATATTTTAAATTGCTCAACGATGTGTAACGTTCACATTTTCTAATCACCTCGCATAATTAAAATCATGTGAACGATGAGAGAATGAGTTTATAATAATTTTTATAAATTCATTTTTACACAAAATGTGGCGAAATTTTGAAAAATTCATATATTTTTAAATAAAATTAAGAATCTTTAACCTTGAAATAAAAGCAAAATGTTGAATTATTCAACTCATGAAATGCTTATCTATCATAAAACTTTTGACTGTCTTGAAATTTACCATTTTTGCTGATTTTTTACTCAAAAATGCGATAAGTGAAAAACGAGCAGCTTTTGATGCCAGTCTGAAAGCCTGATTAGTACTAACAATTTCTTTTTAATTTATTCAAATTTCAACACAACTCAAACTTTTCTATTAAACATTATTTCTTATAAGAAATTCCCAAGAACTATGCGGCTGCTATTGAAGAAATAATGCATCGAATAAAACTTTTTTTGTGATTAAAAAGTTTTCATCATTTCCAAGGCAAAAACGAACAAAAAAATCTCAACATACGAAAATGATGAAACCCAAAAAACAAACAAATTTTCTACTAATAGTCGCAATATTAAGTGCCAGTTTTCAACAGATTTATGGTAAGTTCCACTTCAATTTCATAAAATAATAACAAGAAAACAAGAAATCATAACCGCTCAAACCGTACAGCGCAAACAACGTGTAAAAATGGCCTAGGACGTGTGCTCTACGAACGTCTGCCGAATCAGCAACTTCAAGGTTATGACGATGACGTAGTACGTGATACAGCACCACCCTTTCGTGTATTGGAAAAATGCCAAGATCTCTGTTTGCGCGATCGCACCGGTACCAACAATTTGGTGCGCACATGCACCAGCTTTGATTTTCAACCAGGCAGTCGTATTACATCATTTGGCACAACAAACGAATACGAGGAATCACTGTGTTATCTAACATCCGAGCAGGCTGGCCCAGAGGGGATTGGCAGCTTAATGCTGGTGCCGAATAGCGTACATTTCAATGAGATATGCTTGACATGTAAGTTATAGATTAAAATGTGATGATGACGATGGTGATCGCGCGAAAGAGTTGATCATGAGAAAAACAAGAAATTGCTACTGCACAACATCACAGATATATAGACAGGGTTAATTATTTTTTATCATTGTTGTTGTTTTTGTTGTCGTCTCATTGCAGCCAGTCGTCCAGAAAGAGAATGCCCAAGTCGACGCTACGTTTTTGAAAGGCATCCACGCAAGAAATTGAAATTGCCCATATCGGATATTAAAGAGGTAAGGAAGAAGAGTAAGCAAGAAATTCCAATTTTGTTCTTGTTGCTGTTTGGCCTTCAGCCTTTAGGCTTTGGGCTAATTGTTTTGCTGCTGTGTTGAAATATGAACCATAATGTAAATCAAATTCTATCTACAGTTTTTGTACTCCCTTTTTTGTCTATTTAACAGATTACCGCTGCAAATCGGTCGGATTGTGAGGACAAGTGTTTGAATGAGTTTTCTTTTGTTTGCCGTTCAGCAAATTTTGATTCAACGATGCGCTCCTGCACACTGAGCAGGTATGTGTGTTTTGCATATATGCGCAGTAACGGTTTAATGAACATCGGATATTTTATCATTTTTATATTTCATATTTTATAGATTTACTAGGCGCACACATCCAGAATTAATGGAGGATGATCCTAATTCAGATTATTTGGAAAACACCTGCTTAAATGGTAAATGAAAGAAAGAATTTCTTTCTATTAAAAATCTGCAGAGTTTCAGATTTTGAAATTCACTCAAATGAGCAAAATCGATTCAAAAATTGAGTAAAAACGTACCCTTAGCACAGAACCCTATAAACTTTGTGGGATCTGAGTCCAAAAACTGGAAAGGCGCCCCTACGAAAAAAGTTTTATGTGTAAAAAAATTTGATTGATTGATAGTTGAACCAAAAAAAAGGTATTTCTGTTCACATTTTGGACCCCAAGGTACAGGTGCCGAGGCCTTTTTACTTGCAGACGACACTGCTTTAGCTAGGTGGGATTGTGCGAGTTACTTCTCATATGCAAATTTAGAATCGATTTTTATTTCGTTGCTATCGATTTGAGCAATGGAAATTGTAGAGTTTAAGTCATTTTTCAAACGATATACAACATATTGGTATCCCTGAAACTTACTACTTGCATTTGACACAATTATAGATTTTAGGTAATTGGATATATTTTGACCTGTAAACCAGCTCATGTAGAATCTTTGGTGCACACATCAAGTAGTGATTGTGGTGTAACCTTTTAAATGAGTTACATATCTGTGATATTTATGTGGCACTTAATTCATGCCACTTATCTCAAGTTTTTGGACAATATGGCACATTAGAACATATTTTAGCCTATGCGGTCTCTCATGTACAATTGATAAGCATAGTTGTTGTTTAAAATTATAGTACTGAATATGAACTTTGGAATGAGGCACATATTGTTAGTATCAAAGACCTTAATAATAGAAAAAATAGTTAATGACTTCTGAAGCAATCCAGAAAAAAAAATAGTTCCAAGCTTTTCTCTATCTTTAACGAGATTTTTGGGATATGAATAAAATGAGTCCCTTAAGTTTTTAACTATCTTAGTACTCATAGGTTGCTCAATATACTTCTGTACCACTGTTTTCATTCTATCAATGTGTCCCTTATTATGGCATGTAACATATAAAATAATTTTTTTGGAATTATAATCAATATATGTATTTCAGAATATGCCCATGCCTGCTTTACGTATTCTCAGAATCTTAGTCCTTGCATACATTCAATACTACATACATATATTCCTACTTTTCCTATAATAACTAAATCTCTTCACACCCATTTAGCTGAACGCCGCTGTGATGGCCTCAGTGTTTTCGTTAAAGAAGAAAATAAACGTTTGGGTGGACCATTCGAGGTGGACATTTTCAATAATATGACTTTGGAAGAATGTCAAACCATGTGTCTGCGAGCAGAAAAGTAACTATAGGAAATATGTCCATCCAGAGACAACCAACTTATGTTTGTTTTTTTTTTATCCTAACCACTTCGTATGTAGATACTTCTGTCGCTCTGTTGAATTCGATGACCAAACCAAACAGTGTGTTCTCTCGGAAGAGGATTCCATATCGCAAAAAGATGACATCAGCATCAGCTCGAGTCCAACGCATCACTTCTACGATCTTGTTTGCTTAGATAATCGTAAGTTTATACACTTTTCGTACGTTCTACTAAGCGATGCTGCAGGCAGTAAGAAGCTTCTGCATTGCTCATTTCTTGGCTATTAGCGCATGCTGGTCGTGCTGTTTGGCTAATCCAACGAGCTGACTAATTGTGTAACAACCAACCAATGATGTTGTTGCTCAAGCAAATTATTTAACATTGCTGTTACTCGTATACTAACCTTTTTGTTGTTTTTAGAACGCGCCACCGATTATCCAGATAATTCAGTCACATCGCATCTTTTCTCCAGTGGTCGTCGTCCTGATACCGCATTTCAACGTTATAGAAATTCACGTCTTGGCGGAGAGTTCCATTCGGAGATTACGGGACGTTCACTAAGTGAATGTTTGGATGAATGTTTGCGGCAAACCAGCTTTCAATGCAGGTGAATGCGAATGGAGCAGAGTAGAAAATTATTTTTAATAGGCCACGCTAGTGTTATGGTTTAAAAATGGCATATCAAATGCATATTATGGCTAAGCGCATATTAAGAAAACGGCGCCTAATCTAATGTTCTGGCGATTATGTGTCGCAGTGGTCAAGAAAAAGAAAAACCAAGTAAAATGTAGCGGTCATATGGACACTCAAATGCGGTACAAAACGCTATGAAAGGGCACGATAGAGTGTGCGCGTTGTATGTTTCCTCCCTAACTTGCTATGTAGCAAATGTGAGAAGCTGCTCTTGTAGTTATTTTATAATTAAACTTGATAGGTCTTGACAAAATGTAGGTCTGTCCGCCGGTATAAAATGTCATACCATCACAAATTTTGAAATCAACTTCCACTTCCTATCCAACATTTTGCTTAAAAAGCTATATTGGGAGTAAACGTATCTTCAGCGCCGGATAAAGACAAAGCGAAGTCCACAGCTAAAAACTAGAAAAGACCAAATCGACTCAAAGTGCTGATGCTAAGTCTCTTTTTTAACTCAACAAGCCTTAAACAAACCAAATATAACCGATTGTAGGGTATAGTATTGATCAAAATCAAGCCATGGTCTTGATTCAAAATAATCATTTAGCTACCGTTTATTCATTAACGGTTCTATTAAAAAAAAAAGAAAAAAAAGAGTCGACCACTTAAACTAAAACAACTTCCTCCTTTTCATCCACAGATCAGCAGTTTATAGCGATCGTTTTCGTACTTGTCGACTAAGTCGCTACAATCAAAAGGATGGTATGCGCATCATATACGATGCCGATTATGATTATTATGAAAATTTAATGTGTAAGTTGAACATTTGCGTTCGGCAAAAACCAAAAGAATAGTGATCTTGTTATAAATAAATTCACTCACGTATGTGCTTGTCTTTCTTCTTTCTTCTATGCAGTAAATGTTGTGGGCGGTGATAGCGATGGTCATGGCGCCACTGGTGGTACCGGCACACAAGGCGGCGTACATCGTCCAGGTGATACGGGAAGTAATAATTGGAGACCACCACCTAATAAAGATGATGATCGTTATGGTAGCAGCGGAGGTGCAGGTGATCGTTATCGTCCAGGTTCTGATCTAGGGCGACCATATGATCGTTATCCGGAAACACCAAATGATTATGGTAAGTGCATAACTGATAGATCACTTAACGATTAGTTGGCAAAAATTGTGCCGTAATTTTAATGAAGTCACTGCTGTCCGCAACTTTGACTTACACTCACAGTGAAACGCTAACAAGCTAACTTACTAACAGCATTAACCCCTCAAACGCTACTTCCACTCTTCGTAGATCGTTACCCTGGTGGTGCCGGAAATATCGGTGGCAGCGGCAGCATCGGTGGTAGTAGCAGCGGCGGTAGTGGTGGAGATCGCTATGGTGATCGCGGTCGCTATCCACCACACGACGATAGATATCCCATTGATGGTGATCGTAATCGTATTCCCGGTTTAGATGGTGAACGTTATCCAGGTGACCGTGATCGCTTCCCAAGTGACCGTGAGCGTTATCCTGGCGATCGTGATCGCTATCCGGGTGAGCGCGATCGTCTTCCAGGCGATCGTGAGCGTTATCCAGGCGATCGTGAGCGCTATCCCGGTGAACGCGAACGTCTTCCAGGTGATCGCGACCGTTATCCAGGCGATCGTGAGCGTTATCCGGGTGAGCGCGAACGACTTCCAGGTGATCGTGAGCGATATCCAGGCGATCGCGATCGATATCCAGAAGATGAACGTTATCCACCTCCAATGCCACCACGTGATCGTTATGCTGATCGTTATCCAGATCGCTATGGGGACCGTGAACGAATTCCAGATCGTTTTGGTGGTCGTGAACAGTACCCCGACCGTTATGGCGATCGTGACCGCTATCCAACCACGGATGATGGACGTTATCCACCCAGAGATCGTTATCCACCATACCCCACGAAAGGTCGTTATCCACCTATAATGGACAACAATTTACCAGGTGATCTTCCACACACACGCCCTTACCCACCTGACGAAGATTCTTCATACCGTCCATATGGCCCAAATGCACGTTATCCAGACGATCGCTACGCCAGTCGATATCCATCACGTTATCCACCCACGCGTGATCCTGTAGGCGGCTATACAGGACGTGATGCACCGGATAGCATATTCCCTGATCGCCGTTTTAGACCTTCATCGTTCGATTCACGATACCCGCCATCACGTTTTCCTATAAGTGATAGCTCACGTTATGGTCCACCAAATAGTCGTTATCCAGAAGATGACATAATACACAGCGCGAGACGTCCTGAACCAGATTCAGCCAAACGTTATCCCCCAGCGCCTTTAGTACCACCTGCGTCAGGTAGCAGCAAATACCCCACTTCGCCAAATCGTTTTCCGGTAGGTACTGATCGTTATCCAATTGATATTTACAAATACGGCAATCGATTTGGAGGCTCCGGACGACCAGGTAAGAACATACACACCTTTATTAATAGCGTACTAATTAAAATAACCTGCTAACTTTGCTAACATCATAAAAATTATGAACTTTAATTTATATAAACTACAGGCTATGATCGTCCACCGCCACCCTATTATGACTTGGATTACGATGAACGTTATGCAGATCGTTATGGTGATAGAGATCGTGATCGTGACCGCGACCGTGACCGTGATCGCGACCGCGATCGAGACAGAGATCGTTATGGTCCCTATGACCGTGAATACGATGCACCAATTGGTAGACGTCCTGTGGTTTCAGGTTATCCACCATATGAAAGTCCATTTAATCGTCCCTACGGTGGTGGTGCTATAAATCCTATAGCTGATGATCCAATTAGACAACATCATGGCGGTCTGCCACCACCAACAGCATACGGTGGTGGCGGCGGCGTTGGTGTTGGTCTACCACGTCCACCTATCACACGCTGTGAGGAGAGTGACAATTTTAAGCAAATCGCCGCCAGGCATAAAATGCGTCGCAATTTTGTGCGTAGATCACTGACGGTGCCATCGTTGATTC
This sequence comes from Meiosimyza decipiens, assembly GCA_963680825.1. Classification (NCBI taxonomy): domain Eukaryota; kingdom Metazoa; phylum Arthropoda; class Insecta; order Diptera; family Lauxaniidae; genus Meiosimyza; species Meiosimyza decipiens. Next base: position 73,829,035 of record OY804261.1, on the reverse strand, counting down.
AATGTGAGCGTGAATGCATTGAAAGTCGTGAATTCACATGTCGCAGTTTTAATTACAGGTTGACTCCAGAAGAAAAACCATTAGAATTTAAATAGCAATTTACTAAAATATATCACATTTAGGGACGCTGCGGCTTCATCATACGATGAACGTGATATGCCCAATTGTGAGCTAAGTGATCGTGATTCGCGCGAGTTGGATGTGCACGATCCAAATCTTTTCGATGCAGCCAATTATGACTTTTATGAACGCAGCATAGGAAGAAGTGATGGCGAATGCATGGATGGTATAAACAAAAATGAAAAATTAATGAAAGAGCCTTTTTAACTTTTTAATGTACCATATCAATTTTAGTAACACAAACCTGTAATGAAGAGGGCATGGAATTTACCATACGTACACCAGAAGGCTTTCTAGGACGCATTTATACTTATGGCTACTATGACAGGTTTATATTTTATTGATAATTTGAAAAATTTTATGTAGACTTTTACTGATCGTATTGTTCTCTGCTTCAGATGTTTCTTCCGTGGTAATGGCGGTACAGTAAATGTTTTACGCATCAGCGGACCACAGGGCTACCCAGATTGTGGCACACAAAGAGTAAGTATAATTTTTTTTTTAAAGATGATTTATCATTTTTTTAAATTAAATTTAATACGTAAGTGCTAATCATTGTAAAAATTTGAGCTTTAAAACATATCTTCTCATGAATTGATATGAGATTTCCAATTTCCCTTGCAAAGAAAATTTGTTGATATTTTTTTTAAAAAAATCTGTATGATTTTTGTACCGCTCACTAAAAGTAACCGATTTTTTTTCAATTTGAATTTACAAAAGATACAATAATGTTTCATTTATTTAAAATTTTAGTATGGTGACACTTTGACCAACATTGTTGTTGTACAATTCTCCGATAATGTACAAACAAGCCGTGATAAACGCTACAACCTTACTTGCGTATTCCGTGGTCCCGGTGAAGCAGTTGTAACATCAGGATATATTGGAGCAGGGTATGTCAAAATTAACTTAAAAGACTTTTTTTGCTACCTAAATATTGCCCATTTAACTAATAGTTACAATATTGGATAAAATATGTATAATTAGCTTTGAATAATCGGTTCTGAGAAGAAAAAATCAATTCATTGATCTCTCACATCGTAAAAGAACTTACTTAGTTATTAAAAAAGCTTGCATAGTTTTAGGCAGAACTAAAACGCATGCGCTCTTTCACGGGGTTCAAATGGAAACCTTAAGTGAAAAAACAAAGGCATCGCGTTTTGGAAAAGTTTGGAATAATTTGAGGAAAAGTTAGAGGATAAATAACATTCAAAATCTCAGTACTGAATTTTTAAAAAAAAAAATTTTGTTTTCTGTACCACATCATTTGATTGTAGTTTTATTTATAAAAATTAATTCATTTTTAATGTTGAGTAAAATTTACCGTAGAAACGTAGTTAAAATTTTTGAAAAGTTGTTAGTAGTAGATTTCCCCAATTTACAGTATTTCTTTCTCTTAAATTTGTATATATTGCATACTTTTCTATACCAAAACCTAATTTTAAGTAGCAGCAACTAATCAAAAATATTTTAAAAGCCACACGGTAAGCAAAATTGAGTCACCCTAAGTCTGGCAAAAATTACAATGCCGAAGAAGTTAGTTCATATGAGCATGCACATAAAAATTCTTCTCGCTATTGCATAAAACCAGCCTTACGTTTATATAAGAAAAATTTCATTACATACCCTTAGGCTTTTACTGTAATACCGTCGCCACTGTAAATTTTTTGCATAATTTGGAAATATAAATGATTTCTGCAACAAAAATGTTTGCAAAATCATTTTGACCTACTCAATTTGGTTGCCCTCCAACTACTATGTGTTTCTGTATAAAGTCTCTCTGATTCCAGATCTGGCAGCCCGATACCCATAGAATATCTACCTGCAGAGAACACTTTAAGTTCAAAGGTACGTCTAATGATCTTATATCAAGGTAGGCCCACAACCACCATTGCTGTTGGTGATCCGCTAACATTCCGTTTGGAGGCACAAGATGGCAGCAATCATGTAACTGACATATTTGCAACCAATGTAGTAGCACGTGATCCATATTCAGGACGTAGCATACAACTGATCGATCGTTTTGGGTGAGTAGTGCAAAAAACTGTTTATGATATATATTCCATTTTTCAATGATATTTCACAACCATAGTTGTCCTGTTGATCCTTATGTCTTCCCCGAATTGGATAAGTTGCGTGATGGCGACACCTTGGAGGCACGTTTCAATGCTTTCAAAATACCCGAATCGAATTTCCTTGTATTCGAGGCAACAGTGCGCACCTGTCGTGAGGGCTGTCAGCCAGCTTATTGTCCTGGTCCTGCTGGTAGGCAAGAGCCATCATTTGGACGTCGACGACGCTCTATAAATGATACAGCGCTGACAATTGAAACAGAGGCTGGTGAGCAATTAGAAGCAGCTGAACCTATAGCGGAACGTTTGATGGATGATATTGTGGAAATGAATAGCACCACAGTGATTGGTACGCTGGATGATAAGATCAATAAAAGTGAGTGAATTGAGTTGTTATGCTTTTGTTTCACTTTTTATGTAATTTAAACTTTTAGCTACAAGCTCAGTGGAAAACTCTGTTGAATCTGATGAACCGGAGCAGGTTCGTGAAATGATAGAGGTATGATTTGTGAACTTTGTTGTATTGATGCCATTCGAATTGCAAACAATTCTTTTTCAAGGTTTTTGAAACACGTGAGGAAATTGAAAAAGAATCTTATCCTCGCAAGCTAGTAGCTCCAATGGAGACTGTTTGTATGACGCCATCGGAATATCATGGTTTGATCACTGCAATCATATTGCTTATGATCTTGTTACTCAGTATCACATTAGTGTCCGGATTGGCTTACAGGTAATGTTTCGAGAGAAATCGTATTAAACTTGAAGCTGCTAATAATCACTGATTGCAGCAATCACTCGATATGAAATGTATGACTCAATATTTTTTTACAATTGCAGACGCTACTGGAAAACCATGTCAAAGAATCGTCTTGCTGATCGTCATTCCCCTGTGCACTCTTTTGGTCACTCATCTCTACGAACACACGAGCGTTTCAGTGAAATTGGTCATATGCCAAGTGGTGTGGGTAGCAGTCGCAATGGAACAACACCAAATCGCACTGCCAGCAGCTTTAGAGCAAATATGTCCATGTTTGGCGGTACACTGCATAAGACATTTGCAACTGGGTGGGTAATTATTGAAAATATAGGCATCACAGGCCTACAAAATAAAGTGTATAAGGGTTAACTCTGATATGAAAGTGCCGTTTATGAGAAACTATCTACGGGGCTATGACCCCACAACTTTTCATAATCTCTACAGACAATGAGCGACACCAACATGAGAACAGGAGCTACTTTTTGGTTTTTGTGTATTCATTAATCAGTCATTTTTATTTCGATATTTTTTTTTTAAAAAGGCCCCAGTTGCAGTTTGTGGCCCCGTGTCCCGCAATGTATAAAGACGGCGCTGGAGATAAGCTTAACTTTTGCTCAGCTCAAAGTTTTTCTAAAATGTTACAAGACTTGGAAGTCAATAGCTCCACAAATATTGTGCATTTATTAAATTTCTTATTGAAATATCTAATTTTCTTCTTTAATTTTATCTCAAACAGAAATTTAGCGCGCATGTGTCAATTGCCAGTGATGAATCCAATACGTAATAATGGCAATAGCAATCATCAATTTGAGGACCCCAGCGAACCAATATATACGGATCCTTCACTATTTGAACGTTCAAGGTTTGTACAGAAAACTTTTAAAAACACTTTAAGTAAAACATATACATTGAAAACGTTGTATGAAATCAAATAATTTAAATACTTAATGACGTTTCGTTAGAAAACGCAAATTTTCATGGAATTTCTTGATCTCGAGTTAAATTGATAAATTTTACGCCCTATGTGAACGCCGCCTTATTCATAAGTCAAGATTGTAATTTTAAATTCGAAATTTATTCACAAAATGCTATGACTAGGACTTCAAATAGTATGTTGTTTTGTAGCTATCCCTTTAAATTCATTTCTCACAATGGCCGACAATTGCAGTTTTTAGCCTTATCACAATAACCGTCACGTCCACCAGCAATTTGACATTCAGTCGTACAGAAATCCGCACGATGTTCACAGAGTTGAGGGAAAACTGTTGAGGTTACTGAAAGAAAATATTGTAAAGCGTGCAATCACAACTCATATATTTACTAAAGCATTATAATTGTTACCTCCACTTTTGCTGATATTCATCATTATCAATATAATTGACAAAAGTAACCAAGATGTTTTGTGAAATGATTTCATTTTCTTGCTTTATTTTCAATGAGAAATAACTTCAATAACAAAACTGCAGAGATTCAATATAATCTTTTCTTTTGGATGCTTAGTATCAACTAAATTAAGATTTCTTGCTTAACTTGTGTTTTTATTCAATTTGTTATCAATGGAAACAGTAACATTTAGTTTTCTTTTTAATTTTGTTGATAATGCTTTGTTTATTTAATGTATGACGTCACTTCATAAATATTTATTTCAACAAAATTCAACGCGCTTATAATTAGTATTTGTTTTTGTTTTTGTTTTTAATATATATTTGATTTCTATGAATCTTATTTCACGACACAGATATCTGTTGCACACTAAAGAATTTAAGATAAACTTAACATATGTTAATGTTACTTTGAACTCTTGTTAAAGTTTCGTAACTTGGAAATGAAACTTTTTGTCTAATCTGTGTTTTCACTTTGCTAAATCTTTTTACTCAACGTTAACATTGCGGAAGTACAAAAATTACCACTGTGCAACAAAAATATACTTAACTCACTAATTCTGAGCTCAAGAAATTTGAATAAGATCTGTATCTTTCATTTTCCATGGTATGGAAAAAAAAAATTTTATAAAGCCGTGATTTTTTTTTCATATCAAAAGCTCTTATACTCGTAATAGGCACTCTAAAAGTTATATACTGGAAAAATAATAATAAAGGCTTGGACATTTCAATACGTAACGAAAATATATTGCAGTCAAGCTGAAATCTGGATATTTTAACCAATCCGATTTAACTCTACACTCTGACTTACAAATAAATGCAGCCAAATGATTTCACTTTTCTCGCAGTTGCCAAAATATTTAAGGTTTCATAAATTATTACACTAGTGCTACCCGTGAGTCCATTCATATTTCACAACTATAGGTGTCACGTCACATTTAGCAATACCATCTACATTTTTCAGGGTGATTCGTGTAAACAATATATGTGACAGGGAAAGTTAAAAGGGACCTACGGTCTGAAAAAAAGTTTTCGAGAAATACGACTTTGAAGTTAAGAAGTCAATTTTGATGCTCCTGAACGGTTTTATGGCTTCAAATCTCTTATTAGGGGTTTTTGGGGTCGCTGATTACGAATCTGGTATCAGATTTTAAAAATTCAAAATGGCGGATCAAATTGGCAGACGAGTTTTTTGAAAATTGGACGGATTCGCTAGAAACTCGTTGCTCATGGGTTTTTGAGGTCGCTGATTATGAACTTGAAGTCAGATTTTCAAAATTCAAATTGACGGGTCCAATATAGCGGATGAGGTTCTTAAAAATTGTTAAAATCACTGTGATCCTAATTTCAAAATTCGTCTGCCATATTAGATCCGATCAGAGACTCTGAAAACCCCTGACTAACAAGTTTCAAGCGAATTTGATCAATTTCAGAGAAGTTTGTCGCATTGGAATTTTTTGTACGTTTTTTTTTTATCAATGTGTCCATGTTTGAAGCGAATTTGTGAAAAAACTAATGCAGCAAGAAAGCTGCGGTTTTTTGCATTGAAAAAAAGCGTATCATCTTCTATAAGAATCACTAAAAAAGTGAAAATCGATTTTTTCGACCTGTAAGTCCCTTTAACTTTCCCTGTCACATATGTGTATGGGGCATTCTACGCTTGATAAAAAAAAATCAATGAAGTATTGTAGTCTTATTTGCAAATCTTAAAAATATCATTAGAAAATAATCGTTCCACACTTCCCAAAAGAGTTTCCGTCGAAATGTGAACTATCGTTACAGTCGTACACCCGGAAGTCAAATTAATTACAAATGAGTGTGTCATATAGTTATGAAACAATGGTACACAATATGCATTGTGCCGCACAAAAGTTATCATCGAACACGTGCTGATTTGTTGACCTCTATAAAACGAATATTAGTTTAGTTTTCAAATTGAACACGCATTACAATTATATAACTCTATGTTAATGTTTATTATGTAATACATATTGTATTCATCAAAACGCCCGTGGTGTAAAGCTGACCGGTTTTTACAGTTATCAGCTTAAATTCATTCGAATTAAGTTTTCACTGTTATGTATTAAAAATATGAAAATAACAAAAACACTGGTGCACATCCATAATTTCGAAGCTGCTACAAAGCTAGACACTAACGGCCAAACTAGTTTTTAGGATAAGCTAGTTTATCCTAGTATGCCTAAGAGTCTGCTATTTATTTTTAATGCAAAAGTGAAGCCGGTGTTGTACATCTATATTATATTATAGACTGAACCGCAACCGCCGCAAAGAAAATATTGGAGGTTGAGCCGCGACCGAAGGATAAAATGAAATTGACAAGATTTATTATCTTACTCTGGTACAGTCTTAGTCTTTACTAGTCACAGTGCTTTTGCATTAAGATTTCATTGCATATCTTTAGGCTTAACGGTACCTAGTCTGGCCTAAAACTAGTTTGGCCAGTAGTATATACATATATACTCTATATTCCTTAAAAGTATATTTCTTAATAAGTTTACAATTTCAGATCCTTACGTAGCCTTACAATGGAAGGTGAAGAAGAACCAGAGCAGCTTCATCGGGTTTAAAATCGCTAGCGAAAACCAAACACTTTTTTAGCTGTACGTAGAATAAAAATATACATATATTTAACAAAAATATTTTTAAATATTAAATACATGCGAGTAAATATGGAGCATTCTATGCTAAAAAGACAGGAGTTAAAACTTGAAAAATCCGATTTTACTGATTTTTCTGTTGTGGGAAGTATTTAGTTAGTTAATGATTTGCTTTAAATCATTTCAGCATACGAGCAAGACAAACTATTTTTGCGCTACATTTTTATAAAATTTATGATACATAAAATAATTAATTTTCTAAGTACTTCCCGCTCTAAAAACATCCACTTTGCAAAAAAAATTAAAAAATTGTAGCGCAACTATGGTTCGTTCGACTTATACCGATATTAATGATAGAAATAATTAGCTACTCAAATACTTTCCAAAAAAATAAGCAAACTCGGAGACCTTAAGTTCGAATTATTTTCTTTTTGGCAAAAAATCATTTACTTTGGTACAATGCTATAACATTTTATAAGATTTGCTAAAGAAATGAAACAATTTAAGTATTTTTCCACAACGTAACAAATAGAAAACACGTTGATAGAAAAGGGCCTAAAAAAATGTTTGTCCAAAAAACTTTTTTATGAAAATGATTACTGAAAGTGCCCCAAAAAATTGTCTAGGAAAAGTTTAAGTCAATTTTAAATACACTTTTAAAAACACTGAGCCAAAATGTAAAAATTCTACCCAACCATCATAAAATCATATAATAACAATATTAGTGTATTGGAACAGAAGTTTATATATAATTATTGTAATTACTATTCAGTACAGTGTGTGATAACACCAGCAAAATTAGAAAAACATAACAAAACAAGACAAAGCTAGTCATACAACTTTCATCCATTGCTGATGAATGAGGATTTCTAAGGCTGCCAGGTTTTAGATTTTGCATAAATCTGTTGAGAACCAAAAATTCATTTATTTGCTCTCTTTGTTTCTCACTCATCGGCTCAAAGGTTACTGATGATTCCATAAGCCGTTTTCAATGCTAGCAACATGTACTTACGAATAAATTTAAATTTGTAAATTTCAGTAATTTTATCTATAAAAAAAAATTTTGAATAAACAATTGAAGTTTTTGACCCTTTCTACAACACTATGAAAAACCAATATAATTTTTACAATATTAATGAAAAAATAAATTTTTCTTTAGATAACTTAATTTAAGAAATTCACACTATAAACTAACTAATGCTAATTTTTTAATAAGTCTTAATATTCATTTATTTATAATAACATTTTTTGCAAAAAAAAAAAAAAACAAAATCCAACTGAACAAAATCTCTACAAAATAAAATTGAGCATAAACTTTTTTTACGATTTTTTGGGTGTGATTTCGCCGCTATGTTGACATTTCAAACTTCTCGTGCTAGGGCACGAAAAACAAATAGAATCTTTAAAAAAAATTATGATTGATAGCAAACGAGCCACGATCTCGCTTCTGAAAATATCTGCTTAACAGGTACTTCACTTCAGCCTAGTCTGGAATTGCCCAACCAATTGGTTCTATAGTGGCTACTTGACGCAATAAGTAAAGACACTAAAAATGCCCTTTTGTTAAAGGAATTCAACAAAATCTATATGCCAGCGCTGTTCGACGGGAAATTTCAAAATCTTAACTTTTATTCACAATAAACTACAGTGTAGACGAATGGCGTAAGAGCCTAGGGCGAAAATAGCTTACGTACCACCCATTAAAATTTTTATAATTTGACTTTTTTAGCTTTACAAACTTAACCGTTAACTGATAGCAAACATTCCACTTCAAATAATAAATATCCTTAGAGCGGCCCAAACCCTTAATCTGATTCACTATTGGCGCTTCTCGAGGGATGAGAGAAATTTGATATTTCTCCAGAATGTTACACTTTTCGAAGCGATAGAAAGCATTTTCACTAACTAGCCATTTACTGATCACCACTTACAAGGGGTTGGCTCACTGCGGACAGGGCATGTGAACAAAGCGGTGGATTCAATCAAATAAATATTTCTCTAAAATCAAAAAAAAAATTTGTTTTTGCTACACTCTAATACATATGAAATAGTATGTATTGCGTTATTTAAAATTGTTTTCGTAATTTATGTTGTAACAAAAACTTCCGAAATATTAGTGCTATTCATGCAAACGTCTGAAAACCTTTTCAACATATACGGTGGATAAAGATTTATTTCATCTAAGACTATGGAACTTCTATTTTTATAACAAAGCCCCATCACAAAGAAAACGCTTGCTAAGTAATCTTAAAGCTATTCAAAATGGGATCTTGTTCTCGTTTGAAATAACCCCTTACTTAACATTCGGGGTTGAGAGCTTTACTCTCGCTGTAACTAAAGCAAATTAAAGGAATTCAAATCAAATTCAGTAGTCATGAAAATAAAATCTTTTGAAGTCAGAATTTGAATAAAATTGACTCAAACTTAGTTTATTTAAAACATTTTTAGGCCAGAAAATTAAACTCAATGAGTTTTGTTCTTTGTCTGGTGGCCATTAAAACAAATCGGAAGAGGGTGTTTGGTACTTCCTTAACAAGTATGCCTTTCATCGAAAATATACATATTCGATGTTAGAGAAAAGAAAACATCACGTTTGTGCTATCGTAGTAAGAGTTTAATTTAAACCCACAAACATAGCCTAAATGAAGCGCTTCGTTTGAAGCAGAAAAAACAGCAGAAATATCATTAAATATACGATAGAGCGGTTCATAAAGTTTTCATATGTTTGCATGAATACCGTCAATGATTCTCAAGAAAAGCTCATACAGTTCGCATCTGTGATTACTGCTTTCTTAAATATATATAAAAATAATCAACTATCGTATTGAATACAACTTTTACGCATTATATCTACTTATTATATATAATTTTATTTTAATTTATATAGTGAAAAAAAATTGAATTTAGCTCAAACCAAATAACATATATACATACATCTTTATGAAAAGAATAATTTTATTTTAGTACATACTTATATGCTACAGTGGGTCAAATTGTATGCAAAAAGTTTGAAACCGACCTATGCTGTGAGTGAAATTTTGAACTCCGCCCTAATTTTTTTTGAGTTTTATTACAAAGCCTAAAGGATTGCAAGAAACCGCACATAAGTTTTAAAACTTTCAAAAGCATTTGCGGAGTCTATCTCAAAATTCCACTTACAGCTACGGTCCTTCGATGACTTTTTCCACGCATTAAAGAAATTTTGATTTTTTGGGGTAGCGGAGTCCAATTCAAAAATTGACCCACTCATTTATATACCTACTGTTTAGTAATTGTTTTTCAATTTTTTTAATACTACCATAATAAATTTAAAAATAATCATTTTTAATGTATCTTTTTACTTTTATATTCTTGCGTTTTATTTATTTTTTATATCGTTGTTCTGATTGCGTACGTGCGTATTTAGAGATTTCAGATTGCAGCAAATGTTTTGCTTTTTTCCAATACATATTCAGATTTCCTGTATACACAACATTGACCTTGTCAATACAAATTATGTTTGACAAATCATAGTACAAGAGAATATGATGATTCATGGAGTTAAGAAGCATACGTTTTAATTCATCTACATTGCTTGCTGTGCGAATTTATTTATGCTTCATTGGGTAGGTATGTGTTATGCCAAAAATTATCGATACCATTATAAAATATCAATAGTTTCAAAAATATTAAAGAAGTCGTTAAAGTCGAAAAGCAAAATAGTCTAAGAGTATCGTGTAATGGCTATCAAAAAAGATAATGAAAGTTAAAAGTATCTATTAGTATCGAACGATATGGAAGAAGTCAATAAAAGTTGAAATTTATTCAAAACATTAGCTGGGAAAAACATCGAAAATTTAATAAAAAAAAATCGGATTATATTAAGTAGTGTCTAAAAACATCGAGAAGTCGTTGAAAAATATTGAATAATTTTGAAAAAGTCTACACAATTCAAACAGCATGGATAAATTTGAAAAAAATCGAAAAGTATGAAAAACATTGAGAAACTCAATAAAAGCTCAAGGGTATCAAATAGAATAAAAATGTCGCAATGTTTCGAAAAATAGCAAAAACTCGAAAAAAGTGAAAATAGTTTAAAAAAAACTGATACAAGTAGGGAAGTTGGGAAGTATTGATTACTTTTGGAAAACATTGCAGAAGTCGACAATAGTCAGAATGTTTCATATTGCATCAAAAAGTGTCAAAATGTCAGTAATTGCCCGAAAGTATCAAAAAACTTGGAAGAAAGTCTATTCAATTCAAATGTCTTCGAATTATATCAAATAAATCATATAGTTTCGAAAAACATCGGAAAAGTCAGTAGCAAACGAAAGCATCGAATAACTTGGAAGGTATCGACAATATTCGAAGGTTACCAAAAAAGTCTGAAAGTATTCAAAAATCAGAATAGCATTGAAAAGCTTAACGAAAACCATCAAAAAAATACGATTAAGTCTGTTCGAAGTCGAAGAGTATCACATAGTTCGATAAAGTTGATAAATCAGATAGCAAATAAAGTAGTCGCAAAAGAGTCAACAAAATTCAAATAGCACTAAAAACTTTCAGTTCAATGAGAGTCGAATTATGTTGGATGGTATCGAATAATATCGAAATTATCAAATTATATCGAAAATCGAATTGAGAATCGAAAAAATAGACCTCTCGCCCATTCAATTGCTGCTTTTGGTATGAAAATATGAAAACGATATGACTTCAATCTTTCAATCATCTGATGTCAGCCATTTAAACAAAAAACCCTAAAAGTGTTCTATTTTCAGGTTACTAAATAAATTGGAGTTTTATGAGCCGGAGCCAACGCCAGTAGGTTATTTTTATAGATTATACTATCAAGATCAAATCCCTATTTTTTTTTTAAAAATTCGTGTGCGAGACATTGTTTTTTTGAATTTCATGGTTTATTCATATTTGAACGGTCCATCGGAAAAAAACCTGAAGCTGAAACTATTTAAATTAGATATAGAACGGTTGAACACTAGCAAGTTAAAAAAATGAGCTAAGGACGAATTCATCATAGGTGGAGGATTTAATATCACACATTACAATTTGTAAATCTCATCATAAATCGCAATAGTTTTCGATTTGAAGTCGTTAGTATTTCATATAAAATAATTCAAATAGGCACAGACGCACGCTCTTTATATATATTTTTGATTAGTCTTCCTACTTAGGAATGAAAAACAAGTCACACATACATATATACACCAATTTTAATTTAAGAAAAATAAAATAAAATATGGTGTACTTCCGGCGCAGCACAAAACTAAATATAGCAATGTGACAATTTAAAGCCGAATATAAAGTGTGAGTGTTAACACTCGTGTGTATGTGACAAATATGCAAAATGGCTATCTGTGTGTTACGATACAGCTAAAAAAAAGATGCCGCAAAAAAAAAACAACCAGATCTCGAAATGTGCAAAAAATCATGCACTATATGAAATAAGAAATAATTAAGACAGATTTGTTTTGGCTTTATAGGTACGAGAAAAAAAACATACAGTATGTTAGGGTTAATATGGCAATTGTAAGCGCGTTGAAGTTTTTAAATAAATGGTTTGTTAATTTTGTCATAAGATAATAAGTTGGTAAGTTTGCCTATCCTCTTTAGAAGCGGTGGAAGATTTGACTTTCGTGTGCAAGCATACCGTATGTGTGTAATATATAAATTTCCAAAAAGTCGCAAAAAAATTTATGTAAAAACTTTCCACAAAACAAAACCGAAAAATATTTCAAGTTCTAATTTTTACATCATTTTTGGGCCATTTATACAGAGCGTTCAAGAAGATTATCTTCCTGGTTTTTGTCATTTTTGCTCAATTTTGGGTGAAATGTTTTGAGTCCAAAAATTTCTACAAAGGTCAAAAAAGTTGAGAAGTCGAAAATATTGAAGTATAGAAATGTTGCTGAAAAGGTGGCAAAGTGTTAAAAAATTGCAAGTGACTTATACTGCTGCCACTACTCATTGGATCACATTTACTCCATGTCACACTTAACTGAAATGAAAATTCAAATTTTAGTAACCGAAAATGTTAAGTTTCAATTTCTGATTTTTTTTTAATTTATTTTTGTTTTCTACATTTTTGTCATGAACTTGACATACGAAATGAAGCTTTTTCGCCGTTGCAGTTGCTGACTAAAAGAAAGAAAAAAAATGTCTGTTGACGGAAAATCGTGGTTTGTTGATAAACAAACACTGAGTGGCGTTCTGCCACATTCATTTCATGTTGTTGCTATCGTTGTTTTTGTTATAGCTTCTTCGTCAGCGTGCCAACTGTTGATCTAAAATTTCAACAATCTTATTAACGCGCCTGCTTTTGTGACTTTTTTGAAAAAGAAAATAATAATACTTCTACTTAAGGTTCTGAAACGACAAAGTTATAGAGCTCACGATGAGTTACGTAAAATTGAAGATAAAAAACTTTGAAATTGCGAAAATGCGCATATACCAAAATGCATTTAAGACCCATGGCAAATGCCAACAACATAGCAATCGAACGCAATTGTTGTCAGTGTGAACAACAATAGGTGCGCCATCTTGAGGAATATATTTTAAACACTACTCATAAATGTGCCATAGAATTGCGCGAATAGTCCGAAATATCCTTACAGTTATGTAAAATCAAATTTCGAAAAAAAAAATTTAAAAAAAATATTAAATGGAAAATTAAAAAAAACAAACAAATGCAAAATTAAAACAAAAAAATAAATGAAAAATTAAAACGATAAAAAAAACCTTAAAACAAAAAAAATTTGCAAAAAATCTTTGAAAAGTGAAAAAAATTGGAAAATCTTTAAAAAAATGTATAACAATAAAAAAACTTTTGTGTCATTCTTAATGGCGTTTGGCTGTTTCCTGTTGTCAGTGAATATGGTCGTATCGCGCTATTTGGTTCCATCAAGTTATGATGGGCGTCTTTACCATGGAGGTTATGGACAAGGGCATCCTGGTTTTCCAGCTCATCCTGCTTATCCCGGGGGGTATCCTGGTTATCCTAGTTATCCTGGTCATCAACCTAGTTATCCTGGTCATCGCCCTAGTTATCCTGGTCATCCCCCTAGTTATACTGGATTTTATCCTGGCTATTATCCATATCAGGTTAGTGCAGGCTTGATAGAAAAGACTTGAAAAGTACTAAATTTTAATACAAGCTGCTTTTTTAATGCATGATAGCTTGACAGTAATGCATTTTATCCAAACTATCATCGAAATCTCCATGACAAATATAAAATTGAACTTTTTTCGTAATGGGTTATTTTTTCCATTAATTTTTAGGCGAATCACAAAATACACTCAGCAAAATAAGTCAATTGATACACTAATTTATGATTTATATGTTGGATTTATTTTAGGGGCACCTCTATGCGCCACATGGAACTTATTATGATAAAAGAAGTGCAATGTTGCGTCCCTTTCCTGGTGGTGGTACGCCAGTGCTTGTGGACTACGTAAGTTTAACTTTTGTATCATTTGCAAAAACACTTAAATTTAAAATGTCTTTCAATGTACTTTTAGCAAAAACGTTGCTCAAATTATTTTGTAGGCGTAAAACCACATCCTGAACAGCGCCAATATTACTATGTTTGCAAGCCCGATTGCGTTGTTTTCGGCAAATGTGGAAGCACACAGGTAAGTACATAATGATAGTAAGTTATAGTTGCAATTAAAATTTAAATTTTTTTTCCATAAGAGCTTTAATGCCAGCGGTAATTATTGTGCTTCATATCCGTCTAAGCCGGAGGCACCAGTTTGTCATACTACTGGTAAAATAAATATGTAAATTACAATTAAATGTGTAATATTGTAGTGTTGTCTTCTTACTATTGCAGGTCGTTTTCCAATTTATTCGGACTGCACGTTATATTACAAATGTGATATTAATGGGGCTCCTAAAATCTATTCATGTCCTAAGGGTATGGTCTTTTCGGACAAAGACAACTGCTGTGTAGTTGGCAACGCTTGTGCCACCACAGAAATTGCTCAAGATGGTTCCTATATACCTGAGAACTGTGAACAAAAATTTCCTCCATGTTTGCGAAATGGTACCTTTCGTTCACCAACGGACTGCTCGCTTTACTACAATTGTACCCTACAGTCAAAAGACGTTTATCTGCAGCGCCGTTTTAAGTGTTCTAATACTCACTACTTTGATACACAAAAATTAAAATGTGCGCCCAAAAGAAAAGTGAATTGTGATTGTATACAAGTGGCTGAGTTAGTTTATCCAGGGCCATATTATCCACATGTAGATGAGCATTATTATCCGCTATCTGGTCACATGGAATATGATGAATATCCAAAAGAAAATGCTAGTCCAGAAGATCTTTGTGGATACCCGTGTGGAAACAAAATCACCACTTCCACTTCCACGTCTACTTCAACAACTACTTCACCACATACTACTACTTCTACTTCAACAACTACTGCACCATATACTACAACTTCAACAACTAATGCACCATATACAACAACGTCTACATCTACTTCAATTACTACTTCACCATATACAACAACTTCTACTTCAACAACTACTTCACCATATACTACAACTTCTACTTCACTAACTACTTCACCATATACTACAACTTTTACTACAACTACTACTCCATATACTGCAACTTCAACTTCTACTTCAACAACTACTTCACCAACTATTTCACCATATACTACAGCTTCTACTTCAATGACTACTTCACCATATACTACAACTTCTACTACAACTACTTTACCATATACTACATCTACTTCTTCTTCGCCGTATACTACAACTTCTACTTCACCGTATTCATCAACTTCACCGTACATTTCAACGTTGCCTACAACTACAGAAAGCACAACTAGTACTACTATATCTTCAGAGGCCACTACTACATCAGTCCCTAGTACAACTGAGATGCCAACAACTGAAATAACTACTGAAGATTCTACTTCTACTGATATATCAAGTACCACAAGCTTTGATGATTCAAGTACCACATCCACTGATACAGATTCAAGTACATCAAGCACTAATGCTTCAAGTTCCACAAACACTGATAATACTGCAAGCACTGATGCAGTCTCAAGTACCACCAGCTATAATAGTTCAAGCACTGACGTTTCAACTGCCTCAAGTACTATTGATTCAAGTAGCGCAAGCACCATTGATTCAAGTAGCGCAAGCACTGATACTTCAACTGCCACAAGCACTACTGATTCAAGTAGCACTAGCACTGATGATTCAAGTACCTCAAGTACTGACAATTTGAGCAGCGCAAGCACAACAGATTCAACTAGCTCAAGCACTGATGTTACAACTTCCGCAAGCACTACTGATTCAAGTAGCACAAGCACTGAGGATTCAAGTACCGCAAGTACTGAAAATTCGAGTAACGCAAGCACTACTGACTCAAGTAGCGCAAGCACTGATATTTCAACTTCCGCAAGCACTACTGATTCAAGTAGCACAAGCACAGATGATTCAAGTACCGCAAGTACTGACAATTCAAGTAGCGCAAGTTCAACAGATTCAAGTAGCGCAAGCACAACTGATTCAAGTAGCACAAGCACTACTGATGCAAGTAGCGCAAGCACTGATATTTCAACTGCCGCAAGCACTACTTATTCAAGTAGCACTACCACTGATGATTCAAGTACTGCACGTCCCACCACTGAAGTCCCTACCACAAGCGATTCAACCACGGATTCAGAAATAGAGTCTTCCGACGAAAGGATTGTTCTCGGTGGCGCAGTAGTTATAAATAATAATAAATTTAGTAGCACTGTCACTTCCGCAACAGATTCAACGGTACCTGATGATTCTACCTACAATACTCCAACAACTTTAATCACCACTGAAGGCTCAACCACTGAACTTACATCCACCGAAGAAACAACCAACGAGTCAACAACCACTGAACTTTCAACCACCGAATCAGTAACTGAGACTGAAGAAACAACTACGCCTTCAACCACAGCACTCACGACAACAACAACTCATGAAACAACACATCCAAAAACAACCATGACTTCAACAGCTACAATAGCAGCAAAGCCTCATTGCATACCAACACCATCTGGAAATCTACCAGGTAAGAATTTTAGTACTAACTAACATAAAACATACCAAACATGAAAAAAACTTAAACTTATTGCTATAACCACAGAAAACACTCATGAAATATGCACACCTCTTAACAAACCCACACCTACACCAATAAATGTAAGTAGCACTTCGGTAACGTCGATTACAGATATATCAGGAACTATTAGAGACTCTAGAAGTACTGACTCCGCTAAAAAGGAATTATCAGATATTTCTACAGTATTTAAAGAAGATGATGAAAGACAGGTCTTTGATGATGAATTGGTAATTCAGAGAACGTCACCAACAAATAATTTACCCACAGAGCCCACAAATTCACCAAATTTAGTTTCAACAAGTAGCAATGAAACCACCGATATTCCCACCACCGAAGTCCCTACTACAAGTGATTCAACCACGGAATATGAAAGCACCAGTTACTCAGTCACAGATGATTTTAGCACTGATATTTCCAGCACTGATGCTCCAATAACCGAACCTACAAGCACCAATGAAAACACCGATAATCCCACCACCGAAGTCCCCACCACCGAAGTCTATACCACCGAAGTCCCCACCACCGAAGTCCCCACCACCGAAGTTCCCACCACCGAAGTCCCCACCACCGAAGTCCCCACCACCGAAGTCCCCACCACCGAAGTCCCTACCACAAGTGATTCAACCACGGAATATGAAAGCACCACTTACTCAGTCACAGATGATTTTAGCACTGATATTTCCAGCACTGATGCTCCAATAACCGAACCTACAAGCACCAATGAAAACACCGATAATCCCACCACCGAAGTCCCCACCACCGAAGTCCATACCACCGAAGTCCCCACCACCGAAGTCCCCACCACAAGTGATTCAACCACGGAATATGAAAGCACCACTTACTCAGTCACAGATGATTTTAGCACTGAAATTTCCAGCACTGATGCTCCAATAACCGAACCTACAAGCACCAATGAAAACACCGATAATCCCACCACCGAAGTCCCCACCACCGAAGTCCATACCACCGAAGTCCCCACCACCGAAGTCCCCACCACAAGTGATTCAACCACGGAATATGAAAGCACCACTTACTCAGTCACAGATGATTTTAGCACTGAAATTTCCAGCACTGATGCTCCAATAACCGAACCTACAAGCACCAATGAAAACACCGATAATCCCACCACCGAAGTCTCCACCACCGAAGTCTATACCACCGAAGTCCCCACCACCGAAGTCCCCACCACCGAAGACCCCACCACCGAAGTCCCCACCACCGAAGTCCTTACCACAAGTGATTCAACCATGGAATATGAAAGCACCACTTACTCACTCACAGATGATTTTAGCACTGAAATTTCCAGCACTAATGCTCCAATAACCGAACCTACAAGTACCAATGAAAACACCGATAATCCCACGACCGAAGTCCCCACCACTGAAGTCCCAACCACAAGTGATTCAACCACGGAATATGAAAGCACCACTTACTCAGTCACAGATGATTTTAGTACTGAAATTTCCAGCACTGATGCCCCAATAACCGAACCTACAAGTACCAATGAAAACACAGATAGTCCCAGCACCGAAGTCTCCACCACAAGTGATTCAACTACGGAATATGAAAGCACCAGTAACTCAGTCACAGATTATTTTAGCACTGAAATTTCCAGCACTGATGCCCCAATAATCGAACCTACAAGTACCAATAACAACACCGATAATCCCACCACTGTCCCTACCACAAGCGATTCAACCACGGATTCAGAAATAGAGTCTTCCTACGAAAGGGCTGTTCTCGGTGACGAAGTAGTTATAAGCAATAATAAATTCGATGACATATATGATCGCAACGCTGTAGGTGATCCTATTGATAACTGTGATATCAAGACTGATTTAACAACAACACCAAATACTGAAACAAGCAATACCACAACTGACACATCGATTACAATAACAACAACTACATTACCTACACCAACAACAGAAAATTGTGCTTCAAAAAATAACTTTCAAATACATATGGAAAACAATGTCATACAAATACATCCGAAGGATTGTGAATTCAAAAATACAACACACACACAAACTACTCCAGTGATTAATTGCAATTCAACTTTTACAGCTTACTGTGATCCAAAGAAGGGTGATATACCTGAATTAAATCTTGTTATTCACGATAGAATGGCATTGAAAATTATTTTCTGTCCAGATGATTGTAGCCTCGATCATAAGCATAAAAGTAAGTACTCAAATTGAAATATTGAAATATTTCCTTGATTCCCGTTAATGAACTTTTCTTCAATAGGACCCAATACAGTTGACATAAAGTGGGATTCTAAGAATTCAAATAGAACAATGGGTTTAACGGCTACTTAAAAATCATTGTAAGACATTACATGGTGGATAGAACAAGCTGTGCAGTTACCATTGCATATAAGTACTCGTTTATATATAAGGCTAACAATAAGTTTAATTTAGTTAATTGAAAATAAAGAAGAAATAATTTAAGAATTGCTTATTTTATTGAGTTAATATAAAGTTTACGTAGCGAAAAAAATTTAAGTTAAGTATCTACATAAAAGTTACACACTTTAAAATTATTTTTCTCCCGAATGAAATTAATTCACTTGAGCCCAATTTCACAATCAACCCTAAGGGTTTCATTAAGCTAAGCGAATGGGAACGCTTAAGTAATTCTCGTAACGCTATAAGCCAAATTAGAGGGAACAAATGTCAAATGTCCAGCAAAAAATATCCCCAAGTTTGATGGTGGATTATGCTGTCATCTATTACGCAACAGGTTAAGGTCAACGAGATGAAGAAAAACCTCAAAAACTTGAGAAGACTTAATCCTGAGTTCGCCAATGATGCAGATGAAAGCGGCCTTGTACTTTGTGCAATTTTCTGTTGTAACGGACTTTGTCTAAAGTAATCCACCACATCACAATGCTATATAACAGAGTCAGTCCATTAACAACTGTGTGCGGCCAGTGAATATTACGGAGTGATATTCGCGATTTTCCATCAACAGCTTTTTTACATGAGTATATCATATCTGTTCAACATTGAGAACCAACTTTTCGTTTGGAGATTCTAAGAAGTGGTCATCAGACCTGGCTTAATACTGTTTAATACATTGTATTTTACTTCTAATTTGGAGACCGAGGGGATCGGTTATAAATATTTCAACTAACATTTCTGGTTCTGTTTTATTTGCAGAAAGAGCATAATGATAACCAGGGCAATATAAAATATTTATGAAAAACTTACGAAAAATACATGTAAATATGGGCGATACGATTTACGAAAAAAAAAACAGAAAAATATCCCTATATATTTTCTTTAATTTCCTTTATTAACACTCAAGAAAGTCATGGAAACGGTTACGATGGATGAGTATTCACCCGTTTTTGGAATCCCTATAATTACTTTGAATTTAGCAAGCCAAGTAATAATTGAATTTCCTAAAATTGTGGATTTCTCGTAATTGCCCCATTACAGTGCGGATTGATTGAAATGTTTCCAAGACATCAGTGAGAGATTCGCCCTATTTCATTGTTTTGCTTTTGCATTGTGATTGCAGAGCACGAATTCATTTTTAGATTTGATAATTGAATTGTCTTTCAGGCTTTTTCAATACATTTGGCTTATTTTTCATCGAGAGTGCCCAGAAAACATTTAATAGCTTTGAAATGACTAGCGGAATAAACAACTGCATAGATTCAGGAATGACCTTTGAGGAAATATCGATTTGAGTTGCTGTCTTCGAATTAAATCATTGCAATGCCTCGTTTCGTTTCGTCGTTGTCCAAATAATTGTCCGGGAATCGGAACCGGAAAAAAATTGTGAAAATATTTAAATATTTTAAATAAATATTACATGATGCCCTATGATGCCCATGTTACTATGAAAAAAATTATTCAAAATAAAGAATTATGAATTGGGCATTGTGAGTGATGTCTTCATAATATTAAGGTACATATCAGTATGGTTTTCATACCCTAAGTGCACGAATTGACCTGCCCTTAGAAAGATTTCAAAAGGTCGCTTTCATAAATCAGGAGGTTAAACATTTGTATCAATAAAAAGAAGAAAATTTAAATAAATTATAAAAAAGAAATCAGAAATCACTTACCGATTGCGGCCTTGCGACTTGTACAATTGAAAGACCACTGCAAAAAGTTGATTACTAAAATATTTCTGAAGCACTGAAATGTAGCTTTGAATAGAACCATAGCGGTTGCCGCACTTAGCCAGGAACTGCAATTAATTTTAGCAACAACCAATACACTCACACCACTTGAGAATTTTTAATAAATTATTTTCTTTAACTAACATTCCAAAAGTTTCGAAAGAATTAAAATTAATTTAAGAACTTTTTTGCATTTTATGTGAGCAAATCAAATGATTTTTAATAAAACCACTTTGAAACTTACAAGAAAAACAACCAAACACTGCTTCTCACTGGCTGCTCTGCCGACGGCACCGTTTTATATGCGATTTATCATTTTAACGTAGATTTATTAAGAGATTTTATGTCTTTATCATTTGAAACTTGTAAACAAATTGATGTTATCACTTTTTATAAGTTAATTATTAATAAAATAGACACTGCAAAATTTACCACGCGAATGAACTATGCAATTGAAATGAAAACTAAAGAGCGAAGTAGATGTGTCAACTTGTTTGCCGATTTGTTCAACAAAAGTGTTGCAACACATTATACGCATCAATATGGTGCTAGTCATTTTTATACCCTACATAAAGGGTATACTGACATTCATATTCCGTATACATATATTCTGGATCAGCGTCACCAACTAAGTCGATTTAGCCATATTCGTCTGTCTGTCTGTGGAAATCACATATACGGGCAAACTAAGAAAGCTAATTCAATGAAATATGACACATAGGCCACACCTTCAAAGAAGTATCTTGGGATTGAAAATGGGCGAATTTGGCTCATATCATATACATAAATGCCCAAACCATTTTCGAAAGGAGTTGCAGCGATTTTGATAACACTTAGGGACTTGGTGCACAACAAAACCAGAATTTATATTTGCTTGGTTACAAGTTTTTGAGCACTTCTACTAGGGCATTGCACCACCCTAAGCTATAATTATTATAACGTCATGCCTCGCAAACCATACAAGATATTGTGATGAATTTGGGTAAACGGATGCAAAAGATATATATCTTAAATTGTACTAAGCCCCGGTAGAATTGAAAAAGCCAATATTTCCTCGGCTTCGTCCATGATTCCACATTTAATACAATTGTTCAACTCCATCACATTATCACTGTCAATTTGTACCCCTGTATTATAATAACGACACTAGTGATTTATCGACAGTTGTTGTGCTACAGAGCTATTCAACTGACAGCTGTCAGTCAACGCACAACTGTCAAACTTTTCGCTGTCCTTTGCTCAAGTCGCGTTTATTTTTATTTGCAGTTGCATTTTTTATTGTGAGAATTCTCAATTAATTTAATTAAAATTAATCAAAAGCATGATAGCTGTATTGCTTTATCTTAATTTAAATAAATAAGCACAGTGTTTCGCGCTATATGGAGTACATTTTTGCGGTGCAAAAGAATGCGTATATGCATTTTGCGAGCTTATAATTAAATTTAAAAAAATAAATAACACCTAACAGCTAAATTCTGACAATATTTTAAGAATTAAAAAGAACACAAATTCATAAATTAAGAAACATAAAAGCCGTCAAAATTGATCCCGCAAATATTTGGAATAACAAGATGATGGACGAACAGTTGATTGACGAGGTGGCGCAACACGGCGTCATCTTCAATCGTCAAAAATACTATCTAAACGGCAGCACCGGAAGTAGTGGGAATGGTGCGGGTGGTAGCAGCAGCAGTCACGGTAAATATGAGACCAAGGATGAGGCATGGCAAATAATTGCGATGAAGCTAAGGACAGATGGTAATTAAATTATTTCAATATTGCATTCCATTTACTTCATACTGACCGTATTTTATTTTAGTGGAAACTTGTAAAAAACGTTGGAAGTACTTACGTGAACGCTATGTATCACAACGCAAACAAGGTGATCCTCCTGTTTATGAGCATCTTTCACGTCCATATTTGGAAAAAATGAAATTTCTTGATCAGCATATACAACCAAGAAAGTCGTATCGAAATGTGCCGAATTTTCTTACATCGCCGCATTCGGCCAATAGCAGCAATTATGGAGAGTATAATATGGACTCTAAATCGAATGGTTCCTTGAAAAGCATGCACTACTCACACTATCAAGATCAACATGCCATGAACGCTCTGAGCTCAGCAGCAGCTGCCGCTTCGGCTTTGGAAAATGGCAATAGCATTGTTAAAACAGAGGCAGATCAAGTGTTTCGTGATTTTGCTGCTGCCGTTGCCTCACAGCAACTACAGCAAATGTCACAAACTCAATCTGTTGCATCGCATCATCATCAAGCAGCAGCAGTAGCCGCCGCAGCAGCAATGGCTGCTTCATCGCAAAATTATCAGGAACAGTTTCGTGAAAGTGGAACGACTGGCATCGCAAATAGTGGCACCGTACATAATGGTACGGGTGCTGGTGGAATACCATCCTCATCTTCTTCAATGAAATCGCCATTGTCGTCACCACTTCCAGCAGTTTCACATGGATGTAATAACGGTCCAGGTAAGCAAAGCTTTCTTGAAAATTGAAATTCTTAATATGGGCATTTGGCGTAAAAAAATTGATCCTGTTTAATTATTTCGAGCTATTTATTTATTTCATATATGCCATAACTGCACAGTGCGTTATTTTTATACAACATGACTACTTCTATTAATTTTTTCTAATGGAAAAAAAAATTGCACAAAAATTACCGTCGGAAACATCAACCTTCCGCCGAAGGTTGCGAGACTTTGCAATCTCAAAAATGCATGCAATTAGTGACTGTTGCAAGATTTTAAATTGCTGACAGTCTTTCGTTTCGATCTTATAGTAGCCGCGTTCACGTGCAATAATGAATTAGATCAATTCACAGGTTCTGAATAGATTTAGTCAAAAAGTTCTGGAAAGCACCTACTGTGAATACATTAAGACTTTTTAGCTGTAAATCAAGTGGAAAAATTCATTTGAGCGAGGTTTTTACTGTGGTCAAATGTTTAGTCGAATACACATTTTCCAGTACAGTAAAGCCCACAGATCAAAAATATTTGGGTCATTTGAATATACGAACTTTCATTTCCATTTTGGAACCCATCTTTCTGGAAAGTAAGATGTTGTAATAATTTATTTTTTAATTAACATCTGTTCATTTTACAAAAAATTTTTGTGATATTTATGTAAAAGAATTGATGGTTGGGCTATTTTACTTAACCATTACTTATTGGCGTGTTGTCAATATTTTTTTTCATAGGCTAAATTTAAAAATCTGTTTGAAATATTTTTGAATTTCTTTTGAATACTCCCGAGCCTGTTACATCAAGAACAATTTTTTACTGACTTTCCTATATTTCCAGTTGTTCACACTACACCACATCAATCAGCTGGTGCCCAATCCTCAACTAATCAATTGTCTGCACACGTTTACAATGATACCAACAATGATGATTTAGATTCTTCAACCAGCAGTAACTTCAATATGAAAAAACCTCGTGTTCAAATTCCTACACAACACGCTTCCACACCGATAAACAATAATAATAACGGTGGAGGCGGAGGCAATAGCACACATCACACAAATATTACAAATTCACATTTTGTTGATGATTCCGATGATGAATCCGACGACAATAACAGTTTATTACAACCACTCAATGATAGTCATGAAAATCATTACAATACATCTGTTGCCTCAACATCGTCAGTGCATCGCAACTCCGGTACAAATAGCTCCAACAATAATAATCAGCAGCAACAGCAGGGTATGTTCCCTGCAAATGCTGATTTTTTATTTCAATTATATCAACAATTGCCGCATCAACAACAGCAAACACAAACAAATCAAACTGCACAGCAGCACCAACATGTTAGCAAATTCCAAATGCCACAAACATCCCCACAGCGCAGTTCGGAGCATTTGTTGGGTGAATTGGTTACTACGGAGCTGTTAAAAATGTCAAAAGAACGGCGTAAAAACGTGCAGAAACGTATTTTAGAAATTTTGTTCTTTGATGATTAAATTGACAGTTCATCATAAGTTTTATGATTTATTTTAAGACTTATCATTTAGCGAAAGCATGAAATAGAATATTTTAAGCTTCTATCTGTTAATCATTCCACATGCGTGCTTATGTAAAATAATAATTTAATAAGAAAACATTTACTTTAGTTTCGATTAGCTTTAGTTATATAGTATTAACAGCTATAAAAGATATTAGATTGTTTTAACCAATTTGTTGTTATTTTCACAACTTTTAATTTTTTCTTAGTCTCATGTAATTGTAATTTCAAACTATTTTAGTTCTTAAACAAAAGCTGGTATTTGTTTCACTATTCATCTCTAGTCAACAACACTTTGTTCTATTTTAAGATATAAAGTAGATTATGCATCAAAAACATGTCAACCAACGTCAGCTATCAAATGGTATTTAAATTGATGAGTCGAAAATGTAACAAGTGTATTTTTTATAATCAATATAATGTGTATGAGAATATCTACTGATAGTTAATAATTATAACTATATAATATGTGTATTAATAGACTTATGTAAAATATATCTTATATATAATAAAGTAAAAAAAACTATATATATAAATTTGAGTATTTACTTCTTCATGTCACGAAACCCAACCAGTTTTGTCCGCACTGTGCTGTGTTTGTGTTACGCCTTTTTACAAGTTTCTGGCACAAGTATTAAAAAAGGTCGTTTCAGAAAATAGAAGGTCCCTGTTGGGACCTTCAATTTTCTGAAACGTAAATAGATGATGAAAAAACTTATTACAAAATTGATCGGAAATAGTTGGGTTTAATTGATTAGAAAGTGCGTGGTGTGCATGGTGTAAAATGATTAATTAATTTTTCTCACAACTTCTGATGATTTCAAACGCTTCAAACAATTCTTTGCACATTAAAAAATTTTATAAATTGTGTGACGGATTTGGGGAACTGAAATTTAGAGGAATTATCTAGCGTATTATGGTTATAATAACTCTAACAGTCTGGCAGCACTGTTAAAAATAAACACATCTCTCTCACGGCTTAGGAGATTTCACTTCGTGGGATTTTATTTACAATTTTAACGTCAAACTTATAGGACGTACCGCTAGCACTTTCATGCTGTAAATAGAAATATAAAAATAAAAAAATTAAATAAATTTCATGTGCATATTTAAATCAATGAAAAGTGAAATTTAATAACAAAACGAATTACGAGAAATATGTAAACTAACCTCATTTTATTTTGCAATATATTAAAAGTGAAATACGAATGAAACAACCTAGAAAAAGCAAAATTATTTATTTTGTAACTCCGAAAATATATATGTGTACGTGAATCAAACGAACGAATTACAGAAACAAAGAAACTTTGCTATAATGTTTTCATTAATGCGTAAATTACCACTGCAGCAATTGATGCGCCCGCTCGCTGTCTCCAATTCTGCTGGCGCCACTAACAATGGTACATGTGCTTTGGCCACTTCTTCGATAGCTGGAGTCAATCGCACACAAAAATGTTATATTTCCACTAGTGACGGTGTACAGACCTCTGAGCCATTAGTCAAGTCAGTAGGTGGATTGCCAACAGATTTGGTACACGAGCAGCAGATGAAGAAGACATCGCGGTAAGTGATTATCATTAAGTCTATAAACTTGAGTTTTTTATTTGCATTTGCTATTTTCTCTTAGTTGCTTAGTTAATCTACTTTAATCCCACCCACTCACTTATTTTAGCTTCTTTGAACAATCTAGATAATTTCATTCTAAACTTCATTCTCACACGCCCGCTAAGCGTGTTCCTACAGCTCATGACTTGCTTTTGTGGACGATGCTATTTTGGTCACGTACACCAGTTATGTTGTTTTTGTTGCTTGGTGTGTGCTCTGCTTTTTATGATACAACAGGCTCTTTGGGTTTTATTAACCAGTTTCCAAAAGTCTTCCAATGCATAGGACTCTCACGGCGCAACATTGCTTTTATTTATGTTGTTGAGATTTTGCATAAGGAGAGAACTAGAAAAAAGTCTACCATCAGCCACAAAAATTATGTCATTCTCATTTATAAAGGACATTTTTTCATGTGATAATTTTCTTTTTTTTTCGTTAGAATAATCTCATAAGTCGAACTTGGAAAAATTATTTTCTTCCTTATAGACAGGAAACAAAGTCATAGTGCATAGCTTCAGACTCATTTAGATCGTGGACTTATTAAAGTAAATTTTCAATTTTATTACGCTTTTCAGAAAAACAACATACAGTCCCAGAAACTTTTTTTAATCTTTGAATAGATTTGCTGGTGAGGACTTAGAGTATTTAATTCAAAATATAATCGAATATTAATAATAGAAATAAAAAAAAATTAAAACTTTTCATACAACAATATGGAGACTGAGAATGTAACTAAATTAATCTGGAAATATGTAATGCTTGCTTTTGAAAGCTAAGTAAGTATTTTGAAAAGTAAATGATTTAATCAGAAACAGAGCAGGTAGGCTGTTATAACCTTGCTTAAAAGTGTGAGAAATGCTATTTTAAATTCTATTTGAATATATCTCACACTTACACTTACTTTTTTTTCTTATGCAACAAAGAACTTTTTCCAACCACTTGTTATTCCTCTACAAATTTTACCTGTTGACCTTTTCAATGTTTCCTGTCCAAGATATCGCATTTAATTTAAGAATTTTTCAATTTAATTTAAGAATTTTTCAATTTTTCAATTTGTACAAAACTAAGTCCTTTTTAAGCACTTAACTAATTTTTCTTTCAATGTTCAATATATCAGGTAAGACCAAATTTGAAGAGGAAGGTTATTTATTTTAATTGTAATAAAAAAAGATGAACAATATACTAGAAGTGTAAAATGTCTCAAAACAATGTTTTTCGTACTTCTAAGCAATTATATGTTAAAATACTTAGGACCTTCCTGTTATCAAGGGAAAAAATTCGTGAGCCTGGTAATTTTTATTTCAATATTTTGTAAAATTTGTTCACAGCTTTTTTTCCTTCGCGATTTTTCATAAAACCAGAATAAGCCATTGTACTTTTTGATGTATTAAAATGCTTTGAAAAAAAAATGCACGCATCTTCTCTTGGGTAGTGCTAACACAATTCTAAGAAAGAGCAAGTAATATTCACGAAGATTTTAAATCAATATATTTTTCATGCACTAACTACACATTACATTAGTATTTCGTCAAGTGCTTTAATGGAGATGACCACAGCCAGAATTAATGAGGTTTGTTTTTTATATCAAATTTTAGATTATTATTTGTTTTGTAAAGAAGTTTTGAAGAACCTGGGCTGCTTTTTGATTCTTTCGCCTATTTTTATTATCAGTTCCCATTTTCATTCAAAATGTAATGCCTTTTTTCAAATTTCTCAATAGATTTCTGACAAAGGGGTGAATCTCACAATTTTTGCAATTTTACGAAAAAATTTCAAGTCTACTTAAAAATCTGCTTAAGATTATAAAGCAAACTCCTAAAAGAAATTAAGTCAAAAATTTCCAATGGACAGTAACTTAATTTCAATTTATGCACCCTAAATTAAAACACGATGGAAACGCCACCAATAAAACATATGATGTTGTTTTTGTTTTCATACACTGAATGCCGGTTATTTTTTCGAAATGCTTGTCACTATCAAGGTAGGCTGTTATTATCTGTTTTTATTGAAACTGCGCGCTTATCAATGTGTATTCAATGTTTTCCAAACTTTGCAACGTTCCCAACTTCGTGAATGGCAGGCGGCAACGCATATTGTGTTGTCATGAATTTCAATCTTTCTTTCTGGTACGCAGTGGAAAACTGGTTCTATTTACTGCGTTGCTGTTATTGACTTCTTTGTTCAGTTTACTCTGGTTGGTTATTTACTTCTTTTAATTCTAATTCCTTCCATAATTTTTTGCCTGCAATTTATTTTTAACTCTTAAGTTTTTATTTTCTTTTTATTTTAATGGTGTTTATATTGTTGTTATAAGTAGCCGCTATGTAAAGTTTAAGAATTCCAGTAATCTCCGTTCTTTTCGTATTTTGTCTTCGCAAATTGATAAGACAACTCAAGAAAACAGATATTATAGATTCTACACGGGACTTACTTATGTATAATAGATATTGTTAAAAGTCGTATATCGAAACAGGTGCAGCGTCTATTTGTGTGTCTTTAGATTTTTTTGTTCAAGAAAAAAGGTTTCAGATTTCATTACATGAAAAACAAAATTTTTAACTCATAGAGTTTCTTTTGAATCGAGTCAAAAAATTAGATTTATTTTTCGTTTGCCTTAATAATTACAATAATGGTAGTTTAATACACCGTTGACTATTCTAAGTATGTAATCAGAGCTAATTAAAGCATATACATAATACATTTAAATTCTACGATTTCTTAAAACTATGATCAATATCAGTCATTTTTATATGAGCATTCTAATATAACATATGTAGGTATGTAGGGTGATTAAAACTTTGTATAAGATAGATGAAAGAAAAATTCTCTTGCAAGCAGAGCGCATAATTAATATTTACTGGTGGCTTATTAAACTATTTAGTTTCCCATAGGAATTACATGGTAAAGAATGCTTTACTAGACAGTTTCGTCTATATCTCGTGAAACTAAACTCTGCTTTAGCTTACCGTATTATCAACAAAATGAAGCACCAGCCATCCATCCATACCTTCTTTGAATACAAAAAGTATATTATCTATAACTATAATGAACTTCTTAAATATTGCCGACCTGGACCTTGTTTTATTCAGAAGAGATAGAAATTAATTTACTTGCTTCTTTTTTATTATGAGTATTTTAGTAAATTTGAAATAATTAAATAAAATTCTGATAACGAAATTGTGTTAATTGTAAGTGTTAAAACGTCTTCTCTTACTATCTTGACCTTGTCATCAGTAAAGAGAAATTTTCGCAACAACCAAATAATCTTATTTACGTATCTACATAATATATATTATATATTAGATATAAAATCTAAAGATCACTGAACTCTAGTATGTTTGAGTTATTTTAAGTTATGGCATATATTAAGATAATGTTTGCTGTGCTTAAAAAGATTTTTATCATAAATGTGCGATGTAAAGGCTCCGGTATAAAGAAAACACCGCATGCATCGCGCGCATCATATGCTTTGACAGATGATTTGAATAGCGATATCTACACAAAAGCTTTCAATGCACAAAGTTCGTCAACTTTGAACTTTTTAAAAGCCTCGGACGATTTTAACAATTAAGAGAATATACCATTATATAACGGAGCTTTAAAGCTGTGTATAAAATATGTCATTTTCTAAACTGTTCGAGAAAAAATTCGTGATAATGCGAGTGTTA
This sequence comes from Meiosimyza decipiens, assembly GCA_963680825.1. Taxonomy (NCBI): domain Eukaryota; kingdom Metazoa; phylum Arthropoda; class Insecta; order Diptera; family Lauxaniidae; genus Meiosimyza; species Meiosimyza decipiens. Next base: position 73,798,542 of record OY804261.1, on the reverse strand, counting down.
ATTAGTTCATCTGTTGAAGCACACACGGGTCTTTGTTCAATCGATATGGAGAAACAAGAAGTAAAGTAAGAAAAATTTTGCTATTTGGGTCATTTTGGTTGTTTGAAGTTATAAAATTATAACACTTTTGTAAGGCCGTCAACTGCTGCTTTAGTGTATAAATAAGAGCCGAATGTGAAACTTTTCAATATTGACATTAAATTATTTTATTATGCGTAGTTATTTCATCAATGGTTCTCACATTGAGATGGCAACTTAGATATCCTATGTTGAGGCATCAGTATTTTTAGTTGTTGTATTGTTAATTGTGTTTTTTTCGATTTGAAAAAAAATATCTTAAAAATATCACCAAATTAGTGACTTAATGTCGGCAAAAAATTAAAATTTGTAAAAAAATGGTCAATAAACTTTTTTGAAAATACATACGTAGATATATCAAAATCCATTAACTGATATCTTCAATTAAGAGTTCATTAAATTTTTAACGCTATTTTTACGCAAATTTGTATTCTAATGTCCACTAATTTCTTTTTAGAATTCTATTCATGAACTTATTCTTTTTAGCATAACGCCAGATTAAAAAAAAAACCAATTATTCGCGTTCACTTAGTATGAAGTGCTTAAAGAAATTAATAAATAATTCATAAGTAAACATAACTTAACCGGTTGTGCGCTCTGTTGCATGCAATAATATAGAAATTTAATGAGCAATGAAATAACAAAAATAATGAGCCATAACTAAACTTTATACTGTAGCACTTTTTGCAAACTTGGCTATTTATTTTTTGCATTAAAAAAGAAAAAGCAATTAAAGTTTTAAATTTCAAAGTCAGCGCTCAAAATGTCTTGAGAACCGTTCTAAAACTTAAACTGCTATTTCTTAACATATTTTACTACTACTTTATCATTCGAAGTTTTTATTCAACCAATACATATTATAGACTTTAGAAGTGAGAAATATAAAGGATGATAATACTTACTGTTCGGAGAAAAAATAAGAACTTCTAGAACTTTTCTAAATTACGATATTTTGAGTAATCATAAACGAAGTAATTGAACAAATGTTCAAAAATTAAACATATCAAGATATGTATCTTAATAAAAAAAAAATACTTAAAATAATCTAGACATCAGACAGTTTAAATATGACCATAAACCATAAATCGTTCAAACTCCACATCTCGATATCCGTCGGTATTTTCGATCACAAGAAAATTCCCGATACACATGCTTACTCTCATAATGCCTGGAACATGTAAGAACAATTTGGAGCTATTTAAAAATGGGTCGGTCAGAAAGTGTTCGGTTTGCAAAAGAATGTCTCGTATAAAGTTGGTGTCATTAAGTTGTAAAAATTATTTTTTCTCATTGAAGTTCGATTTATAAGTTAAATAACAATGATTTTTACTGATATTTAATAAAAGTAATCATTTGCAATGATTACAGTAATCATTTGCAATGATTACAGTAATCTTTATAAAAGACGGGATTACAATTAAAGTAATCGTTTATGAAACGAACTTTGATTACGTTTACAGAAATTGTAATTTCGACTTTTTCAAAATAACGATTGCTACAATCGTAATCTAAGGTAGTTTGATGAGCGATTACTTAAATTGTAATCGATTTTTATTTCGGTATGAAGAATAATTGCAATTATAATCATGCGGTAATCGTAATCCTTATCGCCCATCTCTGACCTACAATTTATTCACCATTTATATATGTTCAATTTAACTTTTTTTATTTATTCGTAAAATTTGGCAGTACCGTAAGACATAAGTCTCATAAAGTACATTTTCTTTTTGATACAATCAATGGTATATAAAATTAAAGATGTTCTTAACTTAATACATTAGAAAACAACTTTTCATTAAAAGGAAATTATGTAGATAGCAATGCGGAAGCTAGAGATGAATAAAATTGAAATAGAAATAAAATGTTTAATTTGAATTACTAGTGTAGAATCTAAAAACTGCCTTTTTAAAACACTGTTTACGACTTTCGACTTTTAAATCAATTGGTAACATATTCCATAATATCACGGCACTAACAAAAAATAGTCTTGACGAATTCAAGAAATTAAAGCGAGGAACTAATAGATTATGGGTGCGAGAAGACTGTGTAAAACACAATTTTCTATACAAGTACTCAGGAAAGCGTGTATTGATTAGATAATTTCTGCTGGATACCGAATCAATATTGCCATAAGCTAGTGCACTGTATGACAAAAGAGGAACAATAAATGTTCTTACCAATTTTAATTTAGTTTCTTGTGGAATGCTTGATGCCGTCAGCCATAACTTGCGCAGAACGTAGTGTATTTTGCTGATTGTCGCATTGATATAATCAACGCAACTAAGACTTGAGTTCATTAAGAATCCTAGGTTCTTAACTGTCTTAACATAATTTATGACTACGCCAGCTAATGTCAATGGCGAAAAATTTTTAACATCATACATACGATGAGAAATAACCAGCGCTTGTGTTTTAAGGGCATTTAACTTAAGAAAATTTTACCTACACCACGTATCGATAGATTGTAGATCTTCATTGAATCTGCACACCAAATCTTCAAAAAGGCCAACTGGATAATTTTTTTGGCTTGCAACTACAACTAAGGTACAATCCCTTGATTCGCCTACTTGAAATTTGATTTGATATCAATAAATGCTTTCAATATACGAGTACTTGTAGAAGAGTAAACAAAATATATCACACACCATATGCTGTAAACAAATTGTGCGTATTGAAACTTTCTCTTGCAGTGTTTCCCAAAGATATTTCCATTATCTTTGATGAAAAAGTATTTGAACACACTCCCTTTATTTTGTAATAAAAAAAAAAATTCTTAATTCACATGATAATTCTTTAATTTCCTTAACCCTTATAAAGAGTGTCTCCAAATTCACGTATAAAGTAAAGAGTGTAACAAAATTCACGCCATATGTGCGGTTAGTCTTTTTGGAAAAAGACAGCTCAGGGATTTATATAAGGAAGCGCTATGCAAAGAAATAACGCGTTTACATTGTTGAGAAATATTTTAAAAAAAGTGAAGGTGCGTTGCCTGAATTTTGGCACACTCTTTAAATATCAATTCTACAAAAAATTTATTCGAACGGGAATTAGGAATTAGTTGATCTTTTCAAAAAAATAAAAAAAAATGTTATCTTCTGTAGGGTAATCATATTTTGAATTTAACTTGAAAATTGGAAAACTTAGGACTGAATTTTTGGATATTTTAATTTAACGGCTCATCATAAACTAGTCAAATAGTTACAACCCCCCCAAAAAAAAAAATCAGGAAAAATGGAAATCAAAACTTCTTCCGATTTAGCTAAGAACGTTCCATATGCAATAATTTTAACTTTGAGAAATCTAAGCGTACTGAGTATATTTTCATATATAAAACCTCAAAAAGTTTAATAAAAAAGTGTCACGTATAGTATACACTGTCAATGTGTTTAAATTTGTACTATTTACTATTTGCGTTTTAACTGACTTCATAAACACATTGTTATTTAACTTTTAACAACTGTTTATCAAAAACGCCTAACTATGTGCCATGTGCAAGTTTGGAGATTCACTTTTTAATTGCTACTTGTTATTTTCAATCATAAACAAAAATGTTAAGGTTTTGTTTTTATCTATCTACATACCATACTTGGCAAATTTATCTAAATTACTACATATTTGTTTTGTAGCTCTTGTTTACGCGATGTTTTGTTTATTATTTTTCTTAAATGGTTTTTCTTATTTTTTTTTTTTAACATGTTTTCAATTGCGCGTCGGATGTTGTATGCGTTTTTACTTAAGTAAACAAAAAATTAAATATATTTTTTTTATCTCTTTAATTTTTCCTATATTTAGTTGAGCGCGTAATTATTGTAGCTGGTATTGAGTTTTCGACTTAAAGACAACTAGGTACAATAGGATACTTCTAATGCAAATATGTGAGATAAGCTTTTTTAATTTTTAAAGTTAAAATTATAAGTTTCCGGTACGTAAAAACATTTTTACAATTAAATTAATGGAAACATTTACCAAACTTTATTTTACTTGAAGTTCAAATTATTCTTAACGAGAACTTTTTTAGATAACACTGTAAAAAAATGCTTAACCTTTTGCAATTAACAAGGCTCTAACATTGACTCTGGTACTAGACCGGAAATTAAAATATACGTACAGTTTTGTACATATGTATTATATATTAAAACTTTTACATTGGGTTGAAATTCCTATGTTTTTGTCAAAAATCAAATGATTTGAAAAACCATATATAAATCTACATTTACAATACATGTTGTCTTTGGGTACCTTAATTGAAATTTTGCAATGAGATTTACAACATTTTACTAAATAACTCTTAATTTTATGGATCTTTTGACACATTTTTGAGGTTCACTCTAAAAAAAAAACTAAAAGGAAATAACTGAAGCTACTGTGTTTTGTGTTTGTACAGAATTTTTATGTTACTACACCACATAATGTACTTCTGACCAAAAGCCAAAGGACGTGGAATTTAATTCAAAGACACTGACTAGCAAAAACTTTTGAAACAATAGTTCTGAAAAGTAACTCAAGTTTTGTCTTCTGTACTATTTATACTTTTTATATAAAATTGCTTATATGGAAATGGTTTGTAACGCTTTGGCGCAAAATATACTGAACCGATTTTAGTAATTTAATTTTTCAAACAACATATTTGTGCTAAAAGAGGTTATTGCATAATTTTTTTTTTATTTTTCAAAACTAAACTTCCTTCATTTTAGAATTACGTTGTTGCAAAACATCATGTCCTGATGCTTTTTCGTGGGTATCACTAGCTTTATATATTTTCAGGACAGTACTGTTTACGACACTTAAATACAAAAATTAGCGAGATGGCGGCAGTCAAAACAGTTCGAAAATGGCGTACTATATGTGAAAGACCCTTATAGGCAAGACTATTTTTCAATATAGACGAACACATGTTTTTTTATCATTTCAATTGACTTGCATATATTTTTTGACACACGCATATCAAATCGGTGCTCTACCAGTATCAACGTGGTTTTTTTTTGTGCTGTACAGTGTTATAATACTTATTATACTTTACTAAATCTATCTATATCATTTTAGAGGCGCGTAGCTTTTAAAATATAAATAATATTTATATATCTTTTTATATTTTAGCACTCTTTCAACTCTACAAAATCATTCAGTACCGATTGCTGCACGCGTAACAGTATCCAAAGATGAAAGTCGTGATTTTATGGCCGTATTTCCAGGTAAACAAACATTTGCATAATAAAAGCATTCAGTTTTCTTGACAACCGAACACGCGCATTTAATAATAAAATATTATAAATTATTTGAATTGTTCATTTCGAAAACAACATATGTCAGTGGTCACACAAGCAAAATTCTACAGCAATCAATAAATACCATAAAAAATGCATATTAAAACAGATTTTTCAAACTTTTTGATGCAATTATGTGTTTGAATAAGATAATTTCTTAGTTTGTGGACCAATTTTTACTACTCTTTTATTGTATATTTATATTTTTTATTTTTTTTATTACAATTACAACATTTCAATAACATGTTATTTCTAAAATGAACGATTCACTTGTAGTTTTTTGTTTGCACCGTATTTGTGCATAACTCAAATTTGTTTTGTAAACGAGTTTTTTGCTTTAAGTTTGTATAATTCATTAATAGATATTTTGCATTACTGCATTCATATGTAAAATATTACAAATATATTATTTATTCTAATTTCAAAACATGACTCTAGTTATTAAATCAAAATTGTTTTCCTCAGATCTCGTACGTGACTTAACACAGGCTGCTAATAAATACAAATCGAACGATGCTGCCAAATGGTTTGCTAGGGTAATTTTTTAATGTGTTTACATACATATAAACCACAATTGTTCAAAACAAAAATTTTAATTTATTTGTTTTTTAGGCTTTACAATATAATGTACCACGCGGCAAAAAGAATCGTGGTATACTCACTGTTTTAACTTATAAAAATCTAGTCAAAAGTGAACAACTTACACCCGAGAATATTAAGTTGGCACAATATTTGGGTTGGTGCGTTGAAATGGTAAGTAAATGAGTTAAATTAATTAAAATATAGTAGCTTATAAATATTTAATATAAGTATGCGTTGATTCATAGTTACTTGCTATATTAGATTGCTATACAAAATAGGCTCCAAGGGAGTTCTAAACTTACTTTCATGGATGATATACTTGTCTACTGGTTCGATCACTATTTTTTTTCAGTTTGCTTCGGTTTTTAAGATATTTCTAAAATTCTGTTTGCAAAGACATAAAGAGGCTCAAAAATCCTATATTTATTTGCAAATAATTTAAGAGTTATACTTAAGAAATTGAAAACTTCAAAATACTAAAAAATGTGGCTTTATTATGATGCTAATATGACGCGAAAAGTGATCTAATAAGATAAACAAACCCTGAGAATCTTTGACTGTGTTATTACGGGAAATTATTTTATAGGCAAGCAAACCTCAAGACTAGGGCTTTCTGACGTAGGGGACCTTTGTAGAAGTTGAAATTCATTATCTTTGTGAATGCCCAGCGCTGACATAACCGCGTTTTAAGATATTTGAATGCCATTTCTTCGACTCTCTTCAAGATATCGCTCGAAAGTGTTCAAAATCCATTATGAAATTTATAAAAACGTGGGAAAAACAATTAATTTTTAGTGAACGTAATATTTTGAAAATTCTATTCATTTCAATTCACTCTTCACTCCGCATAAGACTACTTAGTTTGGAGTGTCTCGGACCTTTATTGTGTAGAAATAAAGTCATTAGAATTAAATAAACTCAGGAAGAATGCATTCACTATTTTATATTGAAACAACTGTTTGTGACAGTGCCAGATCGTTATCGTCCACATAGCAACAGTACTAGCAACACATTACAAAAAAAAACTAACAGCTGTCAAAGTACGAAAACATACGACAAAACTGAAGAATTCCTTATGTTTACGTGTCTAAAGTTAAATCTAGGGAGTTTTCGTTGCCTAACTCGGGTATGTTTACACCAAAACTTATTGTTAGTGAAATGAAAGCGCAAAAATGAAAGATGCAATCAGCTGAATCGCTCTCCGGAAAAAGTCAGCAAAAGTTTCTCAAATATTTTCTTTAGTTTTAATTGGCGAAAATGGTAATAGTTGATCAAAACAAAGACAAACTTACTGATAACCAAGCGGAGATTAGAAATAAAAATTGTAATAGTTTGCGGGTATCTAGAGCAAATTGTATATGAGCCCGATTTGAGTTTATTTGCCTGTAAATGTGTAGCTTCAGTCGATAGATAATTCAATGTGGTATTAAATAAATGGGTGAAAGGTAATGTTACAAAAGATATTGCATGTTGATTATTAATGATCAAAAAAATGAAAATTTTCAACACTTTTTAATCCATTTCTCGTTTGTTTAGCTCCAATGTTTCTTTATTGTTGCCGACGATATTATGGATAATAGCGAAACACGTCGTGGACAACCATGCTGGCATCAATTAGAAGATGTCGGCTTAACTGCCATCAATGATTCGCTTATGATTGAGAATGCAATTTACATAATTTTGAAGCAACATTTCAGTCATTTGGAGTGCTATGTAGATTTGTTGGAACTCTTCCATGAAATAACATTCATAACAACATGTGGACAATCATTAGATTTGCTTAATTCAAATAAGAGCTTTTCCTCATTTTCAATGGATAAATACAAATCCATTGTATCAAATAAGACTGCCTATTATACTTTCTATTTACCATTTGCATTGGCAATGCATTTAGCTGGGTGCGTTTAATTCAAAATATGAAATTTTTGCTAATTATTATATTTGTATTTAAATTCCTCCAAAGTTTCAAAGATGCCGAAGCCTTCCGTCAATCTAAAACTATTTTATTGGAAATGGGACATTTTTTCCAAGTACAGGATGATTTTCTTGATTGTTTTGGTAATCCAGAAACTACTGGAAAAGTTGGCACAGATATACAAGATAATAAATGCTCGTGGTTGGCAGTAGTTTGCATGCAACGCGCCAGCGAAGAACAAAAGGGTATAATGGCTGAGTGTTACGGACAAACAGGTAATAGTCTTATATTGCGTTATGCATCACACATAACTTTTTACTTAAACTTTCTCTTATTTTTATGTCTTCATAGATCCTGATAAGGTAGCTCGCGTCAAACAGCTCTATAAAGAGCTGGGCCTACCAAATACTTACGCTGCCTACGAAGAAGATTCATATAATATGATTAAAACCCACATACAACAAACTTCACGTGGTGTACCGCATGAAGTATTTCTACAAATTTTAAATAAAATTTATCAGCGGGACTCGTAAAAATTTAGTTGATACCATACAGCATTTTGTGAATGCGAATAATAAAGATATAGTCCTCAACATAATTATTACACTTATTCGTTGTGAATATTTGCATATTAGTCCTATTAGTTTTTGTGTGATCTTTTTAGATTGGGGTAACATTTTAAAGTGAACTTTTAACTTTTTGTTTTGATGTGATATTGCTCTATATTAATGCCAATTAAATTGATTTTTGTAGGGGTGGGGTCAAATATACTACTCAATATATGAATATTTCAATATTACAAATTGTGTTCCAAAAATTATATGATAAATTCAATGAATGAAACATTAAGAATTAACGGTTATCCTTTATGAATAAAAAACTATTTAAAATAATAAAATGTTTGTTTACTTTTTTGTATTTATTTCTGCTTAAATTGTAAAATCATATTTAGCAAACTTTTCGCGAAAGTTTTTAACCATTTCAATTTCTTCATCTTTGTCTAATTTGCAATCTTTCCAGTCGACTTTTTCGTCGCAATTCAATAAGTTCTCGGCGCAAAATACATCCCTATAAAGTTAAAACATTTTATGAGTACTATAAAAATAAGAAATCAGGGTAACTTTATACCTTGCAAAATGCAACGGAAAATGTTTCATTTGTCTTGTTATCAATGTTGTGTTATCAGGTAATTCTGCCACAAAGTACGGACCCTGCTGGGGCAACATTGTTGAAGCTTCTAAGACGGGTAGAGTGTCAAATTGTAATTTATGCTCTTCAGCTTTATCCTGTGAACGAAAAAACATTGAAATTTATAAAATCAAATCAAATAAATTCAAACTTCAAATGAACTAAACCCAAATTTAATCATTACGAACCTCAAAAGCATGTTGTATTTTCCACGCATAACCCTCATCGATACCTAAAACATTAATTTGTAAATGCGATGACTTATAATGACGCTCAGTAAAGCACACAACTTGCTCCTGTTCTTTAAAAAAATCACGCAAAGCCTGTTTAAATTTTGACAGCTCTTGCCAATCGTCTTCAGTAAGTAAAGCAGATGCTGGTATATGTGTAATAGACATAATTAATACATGAAATTCATTAATAGGACCCTTAGCTAAAGCCAAGTAAAAATTTTCGCCAATTGATATAACAAGATGTTTTTCCACATCAGGTGAAGAAAGGCAAAACCAGCATTTTTCTACAAATTAAAGCAAAACTTAAGAAATTTTTTGTTGTTTTGATGTGCTTTGTTTACCTTGATCTATATTCATTATACGTGGTCGCTTATCTTGTCCACCTTCAGCACCAAAACCACGCCGATTACCACGCTTGTGTTGGCTACCATCTCCACGATTATGCATGTCAAAGAAGTATTGCTTGTTTTCCGACTAAAAATTAACTTAAATTGCATTTATTATGTTATGTTGTTAGAGATGAAGAACTTACACTTTCGCCTCGCACTTGGCAGTCATTAAAGTTCATACCTTCAAATGGACACTTGGTCTCATTTGTTGTCTTTTGTATCAGCTCCAGTACGCGCATTTTTTCTACTGGTGTCAGACTCAATGCATAAATGTACTTGTCCTTGGCAGTATTACCTACAGCGGCCAGTGATACGAAACGTGAGCAGAGCTCTAATTGTGTTATTAGATCGGCAGGTATTCTGTTGGCAATATAAAAGAGAACATAGTTTACATTGCAGTGTATGGAAAAACCACAAAAGTGTACATGACAGAAAGCTTTAGCTTCTACACGTTTTTTTAAGACAAAACTCAAATATAGTGTTGTAGGCTTATTTTAAGTTAGATGTGCTAAATAAGAATTCATACCTATACGGAGGCGGCTCATGATGTTTTCCATTGAGTCCACAAAAGTGATATCGTGGTTTTATTTCCTTGCTAAGAAACGAAATCAATTTTGAAGCATTGGTCTGCAAGAATATAGAAAACAAACTCAAATTATTCGAGTTATTTCACAGTAGCCACCAGGAGCACTACTCAAACTGTAACGATCAGTAGACATGATGTCTTCAATTCATAAAGAATCAAGGCATGTAGTGCTAGCTTCTTAAAGAAGGGTGTAACATGGGACTTATGTGCATGTTTGCAAGTGGAAGATAAGCAAACCTGAAACTTCTATTTCTAACATCTTGTATTAGATGTCAGATCTAAATGCCAAGAAAGTTTTGAGTGCCAAACAGATATTATTTAACATCATACTTGTACACTTAGATAGTTGTGAAATATACAATGAAACGAAACATACATAAGAATATTCAAAGATTCTCTCTCAAAGAAAGCCTTGTAAATAGCAGGATTTGAGCATTTTCCAAATGCGTTTCTTTTATCAATACGAATATGGTTTTAAATTTAATGAGTGCTTAATTGAAACGATATGTATGAGATTTAGTCGAAAGATAAGTTAGAAGCGGATCAAAAATATTTTCGGCTGGGCTTGCCGAACAGTATCCTTCATTATATTGAAGCTTCAAAATCACCAATGATTTCGTGGACTATGCAAATGCACAGTGTCCTGTAGTAAAGCCTACTTAGATATGGAAGTCAGCTGATAAGTCACTAGCCATGGTGCGGAAATCTCAGCCAATAGTGTTCACGCACGGGCGTGCACAAGTTAGATATTTCCACAAGCACGATTCAGTTGTAGTCAAACAGTCAGAACAGTGCTGGAAACCAGTTTCAAGCGGTCACCAGCTAGTAGGGTATGTTACATGATAGTTCTTTTGTCAGAGCAAACGGCTGACCGTTTCTGACATAGTCGCTTAAGCAAATTTTTTAAAGGAGCAGAAATTTAAAAAATCTTACGTTATCATCTAAAATTCCACAAGGCCACTGTGAGGTTAGCAAAATGTCAACACCCTTATAATCACTGGCAGAGTTTTTATTAACCAGACAAGAGTTACGAATTGCTGCAACATCATCCTTATTAAAAAAATGCTCTTCTATTGCTGCATTGGAGGGTGCCTCGATGCCACTTAAATACACAATTTTAACACCAGACGTCAGCGTGTAGAGTCCACGTTTTCCCAAATAAGTCAGATTAGTGCATATTTCACCATCTTCGATATTATTATAGAACTTTACTTTGTCCGACGCATTTGGACCTAGTATGTAGGTGGGCACTGGTACTGTGGGTGATATTGGTGCATTAAAAATTTAAACTATAATTAAGTCATAAGTAAATTACTATGCTTGCAGTTATTTTTGTATGCTATCAGTTCATCATTTTGTGCCTCATTGCCAAAGAAGTCGCCAACACACAAGAGAATTTCAAAGGGTCCCGCTTTTTTGTTGATTGTATCCACGCGCTGAAAGAGCTGCTTAAAACGTCCAAGCACATCGCCGCTGACGAGACTAAAATAAACGAATTCAGTGAAATCTTGTGTCTGAACTTAAAATTTTTGTTTATTTAACTTACATTTTTATTTTTGTGTCCATTATTTTTAATACGTAAAATTATATTTTCATTTTACGACCTTGCGATCTTTTTGTTTACGTTTTTTGACGTTTCTTTCTGAAGAATCAAAAGGGTTTGTTCGCTTTTGTTTTCTGCAAGTCTTTCCCAGTAAGCTAATTGGAGATTTATCACAGTTGCATTGCTCGTTATATGCGTGTGCATGGACTTTTTTTTCTCTAATTATTGATGATGCGGCAACTCTGATTGTTTGCGAACTTAAAAACGCGAATGACATGTTTTGCGCTTACCGCCTTTTCTATTATGCGCTTTGGTTGTGTGCAGTTTTTAAACATACACTTGTGCTGTGAAAGTTAATTTTTTTTGGTGAATAAAAATATGTATTTCTTTCTAAAGTGAATTTTTTAAATTTGCGAATGCTATACATTTAGCGTGTAACTATTCTCCAGCTACAAAACTCATAAGTAAGTTTGTTTATGTTTTATTTTAATATCAAGGAAGTAATTTCCAACGTGCTCTCAAAAAGCAGGGGGTTTTAAAAAAACACGTTAGGCTGATGGTCGGTAGGCTAGGTAGGACGATCCAAATAAAAGCTCCAATAAAAAATAAGAGCAACAAGCCTTTCAGAAAAACAAGTTGATTCATAGTTTGAACTTATTCCCACCTTTTGTCTCCACTTTTGAAGCTTACACTTCACTTGCCAAAGTGTTGTACCCCAGTGTTAGCTTAAAAAAAATATTGGTCAAGGAAAGTCCAAAATAGTTTTTAAACTAAAAATGCCGATTAAGAAAATTGCTTGCAGTATCCGGAAGTTGGAAATAAATCTTGTACATTACCAGCAGTATTTTTGAAAATATTTTTGCAGCAAACAATGGGAAAGGTCGAAATTCAATTTGAAGCATAGCCCATAGGCCTATATATTTTCCAAATGTTGGCTCAAACATCACTGGTCCTGCTAATTTTGAGCAAATAACCTCCTAGTCGGTTTTCAAAAGTGCTTATAAGTGTCTCATTAATTTTTTAGAAAATCTAGTAATATAATGCAAACACTCAATATTTTATCTGTTGCGCTATAATGTTGATATATTTTTATTTAAATTCCAATAATCATTTGTTTTAATATAATAATAAATCATTTATGTATCGAATGTATCATATGACAGCAATCTGTGAGAAACTATTTTTTTACAATTACTGAAATTTATAATTTTTACTAGTAATTAAAATAAATATCCTTAAAAAAGACTGCAAATAGTAACGAGCAGTAAATAGCTCTAAAATAAATATGAAAATACTCCTAACACTAATAATGTGTATATAAGCAGCAAAGATGATGAAAAGTGCAATTACGCATACCAACAATAGTCTACATAGACTGCACCAACATCAGTAGTTCTTCCTTGAGAAAGTTCATATCAGCTGCGGTTTCACCAGGAACAATAAAGTGTAAAAGAACATTTGGAATGAGTCTAAGAGAAAAATTAAATTCAAACTTTAGAATAAATTGATTACAAAGCGAAATCTTAACTAACGTACCGCATATCATACAAAGACTTGTCCATATCCTCTTCACTGAATTTACCTTCACTAGAAGCATATAAGTTAAACTCCAAGGTCTCATCCATCAGGCAAGATTGTACAAATTCAAATATATCACTGATTTTTTCGTAGACATTAAATGTACCCTTTACGATAATATAGAAAAATTAATAATTTACATATTCTCATAACTCCACCCAAATTACCTGTATGTAGAGTCCATTGGGAAACTTAACACGTACCAAACAATAACGATACATACGTAAATTACGCTGTTCTTCTCGCTCGCGCATAGCTTTTGTTTTTAATATTTGCGCATTTTCAATTGCCTCCGAGCGCAGCTGCTGTTCACGTTTTATTTCCTCTGGAGATATACGATAAAAATCATCTGGTAGTACAACGCGCTTTGCCTGCGATGGTAATAGAACTTTTATATTACGATCCAGTTCTAGTTGTATTATTTCCGCATTTTTAAGTGCCTCCAATAAAGTAGATAAATCAAGATCCTTTTCGATTTGATCGGCAGAAAATAACAGAAATGGTTCGTCGTCGATTTCTATTTCTCGAAAGCCGGCTGCTAGAAGAAAATCTAAGGCACCCTCGATGTAACGCACCTTTTCTGAGAAGATTCTATTGGACATGCGTATTTTAAAGTATTTTTCTTCATCCGGGTGATTAATTATGTTTTCGAGATATTTAGATAATGTTTGTATGCAATCTTCAGCCTAGGAGAGCGAAATTAAATAGATAAAATAAAATTATGTGGAAATAAATCGCAACAAATTAGACAAACCTTCTCTTTTGTATTGCAGTTATGTATAATTAAACAAGCTGTTAGCGCACGGTCATGTTCCAATTGCTGATAGAGAAACTCCTTAATTTTAACTTTCCATTCTTTTTTCGGCAGCACTTCCTCACTGATTAATGGACATCGGAAATAGACGCCTTGACAAGCTAAGTTTCTGTTTTCTATTGATGTCGATGACTCAATAGAAGAGCTTGCCGTTTGCTTCTCTTCTCTTAGTTTACGTTCTGCTTCGAGTTCACGCTTTGCTTGAGCTTTGATAGCAGCAAGCGAACTATTAAAGTCTCTCGAATCCTTTCTATCAATTCGTGACAAAGCGGCAGCTGCAGCAGCACGTGCTTCTGCGCTAACTTCGCTGCGTTTCGGCGCTACATACGCATCATAATTCGATTTTCGCTGGGATGTTGTAGGTTCAGCTTTGGGAGCATTTAATGCATGTCCTTGACCCATGCTGCCACCTAGTTTTAATTTAAAAGCAGCTTCTTCCTTCTTACGTGTAAAGAACTTCCTTATCTTGGACATGTTCGCTTATTGACTGTTGTTACTGCTGCTTGTTTAAATTATATACGGCTTAAATTCTTGGGGAATGTTCCTTTGGCAATTTAAGTTTTGCCACAGATAGTTTGAGTTCCTCGATTTCTTTGAGAGTACCTTAGAGAATGTTTTGAAATTTATATAAGGTAGTAAAATAACCTTTGGCATTGATCTTGGTCAGTTGGATCAACATTATAATTTTAATGAAATGTAGTTAAAAAAATTTCATAAAACAGCTATCAGCTGATAATATTTTCTTTTTCCCTTTTCGTTTGTATATCCCAAGTGCTGATTAGAAAAATTTACAAATTTTTTTAATAAGACAGCTAATACCAAAATAATTTATCTTGGAAATTTTTACAAATCCAAAAAAAAAAAAAAGTTCTGCAGAAAATCAAATATGTTTAAGTGCATCTATATACATAATATATTCACAGGATCCTTTATATTTGAATGCAATAAAGTAGAATGCTCTTGATTATAACCTATATGAATAAAGCCATCTAAACAAATTTGTGCCCTACAAAAAGTCTCTTTCGGAATTTTTAAATGGCCACCAATGGAAACTACTACCAGATTCTGAGGTAATCTCATTTGATTTTATTTTTCTTTATTGATAAGTATGTATACATTGAATTTCATATACAACTATTATATTATAAAAGTTCTAAACTATAATTTTGCATTAACCAATATTTGGAGTAGAAATAATTCATTACAATTTTTTACATCTTTGGGCAGGCTATTGTATATTCTTATGCCAATGCGTATAGATTTCGGGCTTCTTTCGGTTCTAAAAAAAATGGTTCTGATGTTTATTAGGTTTCGAAAACTAATTTGTATTTGCTGTTGAATTAAGACTAATGTTATGCTTCATCAAAGTTTCTAAAAAATTTTCATATACGAATTCTGTACATGATATGCATGTTGCTAATATATTCGAATTTTCAACGAATCCAAATTGATTTTTTTCTTTTATTTGGATTTCTTTTAGAAAAAAACTTAAACGATTTAGCATATTTTCGAAAAGTTTATCAATCAATTTCCTATCACTAAATCAGACAATTTCGTCCAGATTAATTTTTTTGAATGATGTTCACAGACTTTAAAAATGTAAATAATTATTAAATAAAATCGATATTACTAAGACCTCTTCTTTTAAATCTATCATATATCTGGGGTGCGAGAAAGTTACAAACCTAAAAAAGAGGACAATCGTTCTAAGACCACATTCCCGGTTACAGTGATACAGACAGGAGAGGTTTTTTCATAATTGCAAACACCGCAAAACCACTTACACAACAACTTTTTCAAAAAACACAAGTGCATCAAAATTACACATTCGGGGGTAGCCAGTTCCACACTCCCAACACATTGAAAGTCTAATCAGAGCAAGACTTCCTCATACCTATACTTGAGGGATAACAACTGTGCCGGTTGACGCCTTTGGGTTTTTTTCCAAAATATGTTAAAGCCCATTAAATCAGCATGTGATCAGATCGTAATACAACAAAGGTTCTATAATTACATATTCACAATTTTAATGTTTTATTGCGAAATTATCACATAATGACTCAACAAAATGTCATAAATTTAATTTAGTTAATTTTTCGTCAGTTTTCATATTGATTAAGCGATAAAAATTAACTAACAGCCAGATATTCATGTAAATTTTTGTTTAACACGGTGAACATGGACAATTTGTTTCGCCTTATAAAGGCTATAAACATCGAAAAGCTAATTTTAAGCCCACTAGACAATGCATTCGAAAGAAAAATATTAAACTGAATGTAAATAAGAAATATTGTCATCCATATATTTGACTTACTTGGACGAACAAATTTGTCAGTTATCACTTTTCCGTATACCCGCCACGAATACGCAATCAGCAACAAAGTTCCCAATAGCAAACAGATCAGCACCTTCAGTAGCGTAACTTGCAGCTCTGTGAATCCGATGGGACTACGCCACAAATCTGTTGACTTTGTAAGTTCGTCGCGTATTTCGTATGCTGTTTTAATACCAACACTTACAAATTGTTCCAAATAAATTGCGAATCCCTGTAGCGTCTGGTTCAGCAACTGATGGAATGAGTTTACATTCATTTGTCACCGGTCACGTGTGCTTTCGTTAATTAAACGTGACTTTATTGTTTTACTTTTAAATTCTGGGCTTTTTAGTTGCTGTTTTGTTTCTAATTGTAGAATTTTTGTGTTTTCGCAAAATTGTCAGAAATTTTCGTTGTCGTTTGACGCATGATTCAACTATATTGGTTAATGCAAGCTGTCAAAATGAAGTTTTTAGTTGTTCAATTAAAATGGTTAACGCGATGTCATTCTTGTCCGTCTAATAAGTCAATGAACCACAATAAGAAGC
Source organism: Meiosimyza decipiens (assembly GCA_963680825.1). NCBI lineage: Eukaryota > Metazoa > Arthropoda > Insecta > Diptera > Lauxaniidae > Meiosimyza > Meiosimyza decipiens. Next base: position 73,781,510 of record OY804261.1, on the reverse strand, counting down.
GATAATTTTGACATATCCCCAAATCAAAGAACTTTGATCAAGACAATCAGTTTTGATATGGCTTCTTCTTCTTAAAATGATATCCCACTGGGATTGAAATCGTACTTACCTATACGTTTCACCACTTTGAAAAAAGAATTTGGAACGGGTCAGATACTAAGTCCCACGCGAACGACTACACACGAGAACACGTCTGTATTCTCTAACGGATAAAACGAAAAACCCACTTGATATAGTCGTTCAAATAGTTTTGACACTTAAAGGCTTACAAAATATAAGGTAAAGAAGAAGCACTTGGCATCGCGTCAGCCATCAGTTGACGTATTAAAATATAAAGAGGAGTTAAATGTCAGAAGTGAGATATCATGAAAAGTTCCGTTTAGTGTCTTGATAATTTTGACCCAGTTCACATTAACCTCGAAGCGCCGACGCATTTGAAGACTATATCCATTATTTGAAGGTGAAAAGTTACGTATTTTGTTCACTGGCCTTTTGATTTATATGAATACATAAACTCTGTGACGGGTAGAATGCGTCAGTTCATCAAAGTGGGATTCATACATTCACACGTATTTCACTCGGGAAATTATGATAGTAAAACGTAAGCCTGCGCGGTTGCATGCGGCACTAAAGCATAAAGGTTTTGCAACTAAAATTAGTGATTTCATTACCCCTACCAGTGGATGAATATCAGGGTTGTCAAATGTCCGCTTTTTATTCGGCCTAGCCTGGAGCTGCATATTGAAGCCGGAGACCTTGTTGGAATTAAAAAATTTCGGAAAAGCCGTTACTTCGGTGATTTTAGCTATATGTACTTACTTTTTTTTTAACGAGCGAAAAATAAGTTTATCAAGGGGTCTTGCTGGAATCAAAATAGATTTCATAAACACAGCTGTCTTCAAAATAAAAAATTTTTTATAAAAATCAATACACAGAAAGTAAAACCAAATTTGCTCTACATATCAACTTGTTTTTTGTTGCAGAGTATCTCCAACATTTTTGTGTTAGTTTTTTAAAATTTTTTTGTTGAGAAGTTGAAGATCTTAAACCCTGTGAGTATTTAAGCCGTCAGAATGAATTGTCAATTTCATCCATGTTACGTTATGGTTACGAAAAAAATTTATCCATTTCCGGCATCCGGTTTTGGGTAGTCACTTCCGGGTTTAAATTGAGTAATTCGCAAGCCCATACGCAGCTCATAAATCTGTTGTTATTTGGTATATCTGAATTAATTAATTTATTCGTATACACGGAAAATATAAAATGTATACATTCCAAACAAAATTTATTCAAAATAATTATGTATTTCACAACTCGTTGTAAACTGGGCTGTGGAGCAATATGCTGCAAACCAAAATTCAAACGTCAAAAAAGACGCGCTCACAGTTGCATCCTTTGACACATTGTAAGTGTGAATTGGATAATTGAATTGTTAAGGATTGTTCCTGCTAAGATTTCTTAATTTAGCTAGAGAAATAATTTGTTTGGATATTCCGGAAAAGAAAAAGCTTTGGGATAGCTCACATTGAAAGCGTAAGCCATTTTACAATTTTTTCACCTCACTATAGCTACGAATTAATACTTTCTGTAAACGCTCGCGTATGAATAGTACTCAATTCTAAAGCTCAAAACAATTTATTTTGCCGCAATTATGCCATGAAACAGGAAATTTATGCCTTAAGTTGATTTATATCAACTTAAATACTTGACCCACTTAACAAAAGCGAATCAGAACGTTGCCGAAAACTTTGCAAAAATTCATAAAAATGCCAAAATTGAAGGGAAAAATAAATACGTGCTCATTTCCTTAAACACAAAAAAAAATAATTTTGTACAAGGAATTATTTCGTTTTTTTTGCATGCTACGATGCTCCTTCTACAAGTGGAACAGGAGCAAGTTACCATATGTAAAGTAGAAGCATGTTCTTTTTGCCTGTGGCACGCAACATTATTTCTGTTACCTTGAGTTAGGCGTCATCTGTTGTACATCCTTTCTACGCTCGTAACTTTAGTTGTGTACAAGAAGATTATAGCTATAGGGTTTTTTTTTTCATCATACAGAACTTTTATTAACTGTTTTATATTGCTTCCTCTACTCAGCCTTTAAGTCTGGTTACGTAATAATCACACTATTTGGGGTATCTTTAAGTTTTTATCATATGCGCTGATCCTCAGCCTTGTAGAACATTGTGCGATTTCAGTTTTGTTTTCATGTAGAATTCTCTAAGGCGACAGATGCTGGAACTCGGGTTATCTCTGACCTTCTGTTATCGCCAACGTTAAGTTTGACTTTCTAATTGAATAATTATGCTATCCGTAATTTAAGGCGGCCACTTCAAGTTGCAACAGCTATCAGCTCCCATTTACGCACTTTTTGTGTGGTGGCCTCATAAAATGATCCTTTTTCGATTGCATTCTCTCGCGCTGTTGTATAGCCTTATGTTCGTATGTTGGATTTTATCGTGCATGGCTTAAATTTCTACCGTGTTTTTGTCGTTTTTTTTCATTATATTACGTGCAGGTGATCGTCATTTAAAATTTTGGTATCTCTCTTTTGCCGACGGCAGATGTCTTACAAATAATTGTCCACGTTTGCGCATGCGCACGCATAATTTTATACGATACGATTAATCTTAAGTGTTGGTTTTTTTTCACTTCACTTTTTGTTGGTTGCTTAAATTTAATTTGAAATAAAATTCCTGAAAATTGAGAACTCAAGGGTTTTTACATCCTGTCTTTATCTATTATTGTAATTTAAGTTGGCTTCACATTTTTTTTAAAACTTTTTTTTTAAGAAAAAGTATATGACTTTTATTTGGAGTTTGCTAAATAGTATCAATTCAACATATTGTAATGAAAGTAAAGACTTCCATCATATGATATTGATGGCTTATTTATTTTCCTGTAGATGTTCTTGATTTAGTCATTCAAAAAAGGTATTTTATTTTCATTGTTTTACAAATGCTAAGAAGCAAAAATAAGGATATAGTGAACTTTTGAGTCAATCGATTCAACCTTTGGTTATCTAGAAACCAGCCCTGGATTAAGGTAGGGCTATAGCGCGGCGCCCAACTAGCGCTGGAGTAAGATAGGGACAGTGGTAGGGCAAAGGCCCCGGAGCGGGAGCTCCAAGGACAGACAAAACTAACCATTTCAATGTTACAACGGACAATTAGCACAAAGCTATCATTCTTAACTTCTTTTTTAATTTTTAACTCGGTCCAAGCCTAATTAAATTTTTAAAGTTGAAAAGCGCTAATTCTTTGTTTAAACATTTGCAATGCAGTCTTTAGCAAACAAGATCAGCAAAATTAACCAGCAGTATTTAGATGTGCGAACAATCGTTGTTCCCAGTTCTTTAGCGTTAGCTAAAGAGCAACAACCTTTTTGTTTACCAGCAACATGAGATAAACAGACAAAACCATTTTCACCAAACCAGCACGAAATGAACTCAGTGCTGCCATACAAATAGCATTGGTGGTAGGTACTTCATATGCTCGTCTATATAAAATTACCCATAGGTACTCCATGCAGTTTGCGCGCGTACAGTGAACCATTAGAAAAATTGAAACAAACTAAAAACTAAGTCATTGCAAAAATTTTATTTTTTTAATGAAAACACGATCAGACTTTGTTTGGATATTCTTTTGGTTATATGTGAGCGCAGCACTATGTGGCAATGCATAGTTAGCAGGCGATTGAGGAGTTATATCTATATATGCACATACATAAACTTTAAGTCAACGATTTCATTGGTGGCAATGCATTCAAACAAAGCTACAGACTTTTAGCAGGTAAAAAAGATTAGGCAGTAACTGGGACAATTTTTTACTATTTGTAATGGATTTTGAACCTTTTTTTTATTAATAAAACAAAAATAATCAAGGTACTATGGCAGAAAGCGATAACCAATAGAAAAAGCATACCCCGACAATGTTTTTCAAATTTATTTATTTTTTAATCGAATATGACATCAGACCAGCAGGACATAGCTTCTTTGGTCAAAATCAGACTAACAAAAATGGTTCTTCAACTAAACCTGACACAGGTTTTTCATATTCAATTATGACCTTAGCGGCTTCCACCACTCATTTATTTATATTTTTTTTAGTAGTGGAAACATTTGATATGATTAAGCTACAGCCTGTGTTTTGATTCTGACCAGCAAATGCAAGATTCAGGAACTTGCATTGGCTAAGAAACAAGAAGCTGTAGCTCAATAGGTCTCATATGTACGCCTCTAGAGTTGCTAGCTACGGAGAATTCCTCTTAGAGAAGAAATTAAAAAGTTTATGACTTGTGAATTACTTTGAACAGTAAATAAAGCAGTTATTTTTGAGTAAACAGTATGTTTTTGAGTGCAACACTGGTTGTTGAGTTTTTGAAAAATCAATAAATGACAACATGCATTAAGATGATCATTTTAAAAAGTAAAAACAAAAATGATTGATTTAATTTTCAAATACTAAATTTTAATAGCTCTTTTGCAAAACATTGAAAAATCCATTAAATTTGCAATTAATTTAAGACTTTAATGCTCTTTCGTAAAAAAGCACTAACAAAATTATTTGCAGACATTTAACACGTATCATTTATCGTGCAACTTATAAACATTCAACTTATTTATTTCTTTTGTTTATTGTATTTTTGTTTAACAATCTATACAATTAAAATTCCAAAGTTGTCTTGCGTATTGTTGGCAAGAGAAAAAATAAAAATACAAAATCGCCGTATGTAAACTTTCGCGATTGTTGCTCAAATAAACTAAAAATAAATAAATAAAGCGACTGAAAGACTTGAAAAACTCGTTTAATGCGCGTCATGCAGCGGCGCATGCGCACATGTCAACAATAACAGCAGCAGCAACTTGAAACCAAGTGAAACTTTTGCAATGGGAAAAAAATGAATATTGCAGCAACATTGTAACTACCAATTGTTGCCAAGTAAGGACACGTTCGGAGTGTTTTACGAGAAAGTTACACAAAGTTATTGTTGCTCACTTTAGGCTCTACACTCTGCTTGTGACTTAAAATAAAGTTATGTTCGGCATTGGCATCTATGCTGCAACTGAGTCATGACTTGAAAACATTTCTAGTGCAAACTTGGCCATATTTTTGTTTTTCACTTTTTTTGTTGTTGTTGTTACTGCTACTAACAAAAAGTGCAAAAGTGCAATGGTGAAACTTTTTTTTGCATAGAAATGCAACGCATTGCAGTAAAATTTCAAAAGTTGCTTTAGATTTTGGTATATGCCAACAAAACTGGTTGCTACTGCTGTTGTTGATTGTGGAATGTGTGGTATTAGACGCTGCCTAGTCATCGGCACACGATGCAATTTTAATGAAAGTCAAGGCTGCGCAATAAAAAATAATTTTGTATGCAAAATAACTAGTGGTAGCAGCAGTAACGATTGGTAGTTAAGAGCCGCTAAATTATGTAGCATTTGAATTAATTGAGTGATTAATGGAACTTTTAAAAATTGCGTAACTGACACCTAAAAAAGACAGAAAAATTGTTAAAATTATAATTAAGCATCCAATAATTGACTTTATTTTTTGGTGGAAATACTCTTTTCTTTTGAAAAATGATTTCTTTGAAACTTACGAACCCTTTGATTATTCCTATCGAATGAGTATGTTATCACACTTAAAAGTTTTGCTAAATATCGGTTTTTAGCAAATGATCCAGGTGATATTTATAGTCAATGAAAGATAATGCTCGATTTCTTACAGAGCTTGGGTTATAGGTAAGATTTAGGTTCAGTAGCTTAGACCCATGAGCCCACTTTTCGTCCGGGCATAGCTGAAATTTTCATTAGACTCTCGGTTAAATGCTTTTCAAAATCAGAAGAGATAAACCTTCAAAACAGGTTTTCTCTAGCAACTTGAAAGCTATACAAGATATCGCACAATTGGTGGCATTTTTGAAATTAGCATTGCCAAATCAATGGAAATTCATACCCATTGTAATGTAACCAAATCCCACTTTTGTATGAGAGGTAGGCCTGTCCGGGGACCGATCTTTTAATTTTGCAAATTTTTTGTTGTTTTAAACTATAAAACATCTGTACCAAATTTCAAGAGTGTAGCGTTATTATTGCTATTTATAGCCACCTCTTTTGATTTTTCTCCAATAACTTGAAAACTATAAAAGATATTGCACAATTCTTAGCATTTTTGAATGAGCTAATAGAAATTGTTACCCTTTGTATGGGAGGTAGGCGTGTCATGTTCACATATTTTTGTTATTTTAACCTAAAAAACATTTATATCGAATTTCAAGAGTCTAGCGTTTTTGTTACTATTTATAGCCGCCGATCCATACAAACAAATCCTCTGTGCGTCTGTGTGCAGGCGCAAGCAATCATAAAAATAGAACTTCCTTGCTATGCATTCGTTATAATGAGTGCCGGACGATATTCGAATGAGTGATATGGAATGGAACCAATTTTTTTTTTTGATTTTTAATGACTTAGCTTAATTACAAAACTAATTGTTGCTCATTGAAATGAAACCTTCCCCAATTTCTCTTGAGTTAGCTCTAAAGAAGAGCCTGAAGTCATAAATACTGCCAATGACTTTTTCTTTGCGAATTGAAATGTGCGCAAGTAGCATACGCAGATGACCCACAGTTGTGCGGACAGTCGCAAGGATACGTTAAAAGCCAAACTTTAACTCCGTTAAATGAATAAATCCCAATTAAAGAGTTAAGAAAATACAGCACAGGAAACCGACACGCACATGAAATCATCCCGGTTTTTTATTTTTGTGTCACTGCAACATTTTATCTTAAGTGTCTGGAGCATGGCAGCACGATTTTAAAAAATAAATAAAATATCGTCGTGGTCATAAAATGTCGAGGAAATTTCACACATAACAAATGAGACATAAACACACGACAAGATCATTGCTGCGCAGTACATTATCTTCATTATTTGTTTAGTGAAGTTGTGATTTTTCTCATATGAAGTTTTTTTGGGTTTGCTTCCATTTTTTTGATTTTTTTTTTTTAATTTTTATTTGCAGTTGTAATTTGCTCTTGGAAGTCATAATAAAAAATGGCAGCAAACTTCAAATGAGATACTTCCTGTTTTGAGTTCTTGATTTTTATGACAGTTTCCGTAGTAGTCAAATTTTAATGTTGTTTTTATTTTAAGTTTTTACTTTTTGTATGATTTTATTATAAAAGATTTTGTTGCTGCAAAATTTTAATAGAATTAAGCCAAGCTGAATTTTTTTGAATTCGGTTTATATGCTGTATGTTGACAACCTTCTCTAGATATCATCAATTTTTTTTTTTTCGTTATCTGTTTTATTGGATCTTCCATATCGAGGAACTTACAATAATTTATCATACTTATCATATATGTTTTACTAACAGATCTAACAGCTGTTATGATCAAGGGGGGGAAAAATAATAATTGGAGTGAAAAGATTACTTAAATGGTAACTACTGTATTATTAAATCTTTTAATACGCGAAAAGCTGGTGTTGTTTGCTAGAGTATTGGGTTGATTTGATATGCGTTTCTTGTAATTTATTGAAAATCTAGTTATTTAATCATCAAATGCAAGATTTTTTATATTAAAATACATTGCTCCCTATTTAGTTTGTAAAAGTTCTTGTAGTGTTCTCTTAGTTTTGTCAGTAAAGTTGTTCCCACTGTATAAAATATTTCCTAAAAAATATTAATATTAATATTATTATTAAAAAATGCAACTTTATTGTCAAAAAATAGTTACAAATGAATCAATCAAAGTATTGCCGATTGCTAGATACCACTTTTCCCCATCTTTCTGGTAGAGCTCGAATGCCATCACGGTAGAAGTGTTCGTCTGTTGAGGCTATCCACGAATCAAGCCAGTTTTTGAAGTCTTCATAGGAGTTGAACTGCTGATCAGCCAGACCATGTGCCATTGAACGGAACAAGTAGTATTCTGATGGGGCAATATCTGGGGAATACGGCAAGTGGGGTAGGACTTCCCATTTGAGAGTTTCCAAGTATGTTTTCACTGGTTTAGCAACGTGAGGCCTAGCGTTGTCATGCAATAGGACTACTTCATCGTTCCTCTGTTCGTATTGGGGCCGTTTTTCACACAGTGCTCTGCTCAATCATATCAGTTGAGTTCAGTACCGTTCCCCAGTATGGTTTCATTCGGTTTTAGAAGTTCATAATAGATTACACCGACCTGGTCCCACCAAATTGAAGATTTTTGGCCTTCCTTCACGTGGTCGATCGTCGATGTCGAAATCATATTCTTTAAAGCGACTAAATCAATCTCGGCACGTTGTTTCGCTCAGAACACCATCTCCATAAACATTTTGGAGCTCTCGATGAGGGTCAGCCGCCGTTTTCTTGGATTGAAAGAAGAAAATCAACACCTCCCGCAAATGACGATTATTTGGCATAAAATCAGTCATTTTCGAGCAACCACAAACAGATTATGAGAACACAAAATCTTAAAAGTGTCAAATCGGTTTGTGTACCATATGTTTGGGCTAGATTTATAACGTTTCCATATGAACCAAATCGACCAGCTCTTACCGCTAGCGCGATCTATTGACAAACAGCGAGAACTTAGTTGTGCACCTATTAACAATTCATTTTGGTAATCTCGATAGTTGAAAATACCTCATTAAAGACTATTCTACGACTTAGTATTCTAAAACTCTATAAGAAATGTAGAACCTGTAACTATTTTAATATATGGCTTGTTGTTTTCTGCTAGGACAGTTATTGTCAGTTTTTAACATATCATTTTACCGGGACTATTCCGCCGTTCTTCCAAATTAATCATGATTAAAGAAAAGTTAATTTTGTATGAACATTATTTCACTTACCTTATCATGCATATCACACATTACATTCATTTATATATATACATTATCTCATGCTATTGAAAACATCATTGTTTGATGCCTGGCTCACATATAAACTTTCATAAATGCTATATAATTAAAAAACAAAATTTCATTATATGGACCACCAACTGTTTCAAAGGGTAATTATTATTATCAATAAAAGTTTTTTTATGTTAAGTGGCTTTTAAAATCACAATCTAAAAAAGGCAGATCCGTAATGCATTAAGTAGGTTTATGGGTTTTTGGGATGTTCTTGGTTTCATCAATCATAAAAGTGACAGTGTTGTACATATTGTTTATATCATCCGGTGATTATGAGACGCTTTTGTTGCATTGCATTTTACTGATATCCAAGACTTGACTGATATCCAAGATTTTATTGACAATGGGCGCATAAATTATCACTTTTTATTTCAAAAATATACAAGACGCTGACTAAAAAGCAACTTAATTTTTTTTTTATATATTTTTAAAACATTTTCATTATTGATATTTCACAGCAATCCTTTCTTATGATTAACCATAAAAGTCAAACCCTCACAAGATTTCATAATTTGTTGCTTTCACTTTAGCAACCATAGCATACGTTAAGTAAGTGTCCTTTTTTTCTTCAAAACTTCTTTTAGTTTTCCATGCTCTTTCTTATGTTAATTAATCTTGTAAAACATTTTTATTCATGTGACTGTGTAAATAAAACCCAAACACACAAAAAACCTTTCAATACCCAGCAGTAGTACCTTAAGCCGCTTTTTGTCTGAATTCTTGAACTGTGTGTGTGGTTTAACATAAACATTTTAAGCCTTTTCAAACACTTCTTTACATAGCCCCCCCCCCCACTCCACCTTACATATGAGCTCATATGTTAAATGTAATATGTAGAAAGGAAATATGCCATGAGACTTTGCTTGAAAAGTGCTGTCATTGACTTACTCATGGAATGCTACTCCATAGCACTTCTTCAAAATCTGTATGAAATTGTATTAAAATTTAACAATTTCGTGGGAAATTCAACACTTACATATGTAATTATAACAGCAAATACAAGTCTTATTAAAAAAAATATTTCAAAAAGTATTTGTCAATGACTTCATTGTGTTTGAAAATAGAACACTTTTAACGATTTATGATTCTTGTTGAAGAAACCACTTCAAAATTTTTCCATTCCCATATTTATCCCTAGTCATTTCCTATTCCTATAAGTCAGCGCTACATATTAATATTCGCTCTCAATTTTATATCAGTATTGAGTTTTTATATTTATTAATTATAATATCATCCGTTTTTGAAGGAAACTTTTATATGCGCCTGACACGGAAACATAAAACTCTGCTTAAGTAGTGTGGGCAATTCTAATTGTTTTTGAAGGAAGTACTTGGAAATAATATAAAATAAGAAAAAGCGTAATGTGCAATATCGCAAAAGACATTTCATTTTCGTTAGAGTTTTTTAACCCTTTACGGGATTTGAATATCAGTAGCGTAGCAGGGCAAATTGGCGCGAATCCCAATTCCCCACTGTTTTAGTGCACTTAGTACACTTAAAGAAAAATGACATTCGAGATAGAAAAAAAAGCTAAAAGTTTTAAAATTAAAAATAGTAAAAATAAAGTTTTTCCCGTTTATTTTCAATGCAAACAACTTTAAATTCGTTTTGAAATTGAAACATAATAAAAATAAAATTTTTAAATTTTGTCACTGTAAATCCAAATCAAATTATAAAATAAAGCAAAAGAGCGTGCTAGTTAATACCATATAACGTTTTTTTAACTTTTTTATAATTTTTCCACCAACTTTATCGAGAGTTTTTGACTTGTTCAACAATTTTCAAATTTTGTCGACTTTTTCAACTTTGCTCAAATTTTTTGAATTTTCTAAATTTCTTAGTCTTATAGACTTTTTCGACTTCTTCAACCTTCGAAATTTGTTAATTTCTTTAATTTTTTCAACATTTTCCACACTTTTTTCATATTTTATTTTTATTCAACTTTTTCAAAATTTTTCTAATTTTTAAAAATATTTCGAATTTTTCAAAATTATTTTACTTGTTCAAAAATCTGCAAATTGTTTCGAATTCATCAAAATTTTTTGTCTAAATTAAAATTTTTCAACATTTACGACTTTTACAAACAATATCTTTCGAAATTCATCGACATTTTTGGAGATTTCTCAAAGGCGTTCTATAGAGAAAAAAAATTATGGCCAAATAGGAAACTTTTTATGATTGAGAAATATAATCGCACAAAAAATCTATGAGCAGGTTAATATTCTCGAATGTGTTTCACACACATTAACGATACATAGTTTTGTGAATGCAGCCGTTTTCATTATTATTTTGCTATAATTTTTCTTTCCTTCTTTTCTTAGCTGCTACCGCACTTCCGCCTGCTTTGCCGGATATGCGTTACTTCACATACGAGAACGTATTCCTATTGTCATATGACAGTACATGGTGGTAACGTAAATTTAATTTCATTTAAGTTCTACGTTTTTTCTGATTTTGTTTTGTTCACAATATTCGCTGTTCTCGATACGAGTATGTGTGCCTCTAACTGATCGTTTTGTTGCCTTTCGTCAATTATTAACTTTTAAGTGTACCGATTATGATCGCCGTCTATTTAAATAGGTCAACGTCGATTGATTGGAAATTGACTCTTCAACAAACACAGTCGTTTGTCTGTGTAAAATTGTGTTCGATTTTAAATTGAGTCATTAAAAATGTCGGCCTACTCATTGCACCATTATTTGGATTAGCTATGATAAGATTATATGGGTGTAAGGGGTGGAGTGAAAAATCATTCACTCTATAGCAAATTAACCTCAACTATTGACTCGATCAGCAAACTTGGACAATTATGCTAATAGGTAATATTAATAATAAAATTTGCACGATCATGTCCAACTAAACGAAAATTGTAAAATTTTAGTAATTTTTTCTATACCTACAAACTCGTAAACTCCTTTTTCATTCATAAAGTCGGGCACAAAGTTGTATGAGTACGGAAATAGGCTCCTTCTGCTCTTTTATAATTAATAAGATAGAGCCTTGAAGTGTAAAATAAACAATATACTATTTTATTGTGTCGATTTAATTTTTAGCGAATAGCATAATGAAAGCTTAGCCTTGCAAATTTTACTTCTTTAGCATTACCAGTAAAAATTACATAAAGGAAAATTCTTCGCTTGGTCTGCTGTGCTCCCCATAACCAAATCAACCAAACACACTTCCAAAGATGTTTCTATACTGTCCAGTACTATCAGTACTGTCTCAACATGTGCTGCTAGTTTTCCGTAAGCTTCTCTTTTATATAGAAACTAGTAGTACGGATTGATTTTTTTTTTCATAATCAAAAATAAAAAAAATAAGTATGCAATAACCTTCCTTAGCACAAATATGATGTTCAAAAAAAGGAATTATTGAAATCTGTTCAGTATATTTTGCGCTAAAGCGTTACAAACTTTTTCCATATAAGCAATTTTATATAAATAGTATAGATTAAATGAAAACAAATGTTATAAAAATAGACTTTAAAGTTTTGAAACAATTTTACGTTATACATACTTTACGATCTGCAAGATATTCCTATAAAAATATTTATGACATGAACAGAACGTGTTATAACTACGGAAAAAAATTGCCAATAATGCCTGAAAGTAGAAATTCAATAGACGTAGTGTTAATGAATTTGATAAAGATCATTTTAATTTGTTTTTCGCTTCTGATTTCAAAAGAATTACTCATATGAGTAAGAATAAATAAATATAACATGTGCATTTCTCTTTTAAGTACACCATCCATTCAGTACCACCAATTCCTTATATAATCTACCAGCATCTCAGCTTTGGTCATCGGTTGTTCTTTTTTGGCAAACCAACTTTGAAGAAGCTTAGCCAAAGTATTGAATAATTCATTGATGCCATCCAATTCAAAGAAAGTTGAGAAAAGCCAAGAAACAACGGTTATCAGCGTAAGCGCAGAAACAATATTTCGTAGTTCTGGTGAGAGAATGAAAAACACAAAATATGAATTTTAATACTTCTGAGGAAATATATTTGTGGCCGTTCAAGGGCAAGGGAACTTTTTTTGCCGAACAAAATTTCTTAGCGGAGCCGAAAATCAAGAGAAATGTTTTGGGCTACCATCGCTGGATATCACAGCAAATCTCGTAAAGAAACTAAAGCACAAAACGTAGCACAAGGTGGAACCCCAGTCATTCAAACCGAAACTAAAACATTAGATACAGTCGACATTGAGGAGTCGTCCATAAAAGACGTCAGTAGCAGGGAGGAAAGAAAGGGGTTGTAAAAACGGAATAAAGTAGAAAAGCAGTGCGCGGAGTTCGAGGCGTTATCGAACGCTAATTTTTTAAATATCACTCTTGAATTTTTTAGTTTAAATGGATCGAATTAAATTAAAAAAAAAACAAGAAATCAGACAAAAGTGCACAACTAAGAAGGAGGAAGTTAAATATCCAAAACCGTTGTGGTCGTCTTTTATTGACGACCCCTAAGCTCCAAAATTGTGGGCTAAAGGCATCTGATCAGGCAATTGATGAACTTTGGATAGAAACAGTCAGATTATTTACAGCCAAATGTGTAAACGAAGTGTTAACTGAAGTCAACTGTCACTGGTGAAGCAAAGAAGCTAATTCCGCAACTTTCTGTGCAAAGTAAATGAAGGACACTTCAAGATTGGTGCTACAAAAGCGCTCTTGTGTTAAAATATATTAGGAAGGTCAGTCGAAACGATCATGGAGCTACACGGCACAGCTCAAGAATGCTTGCTCGGATTGGAGAATTGGACCTGTACTCTGTGATTCGATTTGAACAGCAATACGACTCGAAAGCTAAATGTGTTTTCCTATTTCTTTCGTGTAAGTACCAGCTGTGCCAATTGTCAAATTCCTTGGAATTAGATGACTCCAACAATTCCAAACTATGGAATTAGTCGGAAGCAAGCAAAAACCAGTCCAAGTGCCAACAACAACTAGGTGCTATCAATGTAAATTCTGCATTAAAACAGATCAACCTTTGTTTATGTCTTCATAAGTTTCAGTTCAAGAAAGACTAAATCTCAAATATGGTTACTACAGATAATACTCAAAGTCACAGAAAAGGCTCAACAGCATCAACCACAAATGTACATTCTCAACAATCAGTTCCACCAAACAAGTGGCTAAACATAAAACAATATCTCAGTATCGAGAAAAAGGTTGCTTATCATATGGGCGGTAAACTATGCAAACTAACCTGAATAATCTTTAACTTTAGCTTCTTTGCGAGGCGGTACTACACGCAAAGGTCCAATATTACGTGAAGGAACTGGCTTTAGCATGTCACCAACATTTTCACGTGAAATTCTTTGTTGCATTGTTTGACTGTCTCCGGAATGTTTTGTGGACGTATGATAGTTGCGGGACTTTGGTATTGCCACAAGTTCTGTTTGCGTTTGTGCATTGAAATTATGCATTGTCGATATTTTGGCACGTTCCTCGCTTATACGTGGCGTAAGGATTTTCTCCAGATTTCGTGGTGTAAAAACGGGGCGTGGTTTTTGATTGATGTAACGACGTGAACCCTGTGAAAGTTATTGATATACATTCAGTCTGAACTTTTAAGTATTTGATTTGAATCGTATGGAAATAAGTAATTAAAGACGAGCTCTTTAGCCACTGAACCATAAGAAAATTTACACTCAAAAATCCTATTTTTAAAACTCATTAGATTTGAAAAATCTATTCAAACAAACCTTTGATCTCTTTGCACTGTTCAGACGTGGACGTTCTATCGTAATACTTGGTATTTTTGTTACAGATGCTGCATTCGATAGCTGCGTATAGGACTCTTGAGAGGAGGCGTTTGCTGCCGATGCATTCGTTACATCTGCTATCGTCACAGTTGACTCTTTTGTTGTATTCGCCACAGTCGTCATATTTGTCGGTGTAGCAATCGAGAAAGGACTTGGGCTATTGACATTGAAAACACTCTCATCCAAGTGCAGCGAGTGTTTCTCTCCAGTCTGTGAGACAGCAAAAGCACGTGGACCCTCTGGAAGAACACTAAAAAAAAAAGTTCACTTTTCATATCCACAATTGCAATGGAATAGTTAACCAAAATAACAAGCTTCACTTACGAATCAACAATGAAATTTGTTTTGGATACATGTGATGCCAATGTATAGGGATTTCTTTCAAAAATTTCTTTTAAATCCAATCGTGGACTTTGTTGTATTATGCTATCATTAGAATCGCTGACGAAACTTCCAGCAGTTTTTCTGTAAGTACTTGATATATATTTATGTATGATACTTACTTGCTCTGAGCTTGGACTTCAAATATATTGTTCTGACTTACCTGGTTTTCGCGGACATTGCATGCAGTTCCTTTATATCAAATTCGTAAACAATTAAAGATATAACATAAAATTAGGCCTACAAATAAATTTTTTTTATTTTAGAAAAAAATTTATAGAAATTAAAATTGTAGAGTTGACGGAAGAGGAAAATGTTTGTAGAAGAAGTTGAAAGTTTTTAAGTATTATTTAGAGTACTCATTTATTAGCTTAGCTGCGTTTTATTCGCCACTACTGCTAGCTATCTACAGCTAAGAACGATTGTTGCATGGGAAAACAAAATCGCAACATAGCGAGAAAAATTGTAGTTGCTATGTATACATGGCAAGTTGCTTTAGTGCCAGTACTACCCAGCAGATCTGTGTTTGGTATATTCTGTATTTCGAAATGAAAAGCAGGAGAACTTTTTCGCTTGCAATATACGGAGAACGTAAACTCATAGCAGCTCGATAAATTGTGTCTAAGGTTAGACATAGCTTTAAGCTAGGTTTAATAAATGTACTGTACAGCTAAAACCTGTGTCTAACTTTAGACACAACTTATCAAACGTCTATGAATACACGGTTACATCTATGGCAAATATCACATAAAAAACAGCTTAAGTCGTAAAATTCAATTTAATTTTTTTGGCACATTTTTTGCACTCTCTCTTAAAACAAGAGTGAAATTTTACCCAGAACCAATAGAAAATATTTTATTCCATACTTAATCGGAACATCTCTACTTTACAATTGCAATAAAAATGCCACAAATCACTCAAAAAATATGTGTTTCAATAAAAGAGTGCACTCTTATTGGGACACCCTATATTTATGCTCTTAAAATACAACTCACCAAAAGCAATCATCTCTTCGTATATTTTATCGATTTATGTCGTTATTAAAACTCCCATGAACTCGACATTTTTCAATTTTTGCTGATTCACGTGGATGTGTGTCCAGGATGATTTCAGCGGAGTGTGGTAATATTTCGGAATAAAAGTAAATTTCAAGTTAAAGTCGCATACATCTTGAAAACTACCCCCTTCAAAATTATTTCAATCCTAAATATCTTAGTTAGCTGCAGTTCATAAAATACTAAATCACATGATTCGCTATCTCTTTCACTTGCGCTGTCTCTATTGCTGCCGCTGTCAATGCTGACGCCGACGACTCACTGCCTCTGATGCTCTCAAATACAAAGGTACTTTTTGTACTTCGTTGTACTTACACAATCAACATCCCGGATGCTCTAAAAAAAAATTGTGTGTTAATTTAATGCGAAGTTCCCCAAAAAGGAAGTGACAGACGTTTGTTCATCGTTTGCGCTTTGGCGGATGCACGGGCGGACGGATGGTTTATTTAGAGTGGCTATGGATGACTGCTAACTGAGTCTATGGATGGATGGATGATTGGATAAAACGAAAGTAGACGTAGAAAAATTTTATGGCATTTTAAATGCAGGCAAATTAGATGCGAAATTTGCATTCGAAGAAAATCTCTTTGTAGATATCAAAAAACTTTATTTCTATGGCCCACATAAAAATTGTAATCGTTGTAGTTCTTGAGAACGTCACTTGAGTGCTGAAAACTATTACTCAACAATCAAAGCGATGCTTACGTAATATATGATTTTGAACTGAAAAAGTGCCGAGAAATCAAAACACAACCAGGACCAAAATTGGAGTAAAATTTTCCCAGACTAATTTTATACTTCATTTCCTACACTGAGCATTTTTTCTTTTATTCATATTGTTGATATAACGAAAAACCAGATCATTATTTTCTAAGGCTTTGATTATCATAAACAAGACAACGCATGCCATAAATTCTTCTAAATATTTACTAAATCTTACATGGTGATGACGTGATATACCGCATATGTGATGTATTATCAGTAAAGCACAGAAATAAACCCTCGTTTATATGGTACTCGATCATAAAATTAATGAACTTAAGCGTAATGATACTGATTTTCTAAATAATCATAGCCTTATAATAGCAACAAATTAGCTGCTACAATATAAATTAACAGCTCGTTAAAGAGGCCGAAATGAAAATGAATTAATGCAGTTCATAAAGAGCAAAATACATGGACGCTTTTGTTGAGATGCACGCAATGTGTAAGATTTCACACTTTCTTGCCATTGATATCGACCGGCCTATCTTCTATCTAACACTAAAAGTTGATGGTGGTCGGCGGCCTCAGCACGTTCGTGCAGTAAAATCAATTGCTTTTCGCTTCACTTTTCATCGCGCCCATTATCCATCGCATCGTACGCTTTTGTTGCTGGATAACGTACCTTGAAATGTTGAAGAAATCAATCAAATTCTTATACCGGAAATCAAATTTTGTAATATCTTGTTGTTGGCCAATCATCAATATAGTGCGGTTGAGTGATCTTTAAATAAATTCAAAGATCGTACGGGTGCATATTGTGTTATGAACAGCCTTTGAAGCTTTGCATTGAAATTGCAATTTGTAGCAGAAACAAGAACTCTTGCTTAATTGCGCCGATTTCAATTTCAAAATACTCTAAGAGTAATATAAAATGTGTGTATATGTAGAACGAAAACTTTTCCATTTCCTGTATTTGAAAAAATCTAAGGAATTACGAAAAGTAGCAAACATTTGCAATTTTTTTCATGGAAACTTAAGAAGGGGGAAAAAACGAAGTGAAAGTGGACAACCAGGAGTTGCAGAAGTGAAATATTGAATATGAAATGATTGAAAATAACTTTTTTCTTTTGTCTATAGCCGACATTTATTTTTCTATAAAGTTTCCTTTATGATTGCTATATATTTATTTTAACAGTCATCTAACATTAGAAACTAAGGTTTATCAAGAGCCTCAAAATAAGCATCAGTTAAACATTCAACATCCTCATTAAACGCAAATCTCTTCGTCTGAAACCACCTCTTAAAGTTAAGAATCAAAAAAATAGTCGCTGGTAGCCAGATCTGAGGAAAAAACCTGGTGATGGTTTGTACTTCGACATATTCAATTTTACCATCCCTGACTTGGATGTATATACCGGTAAAGTTTTGATTATTGTAGTACTCAGGACTTTATATGGCCAAATATACCCATTACTTTTGTGCAGTAAGCTACGAAGTTGTGCTTACCGTATAAGGCTGAGTGGCAACCATGCCTCCCAACGCTATTTATAAAGAAAATCCCTGCTTGCCCAGGCATCCATGGTATTTTTGATCGATCCTACTGGGTCTGGTCTGAGCAAGTCATTAAAAACCTAGTCCAGTGGCGAAGCTAGGGTAATGAGCACCTGGGGCTAAACGACACATTTACCACCCACTTCAGTGGGAAAAATTTAGAAATTTCATAACAAAATAAAAATGTACTGAATATTGTTTACGTATCAAATAAATATCGTTGACACTATTTCGCCGCCTCCACTTACACCCGGAGCGAATGTCCCCCCTTCGCTTCCGATACATAGTTTCATACTTGTTACTGCATCAATCAAACCGCTTCGATGAGCCCCATATGATTAAATGCATAACACTGTACCAGTGATACCAGATTGATTTTCTGTAGCTACTTACTTCTTACGTCCAAATGATAGCTCAGCTTAGATATCTAAGCATTTATCTACACATCTTATAAGACAATTCCATTGAAAAAGAAATTTAATTCGAAAAAGTGTACTTTTGAAAATTCATATTTATTTCATATATAAACTGTATGTTCACTTTTATCTTTTTCACAAAATATTTATTTAAAATTACAATAACAATATAAACAAAATAAAATTAAATGTTAATATATTCCTTAGCAAACTAATAGGACATTGAAAACTACATTTTCCCACTAAACACTTTAGTGGAAAATTTTCCCACTAACCACTTGAATGGAAAAATGTAAACGACTTCATTCTTTCACATTTTAAGGTACATCAATTAACCATTACGAACGAAATATTTCACTCTTATTACATTTGAAAGAAAAAGTCAACTTACAAACTAAATACAATATATTTAACTACTTTACTGCGCTATATACAAATTCATGTAGAATAATATACCCCCCTTAAGAGAGCATTGCCATTGCTCGCGCAAGCCGCACACGAAAATCACGATATAACATTTTACCGCCGACTGGAACACGTGACAAATACATATCGAGACTCATCAAACATAAAGCTTTACCATTCATGGGAAACTTTTGCGCTAACTCTGGTGTAACCTCCAGACCCTCAGAAACAGCCATGTTAATAAGCCATTTCCAGACATCAGCGCGTGTCCAATCACGTGGATCCAATGGTAGGCCATCGTAGCCAAGCTGTTGGCCAGTGCGATTGCTGGAATTCGCGCTGCTGCTAAACTGTTGAATTTGAAGCGCTGTATGCTGTTGAGTCTGATGCAAATGCTGCTGTTGATATGGATGTGACAATGTTGTTCGTTTCATAGCCGCCGCTGTGTTGACAACATCAGTTTTACTGGACCACAGATGTTGGAGTTCATTTTCATTGCGACAACTGACGTTAACTTGGGAGAGGTCTAAGGGTGGTACGCGTCCTGCGTATTTTGGATAACTTGACTCAACTTGCATTTTGAGAATTTTGATTGCGGCGAGTAAGTGCAAAGAGGGTATAGCTGAAATGAAGAAGAAAAAAAAAATATTAGTTAATGAAATGATAAAACCGCTAAGTAATCATTTAATTTTTTTTCCAAATTTCTTGCAGTAGTCATAAAATTATTTGCTTAAATCGGGAAGTGATTCACTAAACAATGCCATATATGAATTTATATAGAAAATTAGCTTTGTTTAGCAATAAAACGGAAATGTTATTATATTTAGCATTGTATTCCCATTACAAAGGAAATGTAAACACGAAACCAATGTTTACCACAGAGCTAATTGCGTTATTAGAATGAGCTAATTGTATTATGTATAGTGGCATAAATTGTGTTCCTTTTCATAAGTATAACAATAATCCAATGTTTTTTTCTCCCTACAATTATTTCATTGACACAATTACAACCGGAACTTATTAAAGCGTGTACACAAACCCCGTTTATCAACACGATCGATATGTTGACCCATTGAAAAATCCGACACGATCGACAATAATTACGTCGTCTTCTTTGACAATTGAGAATAGGCATAGCAATGCCGATTACTGCATGCGCACAACGAAAATTGCGAACAAAACAAAAAAGGAAAGTATTCAAATGAGTGTAAATATCCGCCACAAATCATTCATACATACACGTGTATAATCATATGTGTAGGTATGTGCGATCATATATCTACAACCCCAACTGGAATTAGTCGAGGAAATAAAAAATTGTTATCTATGCCATAGGTGGGCGAAATTTTGGAAACAAGAGCTACTTGCAACCAAAGTAACAACCGCAACAACAGAAAAACACCCCACCATAAATTTGATATCGTTATAAAAAAAAACTCAGCAATTAACCAAATGCCAATTCCAAGAATCAAACAAAAACAACATGACCGTAAAAATAAAAATACACTGATGAAACGAAACGAGAGGAGCTGTCCTCAATGTGCGCATTGTTGATTCCTTGTACGCTCGCAACGGTTTTTTTAGTTTTTTTCTGAATGATGCAACAATAATAATAATCCCGTGCATAGGGCATATAAAAAAAACTACAACGATACAACTGTGCGTTGCAGTGGTGAGTGCATGTGCTTGTGGTTTTGTTTATTTTTCTTAAAAAAAACGACGTGTTTTGCCCATCGCAAAATATAGTAATAGGTGCTCCATTTTAATTTTTTCTGGCTAAAATCTAGAGATATTATTTAAAAGTAAACAAGACTACACCAGTGATATGCCATGTGTTTTGTGAAAATGTACTGAATCGAGACTTGAAATGTACTTTTTAGAGGCTGAATGTACTTTTTTATCTTGAACACCCAATTTTACAAAAATGTACCAAGTCGAACTACTAAAAAAAGAGTCTTCACTTACTCACTCCGCGGCAAATGTACTGAATGTACTGAAAACTTGTCGAATGTACAGACGACTATTTTTCAGGATGCAAATGTACCGAAAAAAGTACAAATGTACTGTAATTTTGTATTGACTCACGCAGATATTATAAATTAAGCATAATCCTAATAAATTTCCTACTGGGTATATATCCGGCGAAATAAACGGATGTGTGGTAGCAACTCGCTCTCAAGAAGGTATTCAAACAAATTAAAAAAAAATATATACATTTTATAGAAATAAGTAAAAAAAAAAACTAATCAAAACAAAAACAAAACCTGCTGCCTCGACAAACAAAACGAAATTATTGTTGACAGAACAACAGCTAAGTACCGCGTACCACGTGAGATACGACTTGGTGGCGGATATGAGAAATGAGATTTTTTTTCTTTTGTCAGACTCTCGCGGTCTTTCTTCTCCAACTCTTGCTACTTTTATATTGGTCATTTCCTTTTAAAATATTAGAACTGTGTCCACATACGCGTATTTTATGTTTCCCTTTTCCGTGTTAGGCAGGCGCTCGCACAAAAAACATTATTTTTTCCGAAACGGATGATGGTATTGCAATTATTTAATTGAAAACCTCAATGCTAAAACGAAAATTAGAGCAGCTTTTCCTGTGACGTTGCGCATAATGCTGACTAAAAAGGGTTTTAAAGAACTATAGGAAATGACTTAACAAAAAAAAAAAAAAAAGAAAAGCCACAACTTTTTGAAGTGTTTTCGTACAGCAGAATATAAAACTTAAGGGTTTTCCGGTTAAGTGACGAGCTAAAGTTACGATAACAAAAACAAAAATAGTAAGAAGCAAAAAAAGAGAGAAGAAGACGAAATTCTTTACATTTAATTAGTTTAGCAGTCAGTATGCGTCAAGTGTTAAATTTCCCATGAAAGCATTAGGTTTCCATGCAGTTTCAAAACATATTTTATGAACTTGCTTATATAAACATTTTTAATTACATAATCAATTCATTCCATACCCATGCGATAGTCAATGACAACGCTTTTCAACTTAAGCCCCCCCTATGGTCTGCAGTAAGTAGTATTCCAAAAAGGCTTAAAATGTTTATGTTAAACCACACACACACAGCTCAAGAATTCCAGCAGTAAGAGCTGTAGCTAAAGTGCTGTATCATAAAAGCATGATATATGCGCTCGTATGTTTGAATTTGGGGTTCATTAACACAATCCTATGAATGAAAATGTTTTACAAGATTAATTAACATAAGAAGAAGGCTGTGCAAGCATTGTTAATTCAAAGATGCTACGATGAAAAACACTTGTCCAAAAAGGAAATAATAAAAGATTTCAATGAAAATTTAAGGTCATATACATACAGGGTGCTAGGTTCCGCATTCCATTTGTTCAAGGAAATACATATTTGATTATATAAGCCAATAAAAAAAAAGTGTATATAGAGCAGTCTTTTTAAAAAAGGTCATTTCCTATGTATAATAGTTGAAGAACACTTTGGCTCATTCTTCATATTTCTTTGAAACTATTTTGTAAAATAAGTTGACAAAACCAATATGTGTGTTGGTATTCAGAAAAAAAACAAATTTTCCTAGACCAAACGAGTTTTTTCGAAGCGCATTAGACCAAACTATTGATTCTGACTTAAATCCAGAATACAATGTTTGATATACTGCATGATATAAGCTGTATTTATAGCGTACTAAGCAATTTATTTGTATAGGCGGTAGGCGTGTCGGTGAACTGTAAATAAGAGCGGATGTGAGATTGTAATTGAGTTTCTCTCTTCATCAAAAGTAAAGAGTCTTGAGGTCTAAGCCCAATTGGTGCGATATGCGAGTGCGAGTGCGAGAAAAAAATATCAAAACGAGATAGCATAATTTTTTCTACAGAGCTCTAGTATATCTTTTATTGAGCTTCCATTGCGCATCTTGCTCTAACATATAGAAGAGAATCATGTTACTGTTTTTTCTCGCACTCGCGAGTGTTTAAGATACAGTATAAGATATGCTGGAAAGATAGTTGAAATTAACGAACCACTGTTGTCTTGCCCGAATTTTGAGCAAATTTTTAAAAAGTTAATATTACACCTCAAAATGTATGCCAAATGATTGAACTGGAAGAAATCTAAAAATAATAAGAAGGGTTGCATGGCTTAATCCTGTCCCGAACATGGGTTTTAACTGGTTTTTAAGTGTCATTTTTTATTAATCGGGCATCGGCACGAGCTTTGGCAAGGGAACCCTGGTTGTTTCATAGTTTCACCAAAATGCATTACTATCTTTCCCGTATATCTGATCCTGTAATCTTATACACTCGACTTTTCTACAGTGGGCTCTTGGACTTTGAGTTCTTAATACAATGAGTGTGAGTGCGACAAAATAAAAAACAACGAAAAAACATAATTTTTTCTATATATTAGAGCAAGAAGCGCAATGGGAGCTTGAAAAATGCTCCATCTTGCTGTATCGTACAGGAAAAATCCTGTTGTCTCGATTTGTTTTATCTCACACTCGCACCTCGCATTCATTGTGCTTAGAAATTTAATTACAAAATCCTTGGCGTTTATTCTCGAACCAAAAAAATAGTTTTTACGTTGCTACACTTTTTACAGTTTTCCATTTTCACAAGGCACAACTTTCATACTCTCGCGTTTGACTGTTTTAATGGATTTAGTCCAGAAAGTTAAGGTATGAACAAGAATATGTATACTTTGCAATGCCTGCCACCCCAACACTATGGTACTTCTCATAGTTGAAAATACTCAGTTTAGGGAAAACCCCAAAAAATGTCAACATTTCTACAAAATAAAACAAAGTTACCATGAAAAATTCAGCAGAACTATTGATGCAACACGTCCATTTTATTTTTTATTTTCTTTTTATAAGAGGCACTTACGTTTTTTTTCTGACTCTTGTCAATCTCAAAGCGCTGCCAGAAGATTAACACACAACCCGAAGGCGTTAAATTATGCGGGTTTTATTAAACACGTCTTGGACATCAGTGGCATGAGTCACGTTGCAATCTGACGCATTTAAAACCAACCGGATGCTATAAACAATTTTAAGTCATATAGCCAACACTTTTGAATTGAAGTCACTCAGCACCTTTATGACAAATAAAACCATATAAAAACATCTAAAAAATACAAATAAAACTACTTACTTGATACGAGCTGTTGGATTGTGATTTTAAAAGCCGATTTAAAAGAAATTTATAAATTTCTATTGATAGTTAAAATATTAATTTGACTTAGAAAACAGTAGGTGGTCTGAGAAATCAAACTATGCGCTAATATGAGCTGCAATGATGCTGATGTTGGACCCAGCTAAGCGCATACGATTTTTCAATGAATCCAAACAGCATGACGCATTTTTAAATGTTCCAAATTTAAGTAACTAATACGGATTTATTGAAAGTTAGGGTCAAGTTTTCTAAATAACTTGAATATACGACTAAGCTTTTAAATTTAAATTGCTCTCCAAATTAAATGCTGGGAACTTCAGCGCACTCGAAGACAATAGCGCATTTTAAACGGATTAGTAAAGCGGCAGCGGTTTCTATTTGTTAGCAAAGGGGTCACACTTGTTGTGGAACCATTAAAAAATTTAAAAAAAAAATTAAAAGCAGCCGCAATAAAATGAGATAAAAACTTTCAAGTATTCGAAACTGACAGCATTATAACAAACTCGTCGTCGGAGCAAAAGAACTCCCACGGTTTTTACATTTTCCTATGGGAAATATTCGGTTAAAGAAAACAAATAACCAAGTGAATGAAAAATACACTGGTGGCTCAAAAGCAGAAGAGCGTTACAAAAACAACGAGATATAGTGAAAACTATAGGATGTAGTTCATAGCAAATTTTAGTAACAACAACAAAAGGAATTGGAATTCTAAGCAAAAAATTTAAAATAAAAAAAAACACTTGCAGAGTTGGCGGTAAGGAGGAGTAAGAAAACATAAAGCCACCCAAGTGTGAATGAATGGGTTTCGGTTGAATTTGTTTGGCTTTCATTGTCTTCGTTAGGTCATTGGACTGCGTGCTATTTATGTTGACATTGTGGGAAATTCTGCTGACAAATTATGCCTTATAAATATGAAAGAGAGAAAATGTTTGTAAAAGAATTTATCTTTTGCCAAGAAAGCAAAATATAATTGGTTCAGACTTAAGACATTTAAATGCATTAAGTTGTAACTGGATGGAACAAAAAGTTTTCAAGAAAAGAATTGAAATGTCTACATCATATCACGGAAAATTTTACAAAAAGACTAAGTTCATGGTACTAAATAAATTAATTAAGAAAAATGTTTTAAAAATTCTTGGGGGGGGGGGGGGAATACGAGTTGCAGACATGAGTTCATGTATGCACAGTTCATAAAAATATTTAATTGTAAACACATTCAATTTATAAAGTTAAATACAAACAGGGTTGCCAAGTTACAAAAAAAGAAGTTAAATTTTTTTTCGGAAAAAGGGGGTTGCAGTATTAAAAAATTAATTCAAAAAATGGTTTTCACTTGTGGGTGTTCGAAAATCTTCATAACCTTTTTTTTGCTCTTGAAACAAAAACTGTAAATACATGCTACAAAAATCGTCGAATTCCCTCCTTTTTTTTAAAAAAATTTTCACTTCCCACCAGGCCCCAGTCTTTGACATGAAATTTCGGGCTTGGCCCATTCAATCCTGGCCACTTGGCAACCCTGAATGCAAGTAAGCAAAAGACGTGTCACGCCTAGTTATTTCGCCAGTTAGTGCCATCGTTGCTTCGGATCTACCCCCAACAATTTCAGCAACAACATCTATTATAGTTCTCGAGATATCATGCATTCAAATGTAAATATTGAGTGATGCCACGCCCCCAAATAGAGTTTTTATATTTTGAAAATATCTTTTATCTCTCAGAAATGCAACAAGTATTTATTTTCAAAATCCCTTGTTAAAAGGCATATAAAGGGTTGTCCAAAAATTCACGCTAGATTAAAATTACACGCCATTTGTGTGGAATTTTTTATTTTTAAGCCATTTTTCCATCAATTCCGAATGAAATATCATACATTTAGGTTCCACAATTTCGCGTGATTGTGATTTTGTCCACACCCACTAATCCATTATTTCAAAAATTTTCAAGAAAGTTTCCATTTTGACTTAAATTGAACTTTTTACCTACAATAAAATTCTTAGTGATGTCTCTTCCCAAATGGTCCCATTTAATGGCGCGTGTCATGACGTCTGCTGCACGTCAATTTGGTGCCGTTCAATACCTTGAAGGCGTTTAAACGGCATAAATCAAACAGACGCAGCATAAAAGGGGCCGTACTATGCTGCCGCCACACAGCGGTGCGACATACAGCAAAACATCAATCAAAGAAAACTCAACATGAGGAAAAGTTCATGAAAAACAAAGAAAATAAAAAACAAATTAAGAAAAACAGAGCAAGAAAAACAACAAATCAAATGTTTTTATTAGGAAGATGCAATACAGCCACCGCTTTTGCCGAAGGTGTTTTCTTCAATTAAGAGAAAAATTTTGGTTTCATTTAGTGGCAGTTAGACGCGCGCTCACAGTTGGCGCCATTTATTACAACAAAAAAAAAAACATTAGCAACAAATACAAAAATAAACATTAAAATAAAAATACGGAAAGTAAAAGATCAAGCAGTCACATCCTATGCCTCCCACTACACCTCCAACCCCCCTTCCTCCCACAGCGTATTTTCTCTCCCCTTAGTGTTAAATGCAAATGCATTTTATTTGATAATTTTGCCTGCTGTGATATTTAAGTGGGGCTTACTCATTTATGGGCGACAGACATTACGGTAGTTTTTTTATTGTTTGCGGAAACACCAAAAAGAAACTGCACGCAACAACAACAACAACAACAAACAAATTGAGATAAATGCGTGCAAAAATGCCACATAAAAAAAAAGTGTTGACAAAAATAACATCCGACGGATGGATGGATCACCGCCAACCATAGCGCGATCTTGGCACATATGTTGTTGCATCGAAAGGCAGACGACAGTAATTTCGTTGTCGCGTTGTTGTTGTAGTGTACGCAAATAAAAATGCAGACTGATAAATGTTGACATTGACGACGACAACAGCAATGCGATATCAAGCCGGGGTGCACAATTTGCATACATTGGAACTGGGTGAGTGGAGAAGTAGGAAGTGCACTTTGTGATTACAGCGCCACTTGGTAGCAATTTTTTGAAATGTTTTTGTTGGCTGCCTATGCAGCCTATTCTTTTTGTCTATGAGAAGAAAAAATACAATAACAACACATATGCAACGAAAAGGTAAAACGTCGACATATCGTGCATTTTATGTTATTCTTTCTGGAACCATTCAATATAAAATATTATGTTTTTTAATGCTTTCGCTTCGTATGATTTCTTAAAACTTGATAACCAAAAAAAAGATTTTATGGTTGCATTGAACTTTAAACTGAAAGGTGCTGTCCTATCTACGAAAGCGGTTCTTGTTTTAATTTATAAACTGCTTATACTGCATTTTTGCTGCACCTTTCTTATCAATTTGCTTTTTTATATTTATTTTAAACTTGTGCATTATTTTTATTATGCCACAACAAAAACAAAAACTAATCAGTTATTAATATAAGCTTTCAGGTTGAGGGCGTTGGCTTTCAAAGTAAATTTTATAAAACAATATGCCAGTAGTCAGGGGCATGAGTTCACAAATTCGTTTTTTGGGCTTTTATTTTGGGGGAGGGGGGATGTGGCTGTCCATTGCTCTAATTTAAATATTTTCTTTTTTGTATTCAATTGAACTTACAAGTTTTCACTGCTCATCATTCGCTGCTCAATTTATTTTATGACCGTTCAAATAAATGTTTCACCATGCAATCAATAGCAACTTCTTTACATCGCTAAGGAAGCTACACTCCATAAAAAACATTGTGGCATTAATTAAGTACTTATACGATTTAAAATTAATTTCACATACCGGATGAGATTGTAAAATAAATAAATATTGCAAATATCTGCTCATTACATTTTGCTCGTGTTACTTACAATGTCGCTGTTTATTTATTTTTATTTCATTGTACCCAGCAAACATTTGGAAGATTTTGAAATCTACCACATTTAACATATGATATTGAATTTATAACTCTTCCAGAAGAGTTTAACCAGATCAAACATAAGCGCTATTAATAAGCGAATTTGCTAAAACTCTACAGCAAGAAATATACCAATAAATATGAATTTATTTGATTTTGAATAATTCACGCGATTTTTTGGCGACTCTTGATTTGATTGCCGGCAATGAATTTTTAACACTTTTAGAGAGTTAAATTCGCTCTTAAGATTTTATTAGAATTTCATATATTTTTGTATTTTGAACTAGTCCTATGTACTATATGATACTATATGATATAACATAAAGTCATTTAAGCCAAATTTATAACAAATATGAAAAGTAGAGCTCTAATATTTTACTGTAGCGTATGAAAATGAAAAAGTTTGAAATATACAGTTATTCGATTTGTACAGTGAAAACCGCTCATATATTGTTCAAGTTTTCAGTTATGTCTATAAATTCATTCATTTCATTGCATCATAGTTAGCTGAAATATATTTTTTTTATTCGATAATTTAATGTAATAGCTAAATATTAATAAATTAATTGACCACAAAATTAATGCATTCGCATTTTATATGGGTAATTCCACATTGAATTGCTAATTGAATGTTAAATTTAATTGACTTAGTTCTGCGAAATAATTACCGATCGTAATTCATGCTGTTAAATTAATTCAAAGTCTAGGTCACGTTTTACACTTGAAAGTGTTAAGTAAATTTAAATTATATACTGCATACAAGTAAGTCAGCCTTAATTTATATAGCACGAGCGCTTAATAATGGCTAAGTTATGGGATAAATGTTTGAAGTCGATCATGGATGGAGTTTTTAAAATTTTTGGACTCAAATATCTCAAAAATATGAACTGACCGAGCAATATTGAAATGATTTTTGAATAATTAATTAGCATATATGTAACATACTTAATTAGCTGAAATGTCCATTAAAAAAGCCATTCTACGAAAGCGACCTTCCCCGCTCACACTTCCTATAACCGCAAAAGCTTTGTACAAAATTTCGTTAAGTAACCTAAATTTTTTTACTGATTATATTGCCTTTATCTTAGACTTGCTGACAATTTGATACACCCTGACAGATAAAAGTTCAAACAAATTTTTAAGTAGCTGTTACCAGAGAAGTTGTCTGACCTTTTTGTCCTCTAACTTTCGAACAACTGCTTCTCCGTCAAGACTAAGATCAAATAAAGATTTTGCAAAAGCTTAAACGCCTAACAAAATCATTGCACTAAATAAAAGCGGCTTCTGTATTTTAATTTCTACATGCCAATATCTCGAAAACAAAGTAAGAAATTGAAAATTTTATAGGCAAAACTTATAAGATTTCCAGTTGATCAAATAACAATGACCTTGCCTTTCAACTTGAAATCAGTTTTCAGTGTTCAATTCGATGTGAGATGTGATTTCTTAAATAGAAACCCATAGTATTGCAGTTTTATATTCTACTAATGGTACCCGCGGCTTTGCACGCGCATTTCCTGTTGTATTCTTCATAATGAAATTACTCTCTAAATACTTTATGCTATTTTCTCTCTTCAAAATTAAAAAAAAAAATAACTGAATGAGAGTTTGTGCTTTGAACATCCAAGCTTAATGTTAGAGGCTCAAATGAAAAAAAAAAAACAAAACAACAACAATAACAACACAGAATTCAAGAAGCATCATAAGCATAAGCAACGAAATATCAAACGAAAATTTTTGTGCGAGTTTTTGCAAAAGCTAAATGCTAAAAAATAGGATATGTAATCTCAAAAAAAATAAAAAATAGGTATGCAATAACCTTCCTTAGCATAAATCTGTTGTTTAGAAAAAAAAATATTTTAAATCACTTCAGTATATTTTGCGCGAAAGCGTTACAAACAATTTCCGCGTAAGTAATTTTAAATAAATAGTGTAGGTATAAATGGAGAAAAATAGATTTGTTTTGTATGAAAAATTTTGTTCTAGGACTTAAGTTAATATGTTTGTTAATTAAAAAAATCACTGTTGACTCGAGATATTGACATCTTGAGAAGAAAAATGGAGCACACATATAGTAGATGACAGTAGACGATTTTTTCGGTTAAAATTTGTTTTCAGAAATATGACTTTATTGCAAAATTTGCTTAATCATCTAGAAGCTATGGAGCATAACAAAATGGTTTAGTGTGCGAATTTCATCTTTAAATTATGAAGATAGAGAAACATCATTTCCAGGCCAAAAACAAAGATTTAATTATTAATCTTCTTCTAATTATGTTAGAAAATTTCAATGTCCAGCAATCGCTGATGAGGTATCATAATTCCTAGACAAACATTCATTTGTCTGGTGCCTTTCCGTTTGGCATTTGCGTTTGAATCAACGCCTTATCATCGTGGTCGTTGTCGCCGTGTTAAAAAATAAAGCGTGCGGTTTAAATTTAAATTTTGCTTGAAAATAAAAAAAAAATTTATAAATAAAATGCGGGAACAGTGGGATAATAAAAACAAAAAGATAAATAAACATTGATCGTTTTTCTGTATTTGTTTTTATTTTTTTTTTTTGTTTAGCATACGACGACTAATACAAGAGCATAAACTCCTAAATAGCTTAAGTGCAGCATTGATTTTTTTTTTCATTCGGGTTTCCTGCGTTTCGTTTGCGGTGGCGCATGCGCAATGTTTTACGAATGTGCTATTTGTTCACTTGCCTGTCTGTCTGTGTGTATTTTGCTGTGCGTTGGCGCGGGCGTTCAAGGAAGTAGGACTTCCTTTCTGTGTATTTTTTTAAATTTTTTTTACATTCAGATAATGACTGGTGATAGACGACGTGCCAATGAGTGATGAG
This sequence comes from Meiosimyza decipiens, assembly GCA_963680825.1. NCBI lineage: Eukaryota > Metazoa > Arthropoda > Insecta > Diptera > Lauxaniidae > Meiosimyza > Meiosimyza decipiens. Next base: position 73,750,444 of record OY804261.1, on the reverse strand, counting down.
GGAAGAACATAAATAAATTAAATAAGGAATTAAGTGCGTATGTCGACAGGAAACCGCAATGCGTTAAAAAAATGAGGAATGGTTAATTTTTAATTACAAGTAATAGAAGTACATTTTAGGGCTATTAATTACAAGAAAAAATAAAAATTGCCCACATGGCTATTTTTCGGAAGAAGTCTACCTTTATGAACTTTTGATGTGCTGTAAAGGAACAAGGGCTCAGAAAATTTCTTAAAATATCTACTCATTCGATGTTTACTGCCTGGGCGAATTGGGTACCGCATTCGAGCTATGTTAATAATTGAAAAGTTTTGTTAAAAACATGTTTGCGAAAAAGATTTTTTAAAAAGTTCACATCTTTGAATGTCAAGTGAAAGGAGCACGCTTTTTCTGTGCGAACATTTTTTATGCTGCGTGTTTCTTCGCACTTAATTTACAAAATAAAAACATATAATATACAAAAATGTTTACTACTATCGCACAAACGACATATGCAGAATACCTACCTACATAATTTCATTACTTGAACTTGTAAATTTTCTCAAATGATTCTTTCAGTTTCTTTCTCATGTTTTGCTCTGGAAAGTCGTCATAGTAATAATCAAAAAAAAAAGACAGCAAAATTTCAAATGATGCGTTTCCTGTTTTGGGGATATTTTGTTGTTGCTTGTCGTTGCTGATGATGACAGCTTCCGTTTATTTGCCGCGCGCACTTAAGTCTAAAGTATTTTTGACAGCATTTCGTTGGTAATTTCGGCAATTTTTGCTCATTTATGACTTTACAACGCAGAAAAGTAGTTTTTCGCACGCAAAGCAAAATAAATCTTTGCGACTATTTAATGTTATGAGAAAAAATAATGAGAGTTTCATTAAGAAATTTGAATTTTTATTTCATAATTACCAATCCTAATCTAATTTTTTTCTATATTTTTAGTATTATGTGACTGCAAGCGGCGTCTAACAAACATTTTTTTAAGAAGCGTAGAAAATTTGTTTTCAAAACTTTTGTATGAATTTCGGGCGGACCCTTAAAAAGAAAATGTTGAATTTTCGATTTCGAAGCCAACTTTAGATTAATTTAATGATTTACTAGTGGTACCCGCTTTCCGTTCTTATTTTATTTTTATAATGAAATTACTCTCTTAACACCTCATTCTATCATCTCTCTTCAAAAGAAACACAAAAAAACAATTTGGAGAGAGTTTGTCCTTTCAACTTTGAAACGAAATGCAAACGCGTACAAATGAGAAGAAAAAAACAACAAAACCAACACAAAATTCAAAAAGCAGCTTAAGCAATGACAAATCAAATGAAAATTTTTTGTGTAACGTTTTGCAACAACTTAATTCTAAAAAAAGGACATTATCTTTAAAAAAAAATGCAATAATCTTCTTTAGCACAAATATGTTGTTTTGAAAAAGGAATTATTAAAATCGGTTCAGTATGTTTTGCGGCAAAGCGTTACAAACCATTTCCATGTAAGCAATTTTATATAAATAGTATAGATATGGATTTATTATTTGTTCAAACAAATAAAATTTATTTGTTTTCATACAAAAACATCCTTGCGAACTCTGATAGAAAATCGCCTGTGAGTCTTTATACCACAGGCACCACGCTTCTGTTTCTGTTTGGCATACGCATTTGATTAAGTGGGCTTGATCTCAGGTGTGTTTTGAAATTCAATTGCAATGTCAACACTAACAACAAATCATTTGATAACCAAAGTTGGCAAGTGAAAACGCTAAAATTCGATTGCAGTCTATTTTTCCTTTTGAATTCATGTTTCATGTTTCTCATTTTCAACAATATTTTAAAACGATCACATGCCATTACTTGGAATTACTATTTCATAAGCAAATGTATTTTCTCAATTTTATGCCAGCCAAAAATTTTCATTAAGAATGAAAATAAAATTTATTTTCTTAGCAATCGCCGCCAAAATATTTTTTGACAGCATGTTTGTGACGTCTGTGTAAATATTTACAACATTCTTGTCAAAGCTGACTGTTACAGTTGCTATGTTCGCATTTCCGCTTTGCAATAAGGCGTTGCCAAATATTTTTTAAAAAAATAATGACATTGAAGTCATATGGCTTTTACAACATGTCAGCAATATAACTTGCTCCGATGTAACTAGACGTATTTGTTATCATTATAAGATAACGTATCTATGTATGTGTGTTCAGTAAATACGCATAGCTGTGGTGTTTACAATTTTTGTTTACTTTCAGGAAAAAATGTTGACCTTTAAAAAGCCATAAAGATATGGCAAAAATTCATCAAGTGAATCATTTAGCAATGTACATACCACTAAATCAGTGATGACAAGCACATTGCTCGTATTTGCTACTGCATATTATTAATGCAGCAGCAGCTGCTGTTGTTGCCAATTTGATATACATCCTTTGCTGCTGTTTTTTCGTATTCCCTTTCTACGTCTTTTATACGCATGCGCGCGCATTTGTAATAAATGTTATCATTCTCTTCATGATGCAGTTCTTTTTCTTCTTCTTTCTATTCATTTTAAGTTTATTCGCCCAATTTCATAGTGGATTCTCAGTACCTTGAGTGAACAAATTTCGCAGCTGTCGTTTTTGTGCATTCCATTGTAACCAACCACCATTGTTTTGAAAAGAACGTAGTTTCCGCATCTTATTTTGTTATTGTGGTGCTCCCTTTCCTCAAATTAAGAGTGCGGTGGCTTTATTTTATCTGGCTGTTGCGCATGTCTTTTAAATTAAAATTTTTTTTTTTTAATTTTTTAAATGTTGTACCTGGTCATGGTTGTTGCACATGCATGCAGCTTTTGTATTTATTTAAAAAAAGTCTTTAATATTTCTTGGTAATAATCGTTGCCTTTGAGGTGTGACGATGTGGAGACTGATGTTACTTTGCAATTCAAAAGCAGCAAATCTCGAAGGCGTGTTGTGCAGAAAATCTCGGATATACTCACAACTAACGTTGAGCAATTAGTTTTTGTACCTTTCGTTATTAAGAGTTTGGTCAACAATACATAAAATTTAATTAATTTTATTTTAATTAATTTCAAATGTTCGTGATAAACGTACATTCCAAACAAAATTTTGTAATATGTACATTGGAATTTTCACTTTAAGGGCGCGTGCTTTGTTACTTTTACTGAAATTATATTTGAAACATATCTAAATCAAATCTTTTCGAGTAGTTTTCAATTGAGACAAAATTTATAAAATTTTATTCTATGATTCATATAGATGACAAAGCAAAAGTGTCTTGTTATGTTTAAAACTGCAGCGTAAAAATTGTATAGCTCATGACTCATGACGCATTTATAACCCATGAGTCATGCGTAATACCATACCCAGCAGGCAATTGAGCAAGGCCTTCCCCAGAGAAGGCCTGCTAGCACTGCTCCGATTGTAAGAGGCCTTCTCAAAACTAAATTTTCATGTAAATAACAAAAAAATTTTTTTTCTATGATTTTTGTTTTTATTTACAATCTGTCAATATTAACAATAAGTAAATTTTATAAGTAGTGAATTTTTAATTAGCAGAATAGTTACACTCCATTGAGTGTATACTCATGAAATGCTATTATATACTGCTATAAGGCCTTCCCATAGCAGCAGTGCTATAAGTCCTTCCCACAGCAGCTGTGCTATAAGGCCTCATAATAGAAGGCAAAAAAGAAGGACTTCATGTATTTTTTTATTTCATGTATTGCAATGTTTTATGATTCGACATTACTTTTTTGTCATTGCATTGTACTTATACGACATCAAAAGTTGATACATGGTTAGCAGTAAGGAACGGTGTGCATGTTGCTAGGTTGGTCTTCTGTTTCATGTTATGCTAAAGTGGTAGAGTGTTGTGCATTCAATGTCAAATTATAAATTAAGAAATCGTCACAAAAAATAAACATTAAAAAGGTAAGGCCTTCTAGAAGGCCTGCAAGCTCCTGCCCTTGCCTACTGGGTATGTATGACTCTCTTAATTACAAAAACTTTTTATTTCGGAACTTTTTTTAGTAAAACAGATATTGAAGTTATTAATGGGAAAAGTTTTTAAATACAACTGGTTTAGAATTTTGAAAATATTCAAAAATAATATTATTTCACAAGTTTCAAATCAATTTTTGGAGAGATAGAGTAGCAATTACTTACGAATCTCCATAATTTTAATATTTTGTATGAATAAAACTCTAAAATTGTTGAAATTTTTAAATGTGCGCTATGTCATATCTAATAATATTTCCTTTTTAGTCACTAGCAAAACGACCTTTCTTTATTCACTCTTCAAACTAAAAAATTAACTGATAGCACTCATATCACTTTATATAATAAATTTCCCTTGTATCTATCTAAGGCCAGAGACTGGCTGGTCCTTTTGCTATACGGACGATTATGTATGCTGGTCAACTTTGCCCTTAGAAACGGAAAGAACGTGTCTCAAAAAAATGCATCGTGATTCTTATGGCATCAGATAGCTTGTGAAAATTCGCATCTAATGAACTACGCCGAATGTCGGTATTTGAATTCGAACCTATAAAAAAGCTCCTCATTGAATTTCCTCCATCTCAATTTTAAATGTATTTCAACAAACTTTCAACAAAAAACATCAAATATCTCGAAACGCATTTTTTTTAGATACGCCCTTTCCGCTTCTGAAGGCAGAACTGTTCTCATGAATGCATAATGCTATTACGTCACTTTTTTTATGAGTAAACATCTTTACTTATGGATACAAAAAAAAATACAAACTGTAGTGCATGCATGGGCAATATTTTGTAAGCAAATGCCACTTACAACAAAAAAACAAAAACAACATTTACAACAACACAAAAAACCCCACCTTCTTAATTCGATCTCGATAGCAAAAAAAAAAGTACAGCCATAAGCCAAAAGCCAACTCCAAGAATCAAACAAAAACAACATGAGTATAGAAGTAAAAGTACACCGATCAAGCGAAACAAGAGAGCATGAGTTCTTAATATGCACATTTTTGTTTGCTTGTTCGCTCGCTCGGTTTTTTTCCGAAAGATGCAACAACAATGCGTAGACAGGGCATAGTGCTTGTTTTTGTCGTTAAGTTGATTTTCTTAAGAAAATTTGCGTGTTTGTTGTAAAGAGCCACAATTGACTCAATTTTCGTATTTTGCCCATCGCTGCTGTAGTGCACGTTCGAAATTTTTTGGATTGAACAAACTTTTTCAAACTAAACTATAATTTTTCGACTTGAACAATAACAATATTTTTCTGCTCCTTCCACATTTTTTGAGTTTTTCAATAAATTCCAGTGCATTATAATACTTGAGAAACGCATGCTATTGACTTTTTTTTCAATCAAAGAGAAAAATTTGGTTTTGTATGAAAATCCAAAAGTTTTTGGACAAAAAAAAATGGTTTACTAAAATACATATATAGCTGATCTGTTCAAAATTAACTTTCAAAAAAATATATTGTTACTTTCAAGCAAAACGCTTTGAAAATTGTTCTATAGCGTTACCATTTAAAGCGAAAAGAAAACCAATTAAGTCATAAATGGGTCAATTGCACTGTAAATATTAAACATTCACCGCTTATAAGGCAAACAATTGATAACGTAATTTTAATATAGATAAGGTGGCTATTAGAAAATACAGAAAGAAATAAAAATGCATGGCATCAAAAGTGCGTAATTTAATACACAAGTTGTACATAATAATTCGTTATATTTAAGCCACAATGTTGCTGTTGTGTTAAAGATTTACTATCAGTTGAAATGCTATAGCGCTTAAGGGCCTTAATTTTTATTGACGTTTGCTTACACAGACAGCAAATACAGCGAGAGTGCGCTCAATTGCTTTTGAAGTTTTCGTTTTACCTTCATTTTAGGGTCTAAATTATACGAAAAATCTTATGAAAAACAAAAACATTTAAAATACGCTTAATCAAAATACACAGAGTGTGTCATAAAAAGACCTTCAATTTGATGATTTTAAAAGTTAAAAAAAAAATATAAATTAACGCCAAGGTCGTCGCACAGTTTTTATAGCAGGTAAATATTTTTAATTTTGTGTTAAATTGGGCTGTTTATGTTAATGTGGGGTTTTTATTTTATTGTGGCAGTTTTTAAGCCCTTTTAAGGTCAATTAGTTTGCTTTAATATCTATGCAGTTGGAATTTATTGAGGCTATTTATTTTTGTGTAGCTAAAATCATTAAAGTTAATAATACACTTTTAATCAGAAAAAAATTACAAGATAAATTACAATGAAAACCAAGAGAAACTTTTATATTCAGGATGGCAAGTTTTGAGTATTTCGCGAGATGCAATTTTTACAACTTTGCCGAAAAACAATGAATATCTATAAAATGGAATGAGATATTGAAGGCTTTCGTACAAATTTATTGGAGATTACAAGAATAAAGCGTGAAAGTTTAGCAAGACATCAAATAGCATTTAACTTAACGAATATTATCCAAATCGATTGTAAAAACCTTGAGCATCCTGGAACGTAAAGACCACCCACGTTATAATTTATGACCCAAAAGTCTACCGCTGTTAGTCTGGGTCTGACACTTCATTTCAGTTATGACACCTTGTCATTAGATTGAATTACCCTCTCTTTGTTTCAAAGAAGCTATGCCAAAGAAACTCTCTCTTGTGTTTGTTATCTCCTCACGAAGCATAAGGCCTCCAAACACCTATTGCAACGTGCGTCCTTCAAGTATTTTCCCAATTCACGTATTTCCTGCACTAACGAAACTAACAAAATTTATGTAACTCATGGCATTAGTGCATTAAAAAAACTCTTTTTTTGTGTGGTTTTAGTGCTAGACCCAAAATATCTAAAAGTTCGTGGTGTTTTGGGAGCTTTTTTGTTGTTCCATATGGAAAATTCATAAAAATCACAGAGAATGGCAGGGATTTCCTACACTAACAAAGAAAATGTTCCCTTCAAATAAATGTATTCGGCAGACTTAATTTAAAATATTTAATAACTATCAACAAATTTTGTTAGATATTACTATGCCTTTAATTGGAGTTGAATTGTTGTCTTTTAGGCCAAATATGAAATTTACTTGTGTTGATTGAATAGATTTAAATGGATTGATCTTTTTGTTATTTGATTTTATTTCACAATTTTAAAGCTCAGTACCAGTTTTTGAGAAAACTAACTTTCCATCACAGGAGCCACAGAAAAAAGAGTCCATATTAATCAATTTTTTAGGGGGTAGGGATAAATAGCAGTAACTGGCATTGCAAGTTTCAAAGTTTAATTTTCGTTTCAAAAATTTTGAAGTTGAAAATTGTAAAAATAACTTTTTTCCCGATTACTTTTAACGCAAATAACTTTAAATTCATTTGTGACTTGAAAAGTATTGAAAATAACATTTTTTTAACTTTGCTTCAATCGTAATAAACTTCAAATTAGATTTTGAAGTTTCAAAATATTTGAAATTATTGTTTTTTATTCTGCATTCAATGTTTTGCCACTTTAAATCAATATGGTCTCTTTTTTGAATCAAAATCAAAAATGTTGCATTTCAGTTCAAACACTTTGGCTTTGGCGCTTATTAAATGCATGAGCATTTTTGGTTAAATACAATATAAAACTATTGATTTTTTCTCTGAGTGTATAGCTCCATTTCCATTCGTTAAACTGACATAGATTGTTAGCCAAATTTTTTTACCCAATGACTAATTTGCGAGTAGCAAAGTTAGTCCCTCTAAGCAACAGACTTTTATTCGCTCCGCACAGGTAGCGTACAAAACTTCTACCTTAAGTCAAAAAATTTCGTCTAGTCAAATAATATAAAAATTAAAAATAATTACCGTTTAACTGAAAACAAATTCAGCAATATATTGCTGGTTGTTATGTTTGTTAGTCCAAAAATAATGTCGACTCAGCAGTTTTATTGCGACAACAGTAGCAGCAGCAGCAACAATTGGTGGTGATGTTGCAGGCACCACACGACACCGCAACAATTAAAATCACAATCGGCGTATTGGCGCGACGATGGGTTGTGGCAGTGACCGCGTTATTTCCGACAACTGGAATCGATGTCGAGTGACGTACGTTTTTTTTTGTTTTCCCGGTAGCCCGGCGTCGATTGCTGATATCACAGTAATGAAGCTAAAAAAAAATGCTGTTTTGCGATACGTACGAGACGACGGAAAGCGGAAAACGGGATGCGGGTAGCGCACGATTTGCGGGTGAATGGATTTCCGTTGACTTTTCGCTATAACACAAACGCATATATAAATATGTGTGTTTGTGTGTGCGTCGGCTTCTGTAACTGTGTGTCTGCTTTTATGACGCTTCCATTTATTTTTATTGTTGAATTTCCTGCTGTTTAATTTATTTACTATTTGTGATTATTATTTTTTTAATGTTTTGCTATTTTTTTTTGAAACAAAAAATTGTTTGTCATAAATTGTGGGTTTTTTCGCAGTTTAATAATATTTTGTCAGCATTAAATGCTTTTCACTTTTCGAGAAAAAAATCCTCAGAAAATTTCACTTTGTTGAAGTTTAAAAAAAAATATTTTTTCTTTTAAACTTGATCTTTATTGAAATTATATTTTTTTATAAACTTAATTTTTTTTTTTAAAAATTTATTTGAAGTTTCACAATTTGATTCGCGATCGTTTTGCTCTGTTTCATTTAACTACAATGCACACTGTAAGATGCTTTTCTTGTTATTGCTTTGTTGTTTTTGTTTCTGTTGTATCTTGTATCTCATTTACAAAAATTTATCTATGTTGTGCGCTACTTTTGAGCCAAGTCTTTTTTCGCTATTTTATTTATTTTTTTTATTTTATCTTGCCGTTGTAGTCATAAATTTCGAAAGTTTTTATTTTTATTTAATTTTTTGTTTTTTTATTTGTTTCCAAATCGTGCTGCAGTTATTGTTGTTGCTTTTGTGCTCAATTACGACAGCGCAATTGTATTTGGCTAAATTTGTTTTTGCTTTTTGTTGTTACAGTCGCAATTCTAGTTCATAAGTAGTTAAAACCAAAAATTATTTTAAAGTTTTTATTTTGAACGTTTTCATTTATTTATTTTTTGCAATTTTTCTCTTTTATTTTCAATCTGTATCTGCTTACTTGTGCCTTCACTATTTATGCGCACCAGTATATAGTACCTCAGACAGAAACTATCTCGTAGTCAAACCGCGCAGCTCACGTTCTCAACTAATGCCGATCACATGTTGACGTCGAGTTTTGTTGTCGAAATATTTCAACAGCATTTTTCGTTTCGTTGCTGTTCGCTCTCTCATGCTCAGTGCATTTTCTGTTGCTCTCGCAGCTTTTTTGTTTGATGCTCGAACGAACATGTTGTGTACAGTGGTTTGATGTTATATTTTTACTACACTAAATATTTGATAGGAAAATTTCACTAAAATGGATTAATAATTATAGCACGGTTGTAAAATGGAGATTTTGGAAGAAATGTAGGTAACAAAATTTTTAAAACTCCATTTATAAAATATTTTTCATTCCTGGTATTGAATTTATTTTCTTATTTTTAAGATAAATGGGGTCATCGATTTTGGCTTTTTTCATGTATTTGTACAACTCTTTTGAAACATTTTAAAATACATGGAAATTATGAAGTAATTTATTTCGTTAAAATCATTTAAAAAAATAATAATAGATTTTCTTATTTATCATGACCACAGTGTTCAGCTGAATACATTGAAAACAGTACGCACTATACTCGTACAATTTTAATTCAAGTACAAAAAAAAACTCTTGAATATGGAATCATCAGTAACCTTTAAGCCGATTAGTATGAATTTCTAAGCCTGACATGTTTCACTTTTTGCATCGATTTATTGAGAAACCAAGCAAAAAATGAAGCAAAGCAAAGTAAAAAATTCAGCTTGAAGGTTACTGATGATTCTATCTAGCATTGGATGATATTAGTATGAGCAGCTCTAGCCCATTTATTGTTTTATGAATCTTTGTTTTGTGTAATTTTTTTGGTGTTGACACACACTGCTGTTTGCTTTGTTTTCTTTTTTTTTGCTGCGGTTCGCAACAAGTCTATAGGGAAACTTATAAATTCTTACTAATCGGCTCAAAAGTTACTGATTGCTTTGTCATTTTTAAAGCCAACTGGTTTCAACAGGATCCATATGCATTATTTATAATAATTTTAAGTTGAAAGCGATTTTCTTAAAAATGAGCTAAGTACTACATAAAATTGGGAAAAGCATACAATGACAAATTTGAGAAAAAAGTTTCCTACTTAAGTCTTTTGTTTTATACACATAGTTCACAGCAAATGATTAAATTTACGAGGCCATACACCATAATTTATTTTATAAAGCACTACACAGACAGTTCTATTGCACTGCGCTTACAACTCAGAGTTCCGGATTCAATTTTCGCAATATTCATGTCAATACTCTTGCCATTTACCTAATTTTTTTCTTCCAAATTATTCCTTTCCCGTTGCTTAACTTACGCTTAAATTACATGGATTATTCTTGCCAAATAGCTGCGGAGAAAAATGCTATCAAAGTGAATATACTCAGTGATTTTTATATGTAGTTTTTACAGAATTCCACTGAAATATATTTTTTACATCTAACTTAATTGTTTGAAATTGCAACTGTTCATTAAATTAGTAATATGTTATTACTTTCACAGAAGTTATAACCTTTTAAAATAATTTTCAATGTTCTCAAAAACAACACGTCGTATGAGTAACATTTATTTACTTTATAAAAAAAATGTTAATATCTGCATAGATAGACTTTTTTAAATGGCTATCGAGCTTCTCCAAAAATAATAACAACAAAATTACTTAAGCACCGTTTTAAAGATAAGACCTTGTGATTTTAAATTTTGTGTTTAAGTTTAATATCGGCACAACGGTTTCTTTTCGAGTATTTCGTCAAAAACTAAAAGAAGACCTCTTCTCAAAAGTGAGCAAGGCAAGAATTAGGTACTGATTTGATAATGCCAATATTTACCTGCTGTTCATTAAGTACGGATATATAAATTTAGGCAAGTAAAGAAGAAAAAGATTCTTTTTTACCTCACTTTATAAGCACCTGATTTATAAATTACCTTAATTATTAGACAACGTCTTTTAAGACAAATTTTTTGATTTTTTTCAAAAAACATTTTTAAGAAGATTAAACATGTAACAAATAAGCAGGTAAGCAGGTGAACGGATGTGCAGATTAATAAATGACTTGGATCTATATAAATGTAGCTTTGCGCGGTAGGCATTAGAGGGTGGCAAATTGAATCAATTGAAACTCTTTTCTCCAGTTGTACTCCACACTTTCAGATGAGTAGCTTTTTCTTTTGCTTCTCAAATTTATAGCAAAACTTTCGATGGAGAGTGGTAAATACTTTCTAGCCTATAACACGAAAAGTGTAAATCAGCCTCTCTGATTGTCAGTTGTACAGATTGCATTTAAATCAATCTTAAGAATGTAATTGAAAATGTAATAATTTAAAGTAAACCGTTTCAATAAATTTATGAAGGCTATTAAGGCACTTATTCATTCCAGACATACCCTCTGCGCCTGAGTGATTAAGAGCGTTTTTATTTAATTTCAAGTATATAATGGGACTGCAGAATGCCTAAACGTAGAAGAGCGTAATTAAATGTAAAGGGTAACTCAATTAAACTTTAAAGTGTTCGCTCATATATGCAGCAGCTTATAGGCGTAAAATCAAACTAAATAAATTAAATCTGTAATGCGGTAATTAAGAGATACCTTTGCTGCAAAATTATAATGCAGAGATATTTTTGAAGAGGTTTTTTTCTCATTTAAATCACTATTAAGTGCTGCACTTGAGTTGAGCATCAGTGCTATGTAGCTGTCGCTTCTGCTAACCCATAATTGGAACGCAATTCAAAGAAACGTTTCAATATGCCAGCAATCCGTACATACAACAGCTGCTCACATTTGTAATCCGTACTGCTGCTGCTGCTACTGCAATTTGAGATTTTTGTTGCGCTAAGCGTGGTTATGACACCAAACAGGATGTAACTGCTGGAATTCACTGAAATTGCGATTACGTTGTCCTTTTTTTTTTGTTTGGATCTCGTGTGAGCGGATTTCTTGCGTTGTTTGTTGTGGCGTAGATCATTTCATCGTTGGATTGGTTCTGGTCATGTAACTTGGTGCCAGTAATTTGACACGACTTCACGCATGTCAGTCGCACTTTGCTATGAATGCAGTGGGATGATACTAAAAGGATTTCGTATTTATTTACATAAAATGTGTTCTGAAATTGCGTGGGTTTAACAGGAAAATCTAAAACAATCAATCTCAATATATATATTATATATTTGAATACCTAGATATTTTGATTTCGAGGAGGTCTTAAATCTTGTGTGCTGCGCCTGAGACACGTTTAAAAAAATATGCAGTTTTATATAACATCTAGCATTTCTATTGATTAAGTAAGCGGTAAACGATGGAGTTTTCCATGAAATACGATAAAACTTTCACTTCACTTAAATTTTCCTTTTAATTTATGGTATCTTTCTGTTTGGTAATTCATCACTTTTTAATTACAACCAACCACGCATTCATCAAGTTCTTCATACTCTTGAATTATTCGACATTCCTTAAGTCGAACGTGCTATGAAAATTAATGACAACAATTATGCACATTAGTCATTAATTAAAAAGTTACTCCACCGTCTTAGTCGACGTCGTCTTCGAAGTCGGCTGGAAATTTGTCAACAGTCTCGTACCCATATCTGGCTGCCGATCGGTAATTATGAGTATGTTCTTTCCATGTGATTAAATTTGTTTTCATTTTCTTTTGTGTTACTTCATTTTGTGGGTGTCAAAAACAAAAATCTTGAAAGTGAAATTATTTCCGTTTCCGCATGTGACATTGAAAAATTACTGATTTCTTTTCTTTTGAATTTTTGAGTGGGTGTAATTACTTGAATATGTTCACGATCCTATTATTATTATTATTATTATTATCTGCAGAAGAAGCATGTTTTTCTTCTCGAAAAAATGGAATCATCAGTGACCTTTGAGCCGATTCACATACAAAAATAGACAATATAAAAAATAATTTATGCTTTCCTATGCTTTCAGTTCTTGCATGGGTTTTCAACAAATCTATGCAAAAAGGAAAACATATCAGGCTTGGAAATTCTTACTAATCGACTCAAGGGTCACTGATGATTCCATTTAAATAACAATGAATGAAACTAGAATGACTAGCTTTAGCAATTTTTTGTTGCCTGTTTTTTGTAAATTTTTTGGTGTTTTCATGATCTACTGAACAGTAAGCTTAGTAAAGATATTATAAATTTAAGTCTTGCTGACTTAAAATTATCTTTGACAATATAGCATGTTTTACGCCGGTCAGTTGTTGATTTGCCCAAAATAATTTTGTTTATTTTTTATTGATCTGTCTTATTAAAGGTAGAAGAACAAAAGAGACTTCTCTAAAAAAAATTGAAAAAAACCGATGCAAAGTTGAGAGGCTTAGACTTCATATGCCGATAAGATAAACCAAAAATCTATGTCTGAAATATTGAAGTATACATAGCGCTAGAATTGGAAAAAAAAACTGCGAGTTAATAGAAAACTACTAAAACATATAATTTTTGGGTATATAGAAAAAAGTCCAACCATAATGTGTGGTCTAAAAACTACATAAAATAATGCACGCTTAGTATTATGAATTATCATTAAAACGTGAGAAATTTAATTTTCTTGTAATTTCAATATTAATATTTGCCACCATGGTCAAAAGTTGTACAGAATTTGTTGCGCGCCATAATTTATGCATCAACATAAAACCAAACAATGGTACAACACAAATGCAATCGTAGGGTACAGCGGAAATTGAGAACAAATAACTAACAAAAATCTTGAATTTTTGAAAGAAAACATTTCTACTATGATTAAGGTACCTCAATTTAATTTAAAATAAACACAAAATAAAAATGTCAAAAAAAAGAAGTTCTTACCGCATTCCTGATTACCATTGTACGCATCACGTTTTACTTGACGCACTGCACACCGCATGATGCATACGAGCAATAAGTCCGGAAATGTCCTTCATGAATTCTCTTTATTCTCCACGTACCAAGCGCTCTGCGTACAGTGTGCAACTTTAAGCCAATAATTGGTTAAATCCGCCTATATAAACAAAAAAGCCAACAGCGGTGTAGTGCGCATATTGCACTCATACACACACACGCTGCGATATTTCCTGCTTTAGATGCGTATCGTTGAATTTTGAATTTGCTACACACAAACGGCAACGAAGGATATACGAAACAATTTACATTTGTATAATTAAGGATTTCTTTGTCTCTTTAAATTGTACGGATATAACGCAGATGTGTCTTCGCATTTAAATTGTCGTGTTTTTTATCCTTCTTTTGGCATTTTCTACGCATGATTTAGTTCGGTTTTTTTTCCTGTTTGTTTTTGCTGTTATTTTGTTGTTGTCAAGGATATGCAAAATTTAAATGTTTGCATATTTAAAAGATTTCTTACAGATGTGTGTTGCTTTTTGTCTTTCGCTAGAAATGCGTTTAACTGGGGTTCAATTCTTTTTTTTATTTTAATCGGATTGTTTTCACTTTTTGAACGTAGCGTTAGCTGTTTAGAATTCTTCTCAAAAATGATATAAACCAAAAACAACTAAGGACTTAACCATGATAGACGTGACGAGACGATAGCAGCTGAACGAACGTTTGCACTCGTAACGTCTGTTTTGACATTTAACCCAAAATGTTACGTTACGCAACGAATCGAAACAGCTATTATGACAAGTTGTGACGGTTTCAAGTTCAGTTCTTACGGAACAACACGTCTCGTCAAAATGTTTCGTTCACTTTCGATCAATTACGTTTGTTTATTTTGGTTATTAACATTGGTTTACATATACTCAAACTTACTCGTTGCGTGTCGTCACGTCTATTTTGGTTTAGGCATAAGGCTAGTCATACTGGTTTCGTTCATTGCAAAATGGAATCATAAGTGACCCTTGAGCTGATTGGTTAATGTTTTTTAACCTGATATGTTTCCCTTTTTGCATAGATTTGTTGAGAACCCATGCAAAAAGTAATAACAAAGCAAAGCACTATTTATTTTTTCTGTAATGTATCTTTGTTAATCGTCTCAAGGTTCGCTGATGATTCCATTTAGCAATGAATTAAACTAGTATGACAAGTCTTAGTCATACTAGTGTATGTGTAATTTTTTTTGGTGTCACTGATCTTAACTCAACTACACAGTCACAGATCAGATGCTGACTAGAAAGTTACTCACGTTGAAACAGACGCATCCTTCCAAAGAGTAACAACATATTGCTCACAGTTTTCAGGTTGAAATTCTTGCAAAGGCAACTTCATGGACAATTACACAAAAGTATTTTGACTTTTTAAGTGCATATGACTTGTGAGCACCAAGCCAATGAAAAATTTTTATTTTTTTCTGACTTAAAGTTTGGCAGGAGTATTGGAAAAATTTTAAAACTTCCCAAATGCATATCCCTCATGTCGACTTAACATACCTTGCATTCTATTGTCATCTATAGCACATTTGTTTTATTGAGTTTAAATGTACTTTCACAAATCTGACAAAAATGCTGGAATTTCCATTGAAACAGAAGCATGCCATATGTTGGCAGTAAAAGTTTATTACACCGAATTTCCCAAAAATAATGCGTCTTTTAAACGATTTAGAAATGGGAATTTTTGGAATAATAAAATAAAGCACCGCGTTGAAAACTCAATGCGTTCATTGCGAGACAACGACATTTGTTTATTGATTTATTAGCTACCAAAGTGCCAATTAAACATTTAGACCGGGATTTTTGTTCTTTTTTTTTCAAAACTATGACGGAGTTATAAACGGCGCTCCAAAAATACAAAATGCAGTTTATTAATTTTATTTAAGAGGGGGTAGTCATAGGATATTCTAATTTTGGATACAAAAATGGGTTCATTGAATACAACAAGTAAAACATAAATTGTCTTTTGGGGTTTCGAATTTTTTCGTTTTTCATAAATAAGGGGCAAGCTCTCAACAACAGCAAACAATTTTCTGATTTCAATAATATTCTCTGGTTCGATATTTTACATTTGTGCATTTGAGTGCTGGGGTTAATAAATATAAAAATGTTTGTGTATAAATGCGCCACGAACGTGATGTTTGGTTATTTGATATATCTGGTATGGCACGCGCGCACCCTCAAAAACATCAACACTTAATATCATCGATGCCATTGCAAGCTGCCTTTTACTCTGCACACTTTCGTTAAATGCTCCCCCTTAAATGCAATCGGTAAGCATTTGCAGCATTATAGCTTATGGATTTTATTGCATTTATAAATACTTTTGATACTTAGCGTTGCATACGCTACGTTTTGGTTTTGATATCTATAGTAATCTTCACATATGTAGGCATCGAAATCCAATTTATACCAGCTGACTAAATTCATATATATACCATGTAGTTATTTTTAGCACAGCCACTCCAATATACTTGATTTGTTTGAATAACCCTTGATTTTTGTGAGACCTATGAGCTCAGCTGTAAGAGTTTTTAATATCGAAATCAACCTTAAAGTTGGCAATTAATTAATGATAACAACAAATACTGAAAAACAGCATAAACAAAAAGCTTTGTATAGCTAAGCTGATAATACGCTAAATAAGCGCTCATGGAGTTTAAAGCTCGCGTTAACTCTTCTCTTCGAGCGGATTGAATAATTTTGGCAGCTGCAGCAACTTTTACTATGCATCCATATCTACGAAAAGTAACGTTGCTTACACCGGAAATCTTCGTTTATTAAATTCTGTACCAACTATGCTCCTAAACGGAAGTAATCACAGTGCAATATTTCCGTTTCTGACTTAAAGGATTTTCTTTCCCCTAATTTTTGAAGAAAAAAAAACAACACAATCAATTAAATGGAAACTCTAAACAAACGCAAAGACTCTGCAATACAAAAACAATTAGTTGCGGCTCAAATCAAAAAAAAAAAAAACAAACGATTTGCAAGGATAAGACAAAAACACGGGATATCCTACCATATCAGATCATAGTACATAGACAAAGACGACTTAATACAACAATTTGTAAACAACAATTTTGTTGTAACGTTGTTGCTTCAACTTGTTGCTAACAAAGTTCTCAATACCAAATGAAAATCCTTCGACTGCATGAAAAGTCACACATCGTTAACAAGGACGATGGTTATTAGTTTTGATCTTACACATTATCCTTATCGTCCTACGTTGTTAATGATGATGAAAATTTAATTGCAATAACTCCTGCTGTGCGTAGTTGGCTTGTTTTTAGAGGATTTTTCAAAGAGAGATTTGTTTTTGCTTCCGTTTTCTTTAACCTCTTCACTGCTTGAAAAAATGTTTGTACTTTTAATGATGACAAATGCTGACTCAATTCGATTTTTACTTTGGTCAACAATATTTGGAAAGAAATCTTGAATAACAGTGCTTGAAAATTTTCCCAAAGAGTATTTACAAACAATGCTGCATTCTCTTCTGTAGTCTTTATCTCCTCATAGAGCATAGAGCCTCCACAAAACTCTTTCAACTTGCACGATCTGCAGTTTTGTGGTCAGGAGATATAGGTAAGTGAGGTCTTTCAAATGCTTCCTGAAGGTCATATAACAACTCCATCTTAAAGAATAATTTTTTTGTGGTTTTTCGTTAGGAAAATTCGGCCCAAAATTTATTAGTGTTCTTAAAAGGGTTGATATTTGGCATTTAAGTAAAAAAATGGCCAAAATCCTCAAAAATAATCAACTGAAAATATCATTTTTTATTTATTTATTTTGAGGGTTTATTTTTCGAGTGGTTTTGTGTGTGTGAAAACACATTTGGTACCTGAGCACTGAAGAGGTTAATTTACTTTAACGAAACATGAATATTTACTTTTCTTAATTTCCTGCCAACCTGTAAAAATTTTAAAAGATTTTTTTTCCTAAGTCCTAGCGGAAAATCGTTTTCCTTTTATGTCCATCAACATATGTTTACGCATTGTCCTGACAAAGTCTTGGCATGTCCTGCCAGCCTAGCAACTATTGTTGCTGCCAACATTCATTCATTCTTCTCTTCATTTTCAGAAATCTACAAATCTAACGCCTTTCTTTCTTTTATTTCATTTGCTATGCAGGACGACAACATCCTTTTTCTTTTTTTTTTGTAGTTTTTTCTTGTTTTTGTTGTTGTTGTAAAAATATACGCTTTCCTGTGTGCGCCCTTTTTTTTACGCAGTTTTCGTCATGTGGTCGTCGCCGTTGGTTTAGGTATTTGGCGCGTTGCATTGTGTTTATTCGCTTTGCACATGCGCATGCGTCTTTTATTTATTGTTGTAATTGTTGTTGTTCATTGCTTGTAACAGCTGATCAATTGTTTGATGTATTTTATGTTGTGGCTATTATTGTAATTTTGTGCTACGCTCCACAGCGGCAATACAAAATTGAATATTTCACAGGATGTCTATATTGATATACCCTACACACATAGTGTTATGCTTGATGACTTATCTCATCAATCTGTTAAGATAAGTGTGCAACTAATTGCACACTTCCGAAAATATGCTTAGCGTTAGGGAAGTGGGTGTGGCATATAAGCAAAATCTTTGTAAAGCTAAAAAATCTTTGTAAAATTAAAATTTGAAGAAATTATGTATGCGAAGTATCTCCTTGAAATTGATTTTTGAAATAGCTTCGTTTTTATATCGAATATGTTGAGTAAAGTAACGAAGTAATACCATCTATGGGATTTCAGTGCAATTGTTGGAGTAACTTCACTCTTTTAATAAGAGATATAACTAAATGTGATAGTATTATGCAGAAAAAATTGAAACTGGATACCTTTAGTTAAATTTTATACGGCATTTACTGAAACAAACAGGAAATGTATGCTGGTTACATGTAGCATAATAGAGTATCTCCCCTCCAGTCCTCCCACAAAGTCAGTAAGGTATCATTTTATTAGAAATTAAGCGTATCACGCTCACTGCTTTTCTTGACGCAGTGTAGGGTATTTCTATTTCGGCGATACCAATGATAACACCCTTTCTAGTTTTTGTCATTGTTGCTGTTGCTGTAAACGGAAGTGCTGCTGACTTTTCCTGCAATACACACAACATAAATTTTATAGCAAATCCTCATCAAGCAGGAAATTATAAAAATTCATATTTTTTTTTAATTTCTACGTAGATTTGTGACATTCGTATTCATAGTAAATAGAAATATTGGTAATATGTGAAGTTGGTACTATGTCCTAATACTTCATTTATATAATTTTGTCTGCTTAAGCTTTAGTCACGACTTTAACTCACAGTTTGACATAACATCTCATACAAAATTTGTCAGTTAAAGTTTATTTTTCAACATAAATTGTTTCATTTTAATAGTTTATTTTTAAATACTTTTATTTGAGAATTATATTTTTATTACAAATATAAACCGCCCTTGTCTTAAATCATTCCATTGTACGCTTAATGTACCCTTCTTCCATTCAATTCAAATTTATTACTCTCTGATGCTGCAATTGAATCATTAAATCGTAATCAATTCATTTGGAACTCAATGCCAAGCAATAAATGAGATATAAAAATGAAAATGCGGTACAATGTCTATACCAAATTGTTGATTGATTGATAATATCGCCGCTTTGTTGAGACTCAAGATGCTGCATGCATCTTTCTTCAATTTCTTTGTGCAGATTTTATTTTGACTCAATAGCCAACAGTTGTAGAGTTAAGGAGTAAAACTTAATTAATAGATGTATCCCATGCATTATTGCTTTATGGAGAAAAGCTTCAATTACACTGTATAACAAAAGAAAACTTCTTCTGTGCGGAAATGCATCAAAACAGTAATTAAAAAAAGTAAAAAGCTACCAAACTATAGGGAACTAGAACGAGAAACGATCACTGCACTCAAGTGCAGTTGTGGCACACTTTCTCAACACATGGCAACTGATTTTGGGCCAATGTTAAAATTGAGGTTTACATGGACTCTTTTCACTGCCCTTTTTCAAAAGTAAATAGACGAAGGTTTACTCAAGGTTATGCGAATAGCTGATTGCTATATGTTGGCAAATATGTATGCTTGCCAAAAGCTAAGCTTTGTCAGCAGTGTCAGCGAAAATTGGGTTGCTCATTTAGAAAGTTGTAATAGACAATAGAGATTCATACTTCACTCTCTGAACTCTCACTGTTACTTTTGGCTTTAAACAAAAAAACAGTTAATTTTTAAAAAATTCAGCAAGAAATGGTGTTAAGCCGCTACGGTTGATCTAACAGAAAATTATGACTTAAACTTACGCGTAACTTTCTATCGTAAATAAATGATAAAAAAAAGACGTCATCATTATAAACAACTCTAAGCAGTAAAGCATAAAAGTCTAAGTACCTAAGCAACGCTTTTAACACCTTCGTTAGCACACATCAACCTCAAGTAACACAGTTGGATACTTTTAATGTAAAAATCGGAGAAAACCCATCATTTAACGCGGGCGTAAAAATCGGGCATTAAAAATAAAATAAATCAACGAACGGTATAAAGTTGGAAAGCCACAAGAAAGTATCAGCCAGCAGCCATAACAAACAATCCATCAACAGCAGGTTAACAGTACATAAGAAGATTTTCTTTCTTCCGTTTTTATCTTTTTCCCTTTCCGCTGTCACAAAAATATTCTTTATCGCTTTTATGCGATTATAGCAGATGATGAAAACAAACAAACTACATCAACTTTAGATATTCCGTTTTTTTTTCTTTCAAAGAAAATGATGTTTATAAACATCATAGAAAGCGGATAGCTATCGATACTCTTCGCACGCACAAGTATGTGAAGCTGTGTGAAGTAGGCTACAGACTGCGAAATTTTCTATTCAAAAATATTGCTCTTTGTTAGTTTAAAAAAATTGCTTCCTCATTATCTTTGCTAACATTACCAAAAAAAGAACAAAAAAGTTGGATCGCTCTTCAGACTATCGAAAGAAACTATACGCGCGCAAATTGCGCCAAGCTTAATCGTCTACAATAACGATAAAAAGTCGATAACTGTCAAAAAGACACAAAATGTTCAAAAGTCTCTGAAAACTCCAAAAATATTAGTTTAAAATATAACACTTGCCTCACGCTCCAAAGATATTGAATCGAAAATTTATCACTACCGTCACGCGTTATTGTCAAATTTTAGCCAATTCATTCCAGCAACGATATTCATTCATATCCACAAGTAAAGATGATCACACATCAAAAACTTTACGCCGAACTGCAAATTTTCAAATGAAAACTAAGCACAAAAATTGATCTTTATTTCCTCACTCAGAAAATATTTCCGTAAAAATTGCTTCGGCAATATTATCCGCAATTAAAAATTATAGAAAAATCGTGTCTCGTTTCTTCGTCCAGAAACAATTCCTTGTCCGGACTGGAATATGTTCTTTTTGTACTGTGGCGATATTGCCGTAAATTTTGAAGGATCTATGTATATTTATGGAAATATTTTCTGAACCACCAAACGAGAGAAATTGCGTGGTAAGAGTATTTTTTTTTTTTAACGCTTGTAATGATTTTTGCGCATATTGAAAAGCAAATGTTTTTAAAGCATATTTATCTCGACGAAAAAATGAAGCGTAACGTTTATCTAAAGTTTTCTTTACGAGCAATAAGAAGTAAAAACTAATTAAATTTAAATGCAGCTCGGATTCAGAGTTCTGTTTTATTTGGTCAATTTTTCCCCTAGGAATTTTACTATAAATATTTTCGGTACCAAGTTTTCGGCTTCGAGCTTTTATTTTGCAATATATTGCAGATCGAAACTTTTCTTGTTAACAAAATTGTAGGAACCATTTTTTTTTAAATATTTGCGGGACATACAAACGAAGAGCAATTTCCGTACAAGGATATATTTTTCTTGTAATATTTCTTAGAACATTGCTTGAGCATTTTTTGAAAATACTTTTTTTCGAGATCATTAAACGAAAATTATTGCGGGAGCAATTTTTCTAGATAACAAAACGAAATGCAATTTTTCTGAATTTCAATATCTCGAAGTCGGGAGCTGACTTTACACAGTTAGTACGCGCGCGTGTGTGTATGCGTGTGTGATGTGTTTAGCTTTGTGTTAATTTCCGCTTTAATGCGACACACGAGTACTAATACATCCTAATCTTATTAAGGTAACCTTCTCTTTTCACAAAAAAAAAAACAGTAAAATTTATTAAAGGAAATCATCCCAGTGGAGTGTTTGTATTAAAAACAAAAACCTAAGCTGTTGACGCCTTTTGATATCCGGTTTTTCATTTCCGATTTATAACTTTTTTTAATTAGGAAATGTTTGCAAAAACAACAAAAATTAATGCTTTCTTATATACAAATATATGTTCAATTTAAGTAACGAGCTTTCAATTCCCTCTTGGTGGGTAGTAACTTCGATACATTAAAATTTATTTTTTTTACAAAGTTTTACACAAAAACTTGTAGACCTACAACGAAAATGGTTATCAACTTCATTTCTTATGCTATGAACCTAAAAAAAATAATAAAACACACTGAAAAAAGTTATTTATAAAATTTTTACAAAAAGTTTTTTTTTGTATTTTATTCCTACTTGTCTAATCTAATTATACTGATGATTTCTATGTATGAAATCAATGATTTTTGTATTTCTCCATAATTTTGTTGTCAACATGTTTTACGATTTGGGGCATATTTTTTGGGTAGAGAAAGTTACGATTGTCGACCACTCTAAACAGCTACCAGGGGAAAATGGTACCAGGTTTTAGTTTTCTAATTGAAATTACCATTTACTTAATTACTCGAATTATATTTGATAAAATTTTTTTAACAAAAACAAATAGTGTGCACCATTCCAAATAATCGCAGCTTCCTTTATAACATCTCATAACTACCCAGTTGGCAACGACAGGAGCTTGCCTGGTCAGATTAAGGCCTGATAGAAGTACTCTTCGAGCAGGTCTTCCTACATCGCTTGCGTCAAGAGCCCTTCTAAGAGCGCTTACCGTAGAAGGGGTCATAGAAGTACTTTGAAAAAATTAAATCTTAATACGTCGTGAGACTCTTAGTTAAATGTTTTTTTTATCTGCGTCAACCTCTCTTACGTTCATATTTTTAATGTTTATTTTTTGTGACGATTTCTTAATTTATAATTTGACATTGAATGCACAACACTCTACCACTTTAGCATAACATGAAACAGAAGACCAACCTAGCAACATGCACACCGTTCCTTACTGCAAACCATGTATCAACTTTTGATGTCGTATAAGTACAATGCAATGACAAAAAAGTAATGTCGAATCATAAAACATTGCAATACATGAAATAAAAAAATACATGAAGTCCTTCTTTTTTGCCTTCTATTATGAGGCCTTATAGCACTGCTGCTGTGGGAAGGCCTTATAGCACTGCTGCTATGGGAAGGTCTTATAGCAGTACATAATAGCATTTCATGAGTATACACTCAATGGAGTGTAAATATTCCGCTAATTAAAAATTCACTACTTATAAAATTTACTTATTGTTAATATTGACAGATTGTAAATAAAAACAAAAATCATAGAAAAAAATTTTTTTTGTTATTTACATGAAAATTTAGTTTTGAGAAGGCCTCTTACAATCGGAGCAGTGCTAGCAGGCCTTCTCTGGGGAAGGCCTTGCTCAATTGCCTGCTGGGTAGCGATATTTTTAACACAACCCAGTACTTTTTAGGACATGCATACACATGTATGTATGTATGTATGTACATTGCTAGTTTATATAATAGATATAACATAAATTTAACAATAGCATGAAATGGCAACAAAAATATTTTCATTCATAAAATCTCTAAAAGTTAATTTCATATCAAACAACAAAGTTAACTTCAATAACAACAAAAAGGAATATTCTCATGATACGGTCTTCGGTATAGAAAAACAATGGCGAATGAGAAAAATCTTTAATAAATACAGAAGAAACAAAACAAAAACAGAGAGCATCAAATAAAACTTGAAAATGAATTAAAAAGTGAAGAGCAAATGTTGCTACGATAAATGATATCAGCCTGAAGTACCTGCTAACAAATGCTACATTGATTGACCTTTTTGTTAGATCCTTAAACATACTCACAGGACAAAGTGTATTCATTTTATTATTCAGTTTGTAACGCATAGAAAGTGATCTGGTTGGTATAGAATAGTACATATATACAATCAAAAATAGTTCAAGCGATTTTTCACAAATGCTACAAATAGTAGCGACTCTGCACAAAAATTAAGCGAATTTTAAGAAGAGAGCGTGGCATCTCACTTACAACTTAAAACATAAAGATATTGCAACAAATTTATATTTATAATATAAATGATTTCGATAAGCACTAAACAAAAAGTGAACAGACTTTGAGGAGAGGGCGTAAAAACTTCCATACAAGCAAAAGCTTTAAGACCTTACAGTTGTAGTTTGCCAAAGTATTCGGCTCCGTTTGAAAATCTCATCAAATTGGTGAAAAGATAAACAAACATAAAAATGCAAAATGTTTTTGAACCACTCTTTTACCTACAACAACATATAAATATGTATGTACAGTGTACATTGTACACACACTCTAACAATCTTACACCACATCCATATTAACAGCTGAGGACGAAGCATCACCTACGCACGAAGCAGCAAAGTTACGAACAGCACAGTTTTTTTTGGGGGTCAAACTAAATGGCAAAACTTTTAATAACAAAACAGAGAGAGAGAGAGAGAGAGAAAGGGATTGTAAGTCAATGTAAGAAAATACACGTAAGATAAAGTGGAACAGAGCGCATATGAATGAAGATATCAATGGAGCTTCAAGTACTTCACACATATACGTCAGTAAAGACATATGTTTACTTGATTTTTGTGAAATGGACCAAATTTATAGCAAGAAATGAGAGAGCGAGCGTGCGCGTACTCAAAGAAATACAAAAAAAAAAGACGATTTTTACATTTGCCGGGGATTAAAAGTGGCTCCCCAGAGCTAGTGACGCAATATTTTTTGAAACACTTCACTCATGCTGCAGTTTTTGATTTTTGTGAGGATTTCATCAAAAAGAACATTGTTGCCCAGACCAAATCGTTTCCACGTGGTGTTAGCTACGTTTTGACGTTACATTCAGTACAATGAGCATTTGGTCTTAGATGAATCATGAAATATAGTAAGTGTTCTTTTTATTCAATTAAGTGCTGTGATTAAGCCAAGAAAGAAGCATTGTCATGACGATGACATGCGTTCCAATCAAACATTGAATTAAAAAACAGTTTGTTGTCTGGTACGAATTGACATTTGTATAAGACATGTTGTCAAGGGTAGTTACTTTTTATGTTGTTTGGCCCCATAATGAATCTTGTTGTTATGTTGAAACCTCCTCCGAATGTTATATTGGCTTACCTATATTACGTATTTCTTCGTTTATGGTGAAGCATAAAAAATTTCAGTATTTTAATCGTAATTGCATTGCAGTTTTAGAGCAAGAAAGTGCTGCCGACTTTTTGGATGAATGATGAAAGTTTGATTAGAATATGGCTCATCAGTTTGTTTGCAAAATATTGTTCCATATTTCAGTGCTAATTTTAAAAAATTTAGTTTAACAGGGCTTTTAAAAAATTTAAAAACTTTTTATTTTTATATGGCAATTGAGCTTTAAAAAAGTTGTATTTCTTATAAATAGTAAAAATATGTGGTTGAGAGGGCAAAAGTTAGAGTTAAGAACAGCTGTTCATTTCCAGCCACAAAAGAAGATAAAGGGTATACCCTGAAAATATATCTAACTGCCGTTTCAATTTCTATTATCATTAAACGATATGATTTTGATTGTATAAATGTAATTTTTCACATATGTGCATATATCATATATTACGTTACAGTCTATTGCAGTTTGGTTCGGACTTATATGACAGGTTACACAGAAGAACGTGAGGTCAAAAATATCAAAACAAGCCCCTTAGCTCAAACAGATCGTGTACTCAATATAATAGTTTCTATTTCTGTCCGTATTGCAGACGAAATCTGCTGTTTTTAAAAAACAAAACAGATAGCACTTTGAAAGTAAGTGCTTATCGTAAAGTAATGAACAGACAGTATAAGGTATCTCAAGAAAACTTTTTACGCCAAAAATCAAATATTCGAGGACTATAGCCACAATTTCTTAGGTATGTATTATTCCGCAACTGGCAACTTATGCGCTACGCTAATCTTTACAAAAAGATTTTTACATTCTGAAAAAAAAATACCCTATACCCGGTTTCGACCCAGCCAAACGCGAAATTCCAAGTCAAAACCGGTACCCTCTAAGAAATGAAGAAAATCTCTGAAAAAGCCGGTTATTGGATAAAAAATCAAATTTTTTAATATTAACGACTAAAAAATAAAAATTTCCGTATTACCATTTAAAGAAAAAATTTAATTTTGGAAGGGACTTCCTTCTTTTCAACTTGGCAACACTGTCTATACCCATTGAGCTGCAAATCTTTATGTTTTGCACAAAAGTATGCAATAGAATAATACTAACAAATATGTGCTGATATTTTCAGAAAACTCTCTCATTCACCCGTTAAGTCGTCAACCTTTTTTACCAACAATACAGTTGCTACGGAAACGGAAACCCTTCGCATTTCCGCA
The DNA here is from genome assembly GCA_963680825.1 of Meiosimyza decipiens. Classification (NCBI taxonomy): domain Eukaryota; kingdom Metazoa; phylum Arthropoda; class Insecta; order Diptera; family Lauxaniidae; genus Meiosimyza; species Meiosimyza decipiens. Next base: position 73,723,820 of record OY804261.1, on the reverse strand, counting down.
TAGTAATAAAAACTGTTAACTCAATCAAAACATTCTTCTTCAATTTTGTTACTACTTTCGACACCAATGCACTTATACTTTACCTCCATGTAACAACCCAGCCATCCTACTTACTCCACATACCGATGCCAGAGTAACCGCATAATTATCAGTTTATTGGCGCTTTTAACGAACAAACGAGCGTCGGTCACAACAGCAACAACAACGAAGCTATGCAATGGGCCCGCACAACATCATGTTTAAACAGAGTGAGAGAGAGAAAGAAAAAACGATTTCATTCAAATGACGTCAAACGAAAGAAATGAATGACTTCCGTTCCTTGTGCTACTCCTGTTTTTTTATGTTGCTGCTCCTGCTGCTGCTGATGTTGTTTTTGTTGTTGTTGTTGTTTTTACTATATAGTTGTTGCACTTTGCTGGCATCCGACTTTTCCAAACTCTCAATTCACAGCTACCAGCGACAATTTTTTTTTAGTTTCCCTCCAGATCTCTCACGGACAAACAACCACCCATACACGCTCATTCACAATTCGTTCGTTATGCCCAACAACGACAGAGCTAAAGTGGAGCATAGCAGCAAAAACATCGATTGCTTGGTTGTTAGATAAAAGGACATTAGAGAGGAGTGTGGCGAGGTAAGAACAGTCAAAATATTTCAATATTTTAAAACTGGGACGACGGAATGCGTTTCGAGAGCATACGCAGCTAATTGTCAATTTAACGGTATATGACGTAATACGAGTGAGAACACTAACTGTAACTGAATGAAAGTGTTAGTGCTGCAAACCAATAGAAATTGTTAGAAGAAAACCAAAAAATATTCCCTTTGTAACTGGGATATGGGCGAAAATACTATTAGATAGGATCTTTCGTTGGCACACATTGTTGTTTGTTATGATCTTAATGAAGTTCTCATAAAAAGTTTTTGAGTTGCCTTCCAAGGGTTCACAAATTTAACTTAAATATTATTTACACAACCCATTTAGAGCCAGCACAAGTATGCAATAATATAGAAAAGAACGTTGTGGTTATTAACGCTCTAAACGAAAGGACTTTTAGCGCTTCTGGGAATTAGAATGACTTATGCCTTAAATTCCAGATTCAATTTTTCGCAGCAGACCATGGCTGGGCAACTATGACAAAGGAATTTGAATATAACCAGGGGCGCCGCAATTACTCGGAAGTATGTCCCTTACAACATGTGTTAATTCCCAGAAAATCGAAAATTCCCCCTAACAGCTCCACATCAGCCACAATGCATATCTTACTGAACATTAAACACAGCGTCAGTATGACACTTGCTCCAATTTTAGCTGTGTTTAGCTAAACCAAAAAACGTAACAATACATAAACTAAGAGAGAGCGCTGCAACAACGACATTGCGACCGCCACAACGTTAACGAAATTCAATGCTCACATTCGATACGTGAACGTAGCAGTGAACTGACGGAATTTTTAGCTGTCTGCGGTGCAGCAGCAACAAAGTTTTATTAAAAGAAGAAGAATAACAACAAAATGTACGTAACGCTACAACGTAACGTAAAACGCAATTTATTTGTGTGACGGGTATGTAGAAAACCGCAGTTGACGACTGTCATAATTTAACATCGCGTCGCGTCGTCGTCGTCTCTGACTGGCTTTCAACAACGATGTTGTTACTTTGCTCCGCACAAGTGTCTACGCCGTCTTCGTATTCGTATCGTCGTCGTCGTGGTCGTCGCAGCAGTTTGCTGAAGTGTTGAGGTAACAAAAGAAAAAAAAAGAAAAACAAAGGTGACGGGAGAAAAGAATTATTAAATCTATGCTAATAAGAAAAAATAATTAAAATGCAAAAACATCAACAAAATCAATTAGTGAATTATGTATTCCGATAAGAATATGTAAATGTGTTGTAAAATAAAACGCGTAAAAGAAAATTTGAAAAAAAATAATGGGGAAAGAAAAAAATTCTCTGTCGATAAATGAACGAAGTGTGAGTGAGCGAAATACCTAGAAAAAAATTGAAGAAAAAGAAGGTTGGTGCTGCTCCACCGTACCATTAAGTTTTTTCTCTTTAATTAAAAAAAAAAAACTCTTGATTACACGTTATTTTTAATTAAATGGGATGTGTTTCTTAAGAAAAAGTAATACTGAACAGTGTAAAGTAGAAACATGAATTGTGCAACAAAAAAAATTAAAACAACACTTGATGAAAATTCAATTTCCTAAAACAAGAAAAAAACAGCAGTTTGTGAATGACAAAAATGTGCGTACGTTTGTGTCTTTTTGTGTATGTGTGTATATGCGCCGACGCCAACAATTAGCAGTTTTCTCGCAAGAGCTGCTTGCTGCCAAGTGCAGTCACAAATTTCGAGTTATTGCTGTTTTCATTGTTATTGTTGTTGTTAGGCATTTGCAAAACAGCAATGACGAGGATTTCCCGCATTGTCTGACGGCATCTTTGGGCTGCAACAAATTCGCCAACCCAATCAACACCAACACACACGGACACACACACACGGACACACACGGCCACACACACACTCAACAGCAACAAAAACAAAAACCTGCTTCATTTCGCCTTGGCTTACAATACGATCTACGCCATTGCAGCTCCGTTCCCACCCCACTTCTTCATCCCAAACCTATGTGTCTTCTTTAGCCTTTTCTTTATCGTCGCTGCCACCATATCGTTACCACCACCCTCTTACGCTGTCGTGTGACCTCCAGTTTCACCCTCGTCGCAGTCATTCAACAATACGGCAATCACTTGCTTGTTGTTGGTATTGTCTGTGCTCCACCATATTTTATTTTGTTTTTGCTGCTGTTGTGGGGTTTGCAATTCCCTTCCATTTCATTTATACAACAACAACAACTACCAGTCAGAACTTTTACGTCGCAATTCGTTGCTCTCTCTCTCTCTGTGTATAGGTTTCGTCGACCAGTGTTGCCACATTAATGCGATTGTTTTGACTATATGTATATGTATGTGGTTTTTGCTACTACAATATCAATTTTTGCTTATTATTATTATTATAATTATTAAACTTAAGTTAAAAGGGTACCAATTCATTGTACCCCATCTGATCTCAAGAATTTTTATATAATAAAAAATGTAAAACCTCAACTAAGTTCAAAAATTTTTAATATCTGCTCGGTTTGCGCAAATGCTCACATCGTTATGACAAAAAGAAATGAAAAGTCACAACGACTTGCTGAACGATCGATTTGTGTCGTGCATTTGACCCTAAAGAGTGTTGAAACAATCCCATTATTTTTAAGATAAAAACACAAAGGTTAAAAATTTTTCTGTTCTAATGGATCACTAAGGAGCGAAAATGCAGTCTATTTTAAAACTTTATCACTAACCTCAGGGTATGATTTTGCAAAATAGAGACTGAAAGACAGAGCCAGTTATGGGTAGATGCAGATGGTAGCATTTATTGCAAGCAAGCTTTGAACAATGACTAAATTAGTATGAACCGGAAAGTCAACGAAGTTGCTACGTTATACAGATTTGCGTATCCAAGCTCTTTGTGCTCCATATTTTTAGTTGAAATCCCAGCGACGTCGGAAGATTTGCTGCTAATTAATTGGCTTAACCAAAATTACTGCGAAACGTTTCATAACTTATCACCTTGTAGTTTTCACTGTTTGTTCTTTGATACATTTGAAAACAAATGTTCCTTTTGTTTTCTAATTAAATGCGGCGCGAAAAATTTGAAAAGAGGACGAGATAAGTCAAATTAAGAATCTTCGTCATGTGAGACATTTCACCAAATCGGCTAACAAATTTGATGATATCATGTGAAAGTCGATAATGTTTTGAATGATCCTGGCTCTTACAATATGAAATAGGCAATGGACTAATAATCAAAGCTGCAAGCAATACAATTAAAAAGCTCAGGAGAGCTTTAGGTATCAATCCAAACGTGTCGCTTTCTGCCATTTACCGCACATTTGAACGGTGCAATCACATTAAAAATAAGGAAATAAAATACATGCACAGATCAAACGCCATTAAGGTACTTGCCACGAATCCGATCAATAGAACCTAACACTGATACAAGATAATTAAAAACAAGGATTCTATTTATTAGTTTTCTTTAATATATTTTTTTAACGGCGAGAAATAGCTATACTTTGATGAAGAGATATACGAAGAAATCCTATAACTTTTTACGATGAAACTTCAGCCACAGGAATCTCTGATCTCTGGGGTGGTTTTAACTGCACATTCACTAGCATTTCCGTTCTCTAGAATGGACAGCCAAGAATAGATGAGAATCTTGCCATTTTCGTAAATAATACGGATTTAAGTTCATAGGTCCAGAAATCATAAGACTTCTTGTCTGGTTCGCTTGCTTCCTCTACCAAAATTTCCTGTTTATGGAAACAATGGCCAATAGTTACAACATCACCAGCTTTTGGTCATATGCTAGACATAACCAAATCGTGTTGCATACTTTAGACCCAAGCTTTAATATCCGAAAACCAGGATCTGTAACTTTGGTGACAAATTTAAAAACAAAGACTTTATTGCAACAAAAAAATTGGCAACACTCCATTTGAATCGCTCGTACTCATACATACACACCACAAAAAAAAAATGTTGCTCCCGATTGATGTGAGTAATTTTTGTTGTTGTCACTGCCCGTTAAGCCAGCCTGTATTAACCTCAGGTCTCCTCGCCACCCTCTTGTTCAGTCATTTTTCTGCGGTAAGTATATGTACATACATTCATTATCGCTTCTCTTGCCATGGCGCTGTAAACGCACACCGTACTTGTTGTTGTCATCGTCGTTGAATAGTCGAACTAACAACAAACACAAGTGAAAATTGATAATAATGACGTCTTTTTGGTGTTTTGCTTTTGCTGCCACTTTTTGTGTTTCCTCCACATAAATAGTGAGAAGAATGAAAAACGCAATGAAAAATAGAAACGCAACGGAAAAGTGCAACATAATCTGAGTTCCGCCATTTTCCGCACATGTGTGCGTGTGTGCACGGAAATTCATTCAATAGTTTTGTGAATTTTCAAAGCCGCCTACGACGATACCGCAAAATTCTTTACCCGTTCTTTAATTAAAATTTTATCGAATTTTTTATCAGCTCTCATTCCTAACTTTCCTTTGCCTTCAGTTTTAATCTCTCATTCGCTTGTTTTTATATAACTCGGATATTTTGCATAAAAATCACGTTTTAACCAGATTTTGTCATATTTTTCTTTGACTGCTTCTTTTGGTACCTACCTACCTACCTCATTTGTGTGTTGTTGGTTTCGTTGTTGCGCTGCCACTAATGTAGCAAATATTACGTCTTATACACTACGTTGTTTCTCTTTAAGGTTTTAATACTTTAACGTTAACGTTGAAACGCACCGCCTTTCAAACTTCACGCTGGTAAGTCAGTCGTTTGGCCACTTGATAAAAAGCTGCTAGCCTCCGAAACGTTGTGGTTTTTGTTGTTACTTTTATGGTTCGAAATACAAGGTTTCCTTACTTACATATTGGATATCAACTTGAGTTTAAGCAGATCTTAAATGATTTCATCAAATGTCCAAAAATGCCTAACCAATGTATCAACCGAAAATATTTGCTATGCCCTTATGCCCCTTACTTAGAGGCCCTAATATTGATCAGCTATAAAGATCGTTCTGTGCTTTAGTAAAGAAAATTAAGTTGTAAGTGACTCCCTGACTTTAATCCATATCAGAGATTATGTCATCCAACATCAACAAAATATATGCCAAGGAAAAAAATACACTTGGTCACGCTTCTTCCTGGGCTGATCGAAACCACCCCGCCAATCTTAGAAAAGGGACTGCATCAAATATACTTATTCCTTAATTTGGAAGCTTCTGCAGTATTCCCAGTGAGGTAAATTACCTTAGAGCATCTGTAAGAGTGTGGGTCTTCCCTTTGTTGTACGGTAAAAGTCTATATGTAGCAAGTCATATCCGATTGATTAGGTGCTATCGATCTCTATGTGGAATTTCTCTAGCGACATACTGACTTCACCACCATGTGCTCTAGTAACATGTCTGAATCTCATAATGCAATAATGGCCAACCATCCAGCAACACCTGATGTTATGCTCACGAATATGGTGTAGAGAGAGGCACTTCGATTGGATAGGATGGGACTATTGATTGCCGCCCGATGGTTAAAATTATCATGTTATTTATGCAACTTGTATAGTGTCAGAATGTTCGATAATATCCTTGAACCTGCCATAGAACACAATTTTTTCTGAACATCCGCGTATTCATCGCTTTCTTCATTCTTTCCACCGAGTTCGCGGCCGAAGAAGTTAAGAGTCTAGGACGACGCCTAAGTATTTGACTTCAATTGAAAGTCTAAGAGCCGATTGATACATTTTTAAAATGGTGAAGCTGGGGACTTTGCATTTACGACTGAGCAGTGCGACCTCCGTTTTATTGCCAAATTTTGAATTTCAGAGAGCATCGATTTCTTGAGTTCGCTCACCGATGAAACAAATTTTCCACTGATCAGTATAACCAAGTTATCAGCATATGCCACGATCAGTTAACCTTAGGCCATAATTCAGGGTATGATTTGTAAACTCAAATTCAATAGTAAAGGGACATAACTTCACATTTTCGTCTGCTGAAATCCATAAAGTCGAACTTATGACTAGCTTATTTCATCACTCCACTTTTGACCTACCTTTGCGGTAGGCGTGCTGTACATTGCTTAAGTTGTCGACATTTTAGAGGAAACAACGATAAGCTTATGAGCCTGTAGTTTTTTGGGGCTATGTGGTTCAATTTCTCTGCCTTATACTTTACTCTAAACATCCTATGATGCACCCTAAAAGTTGTTTACTTGTCAAGCACATACGGATTCAACCAAAACAGTCAGCGCAATGCGTTGACAATGAAGTTGGCTGCAGATTGTTAAAATAATTAAAAAAAAACTACATAAAAAACAGGCTGCAGAACAAAACATATGTTTTTGAAAGCTGACGCAATGTATTTGTTTCAGGTTAGCTGACAAGAAATTATCATTGCGCTTCCAAGCGCAACGTAACTCGTGTTCGTTTAGGGTACACTGTTCAAAATAAAAACTAATTTTATCTCCTTACGTTGGGTATAACTATCGAGACCAACCAACCAACCTTACTTCTTTTGAGTGTACAGTACTTCAGTTTGGCCCATTTTACTGCATGCTTCGAAGTACAGGCAAATGTACTTCTTTGCACTACTTTGTACTTCCATGTACTGTCCAAAAAGTAAATAGACGAAAAACATTGAAATTCTATAGGAAGATCCTTTTGCTATATTTTGCTTTGTTTTTCAGTTTTTTTTTTTTGTTTTATGTTTCCGATTTTTTGTGTACTTCTTCTCACTTTGGTTTTACTTCTTTTTGCTTCAAACTGGTTGATCACGTTAGGTATGACTATGGTTTACATATATCAGACATCCCATGGACATAATCAATCATCTTTTACTAGTGTCCTTGGCTTCATGCAGTATACTCCGGTCCCGATGAGTGTTTGAGTTTGAAGGACTTTATCTTTGCACTTGTATTTATATTAATTAAGAGATTCTCATCACTCTGGTGTATATGCATCGCAATATAAATAATAGATAACAATTTTACCGAATTCACTATCAAATAAAAGTGCGCACAACATTCGAAAGTGCATAACAATATAATACCTAAGTACATATCTCTATATTCTATTTACTTCAGTGGCGGGAAGGGAAACCAAATTAAACTTCATCACTTTACGATCGTTTTACTATTTGCTATATCGCCTATACGTTCCTCGTTGCCAGAATAAACTAGAAATTTGTGACGCGTCTTGAAAATAATACAAAAAAATTTTATTGTTGGCGAAACCATGTCGCAAACAGCTGCTGCTATTTCGTCCTCCACACTCGCCTTGAACTGCCCACTGCAATGGCGTATGTGCACGCGTCAAGGCCATAGGTTGTGCAGCGATCAACCAATAGATTAAGTTTCAACACTTATGAAAATTAAAAAATAATTGAATTCAATTTGATTATATCTCTCTTATTTATTTGTTATTACCTATAAGTTACCGTCGATAAAAAAAATTCCAAAAAAATCAGAAATTCAACATAATTTCGGCAGAAAAAAGAACTCACAAAGTAAAAAGTGATAAAAGCAATACTGTGTTTTGCACAACAAAACAAAATAGAACAAGTGAAAAATAAACAAAGAAAAAATGATAAAATAAATAAAATTAAAAGCAGCAAAAAACCGTGAAATACAAAGTGTTGCAGTGTGTGGAATAAGTTTGATTACTCACAGATACACCAATACTTTGACGACCAGCAATGCATACATTGGGAGCAACCAACATATCATAAGAAATTTAATTACAAAAAAAAAAATGAGAAATAAAAACAAGAAAACGACAACGACAAACAGTTACAACAACAATTTACTGTACCAGAAGAAAAAGTAAAAGTTACAACAATATCTACAACAAATCACAACAGCAACAACAAAAAGTTGTTTCCATACAGAGCTCGTACTAAATTGTACGTGAGTGAGTCAAGCGATCGTGTGGCCAGCCAACCAGCGAACCGGCCACTGCGATCGGTGAACGCGATTCGACCCGCGAGTGCAAAGAACGACGGTTATACGCGCGAGTTAGTCTCGTCGTCGTCGTATGAGTACATAAATGAAGCTTTTAAGCGCGCTTAAAAGCAAACGGGATTACGACATGATCTTCAGCAAAAATACGATCTTTCGAGCCACGTACAACAAACCACGTAAAATGCAGTTTCTCTCGTGGTCGCTGTATTACGTTAATTGAATTTTTATCGTTTTCCTCTTCATTTTTTTCGTGTAAAAAAAATTTGTATCTCTTGAGAGCTAAAAGAAAAAGAACATTTCGCGATCTTCGTCATGATCGCGTCTTTATTTTTCTTCACTGCGCTTCAATATGTTACTGCAATTATTAATAAGCAACGTTTTTGCTGCTGTCATCGTCGTCGTCAAGTTCGTTGAGCTGCCAGACAGAAGCCAAAGCAATCAACAACGTACTTGTAAACCGTAATCATCGTCCTCAGTCTCATTTCTCCCGCTCCTGCTCAGGCGATCTTACGAATCTTCTTGTGTTTTGTTGGTACGCCCCCATAAGTGCAATAATCAACCACATCTCTTCTCGTCTTTTGCTGTTTATCTTTGAAATTGCCAGCGCTACGCGGCAGTTAAGAAGCAAACAAAAGCAAATTAACGGACGGACGACGCAGCAGAAGAAGATCACAACGATCGTTGTCACCCGTAAATAAACAGCTGAGCTAACGAGCGTTTTGTCCAATCTATTGACCGAACGTTTGTCGTTTTGTGTTTGTGTCCGCTGTCTCTTCTTGCCGCCGTCGCTACCTCGTGTGCTGTCTCCTCGCCTTGACAGACAGCGTGTGTCGTCGCGGCGTTTTGCCAACAATTGCAACAATTTAATAAAATTTATTTTATTAATGAATTAACTCGTGAAAAAGCGAACGATATAATAAATCAACATTTCCTTCATTTAAATCAGCTTAACTGTCGTCTCGATTTGTTGTCGTCGTCGGATTGTGAATCTGTGCATGCGGATTGCGTCTGACCGACACACAAAAAAAAGAACCTTTACACTACCGCGGACGCATATATGTATAAGCTAAGTTATACTTGCTCGTATAATAAGTGTGTGTTTACGTTTGCTGCGTACTGATCATTCCATTTCAAAACGAATCTTAGCATCAATAGCTTGGCTACAAAGATGGCTGCCGTCACCGCATCTGTAGCCGCATCAAATGCTCAGAATTATAAAGTGCCATCGACAAGCAAAATTTCCGTAGACAAACTGCTACGTGTTGGTTACTATGAGCTGGAGAAAACTATTGGCAAGGGCAACTTTGCCGTGGTCAAATTGGCATCGAATATTGTTACCAAAACAAAGGTGAGTTGCATACTTGGCGATTTAGCTAAGTTTAAGTTTATTTAAGACTTTTTGACTCTTGCACAATTTATTATTTCATAAATATATCATTTATATTGAAATACTTGAGCTTTTAAATCTCTGATACCAGTCTGCTTAGCTTAAAATTAACCTTTATGGAATTAAGAATAACTTTGCATTTTATAGCTTTCTCCCACGCTATATATTTCATTAAAAACTGAAAACATTCGTACTCACTATCTTGGAAGAATAAGTTGAAACTTAACTTAAATTAACTTTGTTTCCCCGTCAGCAAAAACGTCCTACAAGTCCCCAAAAAAGAAGCTGAAAAAGACGATACGATATCAAATCCTCCAAAGAAATGCCAGAAAAATCTTATTCAATTATTTTCAGCGATATCGCATAGTAAATATCAAGGAAATAGCAGAGATCAAATGAACTATGGTCTTCTTCTAACACTTCTCGAGAGCAAACTGCTCATAATTTCTCGAATGGCTTAAAACTGTTCCTGTTCGATCTCAAACAATAAAAATACTTACATTAGTGTAACTATATTTTTATTTTCATAACTTATCTACTCCACCCTCGTATTTGAAAATGGTATAATTTTAAAATCAGATAACGTGTGGTAAAGATCGCTTAGCGTTGTCGTTTGCATAATACTTATAACTCGGACCGATAGATTGACGTACGGCCCACTTATGTTTCGAATATGAATTGGTGTATTAATATTGATGACACTACGCATTGTGTGAGATATCTGAGTGTCACTGATTCACTTCAGCACTCAGACTCGCATACATGCACATACATATGTAAATGAATATACATACACACGCTTACGAAAGTACATGCCTTGTATATGCATTAGAGCGTTACGAAAAAAGTCAAACGTATTGCTTTAAGGCCTTACGAGCAACCCCGAAAAGCTATAAGTACTAAAAACCGAAGATTCTCAAAAAGTGTTTGGCTACTTTGGTATTCATATGTAACCAGTGTAAGGAATTTCGCTGCCCGCGGGCAATTGCGGCAAAGCTCAAGCAGTTCGGCTCTGCTCGATTACGTTCGGATATTTTTTTGTGTACATTCCAAGCTTTTTATGTTCTTCCCTAATTTCTGCTGGTGCAGTGCACGCACACATTGACATGCTTTGGTGTAGGTTTTATTGACACCCCAATGTGCCAAACGGATCCGTTTCGGATCCATTACGGATCCGCTCCTTCGTATTATTTATCCGAAACGGTTCCGTTATCGTATGAATTACTCTCGAAATAACGGAAGGATCGTCCGTTTTGTCGGATCCGTAACGGATTTCGAGAGGAATTTCATGCGAAAACGAATTCGAAACGGATCCGAAACGTAATCCGGAACGGATCCCAAACGGAATCCGGAACGGATCCGTATATGAAGTCCGTTTTGGATCCGTTACGGATCCGTATCCGTTTTTGTGCACATTGGGACTGCTTTAGATCCTTAATCAAAAATCAAATCAAACATACAAACACAACAAAAAGTTTTATGGCCAGTTAAAAGTATTTGTGTGTGTGTACGTTTTGTCTTTGTTTTTTCAATTGTGTTATTAAGCATGGTAGAGTCATAAGAGAGAGCCATGAGTATTGAAACTAAAGCCAATTTAAGATCGTAACAGTAAGTCGATTAACAAAACAAAACTCAATAAAATATAATAAATTTCAATATGAATGTGGGAATTGCCTATAAGAAAGCCTCTATGGGTTTTTCTGAGAATTCGGGTTTGTTTGGAAAAAATCAAAACAGAGACACACAGAAGAAAATAAAATACCCAATTTAAAGAAATCAGTATTGGGCTAAATATTGAGCCATTTTATTTTTTTGGGAATCTCAGTTTTTTAGCATAGACCAAAGAAAAAGAGATGTTTTTTTAAATGCTCTTATATATATATTATGTTTTCAAATATACATATAAACTGATTTCAAAGCTATCGTCAATTAAACGTGAAGACGTAACGAAATTTGAGTCAGTCAACATTTGTGTAAGATGTTGCCGTAGTTTATTTGCTTGTCGCTTGATTTTGAGTGATGTGACCATGACTTGTTGTTAAGAACACTAGCGGTCTAGGAGAATTTTACTAATTATTGATGACAACTGAATAGAAATAAAAAAAAATTAATAAACCACAAGTCATGCTAAGATTTATACTTGAAAAAATATAATATTTTTTGGCAACGAAAATCAGCAATAATTTTAATTAAGTTAATAAATTATTTTGACATTGCCATAAACAAAATATAAACAAACCAAAAAAAAATATTTTCTTTGGCTTTGGCTGTGCCTCTTAACAATTCTGTTTATTTCTTATATTTGCTATGATTGATAAGAAGCTTTTCCAGTTTTTTGGCTCAATCATTATCTTTGCATTTATTTAAACGTAATATATCCTCAGCAGAGATTTAGTAGTGATAGCAATATTCAGGTCTGTCATATAAATTCAAAAAGCACCCTGAACTTCTCATTTACATACCCTTCGTTAAAATAATCAGTAATTCCTTAATATTTTTCGAAGGTGGCACCACCGACACTGACATCTGTGCCAAATTTCAGCTTAATAGTTTAATTAGTTTGTTTAGATGTTTTTGTAAATCAGGTTTCACATCTCTCCTGATTTTTACTATACAAAAACGTGCAAAATGCTTCGAAATTTAATTTTTATTTTAAACTATCTTAAGTTGTATAAGGTGTTCTGCAGCCCGCGGGCAACTGCGGCAGAGGTCAAGCAAAGCCTGCGTGTACGTGTATTCGTTGTGTACGCTGCAAAATACGATATAACTCGACTCGATTACGTTCGGCTTTTTTTTCTTAATAAATTCTAAGGTATTGTTATTCTTCCTGATTTTTTTTGGTGAGAATCACGCACACATGGACATGAATTGGTGTAGTTTTGCCTGACACTGATATGAAGGTTCTGAGTTCGATGACAAAAATAACGAAACATTTTTCTGTTTTTAACGTATTGATTTGGCTGGATATCATTTTGTTTTTCTAATCAGATTCCAGGCTTAAATCAGCAGATTTTAACTTGACTCGAAAACACGTTCCTTGTTATATTTATAGGTAAGCTTTTTCTTCACACGCCTAAGAAAGTATCAAATATCGAAAGAATGGAGCAAATTTATAACTTTTTTGTATGGCTTTGAGACAACAATTTAATAAGACCACGGCAACATTTGCGGAGTGTTATCAAAATAACAAGTTTCTTGTTTCCGAGAACTAAAACTGTTACATAAACTAACCCACTGTAGGCACAATAAGCTTCTTATTTTTTTTTGTCGGCCAGTGTTATTAAAATGTTTATTGGATTCAAACGATTTACAAAAATGCAGGAAAATATCTACAAAAATTCGATTAGACAAAACTAAACAAAGTATTAATTATTGTTTATTATGATTAAACTTTATTGCTTTTTCTTGTACACACTTTATGTAGAAGATTGTTTTTGTTGTTGTTGTTGTTGTTGCTGTTGCTTCTGCATACAATCGTATTATTATGGCAGATAACGTTGTCGATAAGGCAAGCAGTCAACCGTATACACACTGCGACACGAGATAAACGAAATATCGCGCCTAAAACAAAACCACCACAAAAAGAAGTTATCACAAACTTGCAAATTTGTTGGTGTCGAAATTATTTAATTTTGGTTTTTTTTGTTAATATTTCATTTGCGCCAGTAAAACTAACAATCAGTGTCAAGTTATTAATGTATTCCCAACAGGAAAATTAATGGCTTCATGATACTCAAAATTAAGTTTTTGCTTTTACATTCACAATAAGGCAGCTTAAAACACTTAATACAGTGGATAAATCTGCGACTTTCAAAGTGAGGAGGCACTGGCTTAAATCCGACTTCAGTCAACAGTGATTTTTGTATAAAAAATCAAATAATAACAGTTTCACAGACTTGTCGAACAAGTGCTTGTGGCAACTATTTCAAAATTTTGCTTTAATTTGTCTTTGCATTAAACAAATCATGCCAAAATTTATAAGGGCTTCACACTATCATCAAAAACAGCCCGTTTCTCATTGTCTTGTTTTTGAGCCAAACCCTACACTTTCACCATACAAATAAAACGTCAAACAATCGACTCGGAGTTCGGTTTCTAAAAACCGTCAGCTTTCTACAAAAACCGTCAGCTTTCTACAAAAACAATCCTTTACTCCACAAAAACCGACCTGAATTGTCAGAGCTATTCAATTTTTCACACATAATATTTCGAAAGATTGTTAAATAAGCAGAAACATTTTTGATTTTGGAAGTAGTTTTATCTAAAATTAATGTGTGTGTCTGTAAGAGTTTACTTTGGCGATACAAAAAGGAAATAAATGAGAAACAGACTGTTTTTGATGCCAGTGTGAAAGCCTTACAAATGTAAAGAAGTATGAAAGTGATTTGTTTAATGCAAAGCAAATTAAAACAGTATACCATACTGCCATATAGCTATATTCACATTTTCTATGAAAATCTTGTGACTAGGAAGAATGGGGACTAATTCCCCAGAAAGGTCGTTGCAACTCCCAGAAGAATTAGTCGAAAACAGATTATATGTACGTATAATATCAATATTTGTGGATGAATTGCTTCTGAATTTTCCCGTTGGGCTTGTGCCGGCCCTGTTATCAGTGCACATGTCGTAAAACTCATGTTAATGGCTTATGTTAAATGTTATAAAATATCTCATATTTATTTTTCTGAACATTTTTTTTTTACTCAAAAATGTGTCTAATGTGTAAAAATGTGATACAGTGTACATAGAAAGGACCTATATGTCAGAGCAGAGTTTCAAAGATTATTGAGATTATATAAATTATAGTAAAAAATTATGAATTCTAATTTTTTAATTTCTTTTTATTCATACATGGGGAAATCAATTTGATTGTATTTATTAAGTTTTGGTAAAAATTAACGAATGCAATAGACGAATTTTCAATAAATTTTCTCTACATTTTCAATAGAAAAATAAATAAATAAATTTTTATTTCTTTATGAAAATTTCAAAATTTTTTCTGCGTAGCTATACGGCCCAAAATACATTCATGCAGTACATTATAATAGAAATTCATATGCCATCACTGCTCTGAGCTA
This sequence comes from Meiosimyza decipiens, assembly GCA_963680825.1. Classification (NCBI taxonomy): domain Eukaryota; kingdom Metazoa; phylum Arthropoda; class Insecta; order Diptera; family Lauxaniidae; genus Meiosimyza; species Meiosimyza decipiens. Next base: position 73,708,783 of record OY804261.1, on the reverse strand, counting down.
ATTTGACATCATATGTATAGTATAACAACAACTTATTCAAAGTTATAGTAAAGCGAGGGTGGCAAATTGTTCTTCGGCCTGGCCAAAAAATGTTTAAGATACGCCACTGCTCAAGCCTCCTTTAACAGTGGAAAATAAAAAAAAGTAAAAATGTTTGCTCATGGTCATGGGATCGAACTTGAAGTTTTTAGATTGGGAGCTCATGACTTTGTCACACAAAAGCAAAATGAGATTTATTTCTTTTGAAATGCAAATATGATATGTAGCATATGTAGATTTTTTTATTTTTTGCTTGACAACATCTCTAATCAATATAAAATATTTCAAATTGATTTTAAAAAAACCAACAACTTTAAAAAAATCAACTGGGAAAATAAAAAATCGTTTTACTTTTTCCTCAGTGTAAGACTTTTAACTTTCATCTTGATTTTTCTCAATTCGCCGCTTCTTTAAGCGACGAAGTTCAAGGCCCTTAAGTTATTCATTCACCACCCGGAAAGTTGGAATATTCGGTTTATCCCAGCTGAGAACATCAAGATATCACAACAAAATTAAAACAACAAAATATAGCAAAACATGAGCGTAGAAATCTTTAATTTACATATGAAAACGAGACAGACATTACCATATTGATAATTAATTTACAAATAATAACATATAGCAAATAATTGAATATATTTAATGTATGGTAACTATGCCTCTAAGTATGTAAATACATACATATGTAGTGTATACATATAATAAATTATATGTGTAAATAATCGGAAAAAAAAAGTTGATTAAATTAACACATTGTGGCTTACATACAAACAACAGCAGCGGTAAACAATTTGCACCAAACACGTTTTACACAAACACCTGCATACGTACGTGTACACTACTCACAAACATTCGCATAGTAGTTATGTACCTACGTATGTAAATATATGTCTGTGTAAGAATTTAATATTAACGTAAACTAATATTAATATACCAGAGAGATAGTGTGTAGGAGATATCATATTATATACACTGATAAAAATAAATTAATATATGCGCACGTTTAAAGTTTGATGCCTCAACATTTACTCACAATAAGTACTTAATTTGAGGAGCATCCATCTCCATTATTTATTAAAAATTTTTTTTTTCTTGATTTAAAGCTTCAAGCTAAATAGCTAAGAAGGCTAATTGTTGTAGTAGCTAAACTTTATTATTATTAATGTGATTTAGTTCCTCTAGCGAAAAACATTTTTTTGCGAACTCTTTATAACCGAAAACTTATTAAATTACTAAAATTCTCCATACCATGGTTCTCTGCCTGAAAAAAGAAAAGTAAAGAAAAATCACAGAAAATACAGATGCATACAAAGCGTCCTTTAATTAAGTAAAAATTTTTTTCAATATTTCAAACTGTTCCTTAAGGAAATTAATCTGATGTATATACAATTTTATTTAAACTAAAGATTTCCTTAGTTAAAGCAAACATTTTAACTTGAAAGAAGTGAAATTTATGCTTAAAAACTATATTTTTCTTCTGGCAATAAAGAATTTTTCACACTAAGCTCTAAAGTACAAACATTTGAAACAATTAACCGCTATTTGAGGAAAACTTTTTTTAATTAAACATTAATTTTAAACAACTTATTACCTTAATCCAGAAAAAAAGTACTTGTGTTTCGAAAGGTTTTTGTAGCTATCTCCATTAAGTCTTTTTTCCCCAGTGTAGCTACATACAAATACCTAATAAAGAAACGCAAGAAACGCAGCAGTAAAATATAAAGATAACATTACACGCGTATAAGTAAATCTTATAAATTCTTGTCTGTTTATTTGTTAACTGTTGTACTACATCTGTTTAATGTGTTTACATTTCTTCAATCAACATTATCATCTTCTTCCTCAACAGCCAGCAACAACAAAAACAAAATCATCTTGATAATTTCTAATCTTTAATGTTTTTTTTTTTTCAAAATCTGTATATAATTTTTTTTTGATATGATGTTACGTTGACTTTTGAACAATTTTTTAAGTTAATGCAACGGAACTATCTTCTGTACAACAGCATTAGAACGATCGCTGAGCAATGTTATTTTGAAGATTTTAAATTATCTGAAACTTGTTGGCCTTGCGATTGACGAAAAACAAAATCTTTAGTTGTAAAATAGATAAACATATGTTCATCATCTGTTATAATATTTTACAACTTAATAATTTTGACTTTGCTGAGTTCTAAGCAAGCGTTAAACTTTATCGTACTCGTTTATTTATCAAAAAAAACAAAACTCATCTATCAAATATTTTTAAATTTTGTCATAGTTCCTTAGAGTATATCGTCATTTGTATGACTAACTCTGCACATTCCATTTAAGATAGTATCAGTATCTTCACAAAACCATTATTCTTTTGTTGGATATATCTTTTATTTCTAAGAATTTATTTTTGATTTGAGTCCCAAAGTTTGTTTTTGCTTAGTACCCATATATAATAAGATCTGTTTGTATCACTGTGGTCCACTTTAGTCCATAGCTCTTATTGCTGTTGTAACAACGTTAGGAATGACAATGTTTATTCATCCAGATTGAGTCTTCCAAGAAGTGGACTATGCCAATCGGTCGTGTTCAGAGTGCTGCTAATGTAATGTCGATGAGTTGATGAGGATATGCGAAAAAGTGTAACTTATCATAAGTGTTGACAACGCATTCTGTACAAAACTTTTAAATGTTGCAGTCCACGTATTGCTGACGGGGGGTATTTGTCGATATTTTTGTAGATTTAGGAAGGATAGAGAAAACAGCCGAACAATTGAACAATATGCCTCGTGGTGAGCGTAAAAGTTACCAAATACAGAGTAATGTTCGTCCGTTACTAGATGCTCTATCGATGGTCCCCGAGCACATGTAACTTTTAACTATTTATGCAGCATCACTAAATATAATCATTTCTCTTTCGAACAGGATAGGCGTATAAGGATTAATGATCAGGTTTTTTTTTTGTCCCAGTTCAGTTTCCTTTTTACTAGTGGATTGATACTAACTTGAAAAATCTCGCCGTCGCTCACGTAACTCATTTCTATATCTTCTCTTTGCAAATTCTTCATTTGATTTGATCATTGTTAATTGCCCTTGGCTGGGACTTTATGAATATTGGCTTGAATTCGAACCAGTAACGTTTTAAAAACATTGTTTTCTTCGCTTACATTTTGTTCAAAGAAACATACTCAAATATATTTTAAATGAAGGCAATATTAGCCCTTGCATAGCCTTTTTAAAGTACAATGACTTATTTGATCGTAAACATCCTATTGCCTTCACACTTTAAGGGAATTCAATTCATCTATTGCTTCAAATTGCGTGACGGTATTTACTACGCTTTTTTTCGCATACTGCCATCGTTTATTTAAAAGGTACCGCACAATAAAAGGAAATATACTCTATTACTACATAGTAGTTACATGTGTATATGGGCTTATTAAGGGGGGGTTGCTTAATGATTATGTAGAAAAAAGGTTTTTCGGTTCATTTTTTACATATTTTTGATTGTTATAGCTTCAAGAACGTGGTAAAATTTGTTTCTCGTAACAGAGATTTTTAAACCCGCTCATCGTTCTCCTAAATTGTTTGCACCGATAATGGCTAGTAGTAAGGATAAGTAATAATGTCAGGCTCATGTTTTGTTTATTGTATATGATATTTAGACATCTTTACTGGCGGGTATGAACAAAACTTTAAGCTTTCACCATTTTATATAATATGGAAGTATAAAATATTACGACACTATCCTGACTTTTTACACATTTTTTGAAATTTCCATTTTTCACAAATTGACTTCAGTTTTTCATCACAAATTAAAATATTTCTACTTTTTCAACATTCTTCTATTTTTTTTTAACATTTTAATTTTTTTTAAATACTTTCATTTTATCAATGTTTTCAACATTGTCCAAGTTTTTCGTCGTTTTTCAACATAATTTGACTCTAACAATATTTTCAACATTTCAAAAGTGGGCTTACGTGCGAAAAAAATTTTTCAAGAAAACAGCTGTTAAAGGTAAACAGCTCGTTTCCTCCATCCGAATCGGCAAAAAAGTTGTCTCATAGACCAGGTGACATATGTATGTATGTACCTACATCTACAGAATTATTCAACATTTTTTAACTTTTTTACAATTTTTTCCACCTTATTAACATATATCAAATTTGTCCTACATTTTCTGATTTCTTCAACAATATTAAATTTTCTTAACATTTTTGGACTATTTCAACAATCATTTACTTCATCAACATTTGTGGAGTCTTTCAATATTTTTCAACACATCGAACATTTTCGATTTTTCAACATTTGTAAACATTTATAATTTTGATTTATTCAACTTTTTTCGGCTTTATCAACGTTTTTCGAAGTTTTCAACTTATTCCGACTTTTTGCAACTTTTCATTACCTTTTCAACATTTTTCGAATTTTTCAATATTTTTCGACTTTTTCAACATTTTTCAAAATTTTTTTTGAGAAAAACAAAATACAAAAACTTTTCTCAACACATGTATTTTTTTACGCAAAATGGTGTAATATATCAACTAATGATTTTTTTTTTTTGAAAAATGTCTGTGTCTTATTTTAACGATTACAGTAAGTAATCCCCCTTAAGCACTTAACGTTCTGTTTTCGCTCTTGTCCCTCATCATACACACCCACAAATATAACAAATTATGGCTATCAATTTATTTATCGCCCCCTGGCATACAGACTTTTCTTTATATGATATTTATTCACGTAATATTGAAATTTTTTATTACTATGTCTATAACATCGATTATAAGTGAGAATTAACAGAAGAAAACTTTGCTATTTCGCGATTGTTGCATGAATGTGTAACATATATTAATTGCGAACGTAATAATGTGTTGTAGTTAAGTTAAATCAGAATATTATTTAGGTCATAAGTAATAAAATCAAAGGTATATTGTAAAAGAGCTTATGTTCGGTCCTATTTTTTATCTTTCAGTTAGTTCAATTTTGCATATTTCGTTTTTATTGTTCGACGAAGATTCGAACTATTCATTGAGTCGGATCCTCATTGATCTTTCAAATAAGTCACTTTCAGAGTACCAAACTCTGATGACAACAAGTCTTCATCTGATCACAAATTTTTCATCTTCTAGACTCGTATTCTGATCTTATGCGTTTAAAAATTCCGGCTGGATTTCAAGAAGTAATTTAACATAACCATTTTACTTTTGTGTTACTTGGGATTTATAAAAAATATATATTTTAATAGCATAATAGCAACGTTTGCAACCATTTATATTTATTATTACCGTAAGATGTCGTTGACGACACAAGGAGTTTAATGTCATTTTGAAGTTTTATAAAAAAAAAATAAAACAAAAATAAAAATTTATTATTTTCGATTGTGCTTTAAATTATCTGTTCCCGAATTTTGAATTTTTTGAAACCAAAAGTCAGGAAATTTTTCTCAATAGATTTTAAAGGGCTTGACTGTAAGATTACGACGAATTACAATATATCATAAAAAGTCAACATTATACCGTAGGTATATCATAATCAGAGTAAAAATTCAACAGCATGTCAATCAAATATTCAGTCAATCGAAGTCGAGCCTTCTTCTGCCACCAAAGGAAATTGTTGTAAATGCAAAAAGAGTAAAGAACAAGGGAAGAAACCTAGAAAAAGTTTAGTAACCTTTAATGACTGTTGGCATGATTTTCAACCAAACTCCAAGCGAGCGAACGAGAGCATAAACTATTGAAATTAAAATTGAAACGAAATTGAATCAAAATTGAAAATACGATTGAAAACGATAGATAGATATAACGTTTGAAGGCAAAACTAGAGACTAAAGGAGGAGAAATTGAAGATAAGGACAGATATTGAATTAACGAAATTGCATTGCAACAACAACAATAACAACAAAAGCAAATGTAGTAGTGGCAGCATAAACAATAGCGCTACTAACAACGTCTAGCAACAACGACAACAACAACAACATCAATTATTGATTAAACTACGTAAAACTTTGAAGTAGGAGAACCGTTTTTATTCGAAGGCTGTAGCGTGCTGTCCAGGATACAACCACCTTCATCAACACCACCAATAACAACAACAACAATATAAGTTGTTGCCAGAGTAAAGGCATCAAAGTGTAGTTGTCGAAGTGAGAGGAAGAGACGAAAAAGGCGTCTAAAATTGCGGTTTGTATGGCAACCGCTGTTGATGCAGTTTTGATTACTTAGTGTAAATAACAGCACCAGCAGTAGCAACAAAAACAAATAACACAATTGCCGTCACATACATAAATCACAGAACAGCAGCAAAAACAACAACAACAACAACAACAACAAAAAGTGCCAAGAGGTCAAATCCGAACAAAACGTGAATAATAGTCGAAAGCAGTGGACTCAAGTCAGGTGTGCAGGGCAGGTTTGCATCAAACCAACAGCAACAACAATAATAATTTCAAAAACAATAACAACAAATCACAATGAAAACCGAGGTGAAACAACGGCAGCAACAACGCCAACAACAAAGAGAGTACCAACCTAGATGGTGCAACAATATGCCCAATAGGAAAACAACACCAGCATCAACAACAACATTTCAAACAAAATCATCAGCAACATCAACAACAACAGCAGCAGCAACAGCATTTGTACCAACAGCAAAACCAAAAAAATCCTGTACAGCATTCCTTTGTGAGCTGACACGTTTAAAATCACAACAAAAATATTTAGAATGCAATCAATTCAAACTGATTCCATCCCATTTTGAAGATGAAGATGATGGTGCAAATAATGTTGCGCCTTCTGCTGCTGCTGTTGATGTTGTTGCTAATGTTGAATGCATAACAAAAACATCAGTGAGACAATTCATAGCCGATATAGAACAATTGAAATTGGTGCTTGAGAATGACCTCAATGAATATCGCATTGCTGCGAAACGTGAAGTCGAGGATATGTGGATTTTTGTTAATTCCATTAAAGAGGATGTCTTCCAATCGGCACGTCTTCAGAGGTCCAGTGTAAATGCATTACGTGAACGGATTATTGCCATTAATACGCAACTCAATCGTTTGAATGCGAAAAATGAAAAAGAGCTTAGTGACCTACAAAAGGATTACGAGCGCATGCATAATGAAACAAAACTGTTAATAAAGTAAATTTAGTCTACTGTTTTTCATATATTTAACTTTGAATGTAATGCAAATAATAAATATCGTTAATTAAAGAAAACAATAAGTTTCGTTTTTTACACAACTTTTGTGATTGGATTTTGATTGAATTGTGTGACATCTCTGCTATTTCTAACAAGGTTGCACACAGCTTTGGAACAAATTAGTGTGGAAGATTAACCCAAGAGTGCAACTATGAAACAGCAGCGACAACACGCAGTCATCACCAATCAAATCCAATCCAAAAAGGATGTTCTTAAAAACTCACCTTTTGTTACATAATTTAATTCATTTGAACTCTCTTGTTTTTTATTAAATTGTTTGTTTCAATTTCTAGTTTTTATAAAATTATTAACTTTACTTGAAACGCATTAAACTTCGCGCAATTTAGATACGACGACAAACAAAACGACTTGCTTTTATATCATCTGATGCTGGCTTATACAAAACCATCCACTATTTTCGTACAATCTTGAAATTTACTGATTTTGTCAATGCAGTGTTTATTAATATTTGACAAAGCATAATTGCATTATTTATTTTTAGTTGCTATATCTCTGTCAGAAATTCTCTCTCTCTCTCTCTCTCTCTCTTTCCTCTTACTCATAGCGCATATAGTGTAATATACTAGTTGTTGTTGCATTTTTTCCAATTTAAATATAGAATAGCTAATATCGTAGTGCTAATGTTTTCAAAAGTTTGCCCTAGGATCCATGTAAACATTTTTTTAACTTTGATTGATATAAATTCTTTTGGTTTTATTAAATGAAAACATTTTTTCGATGCATACACTCGCAATATTCAATGCTTTCACAGACACAAACATGCTATGTTGTAATATCACCATATGCCACAGCACGGTCATATCATGTCCTCGTCCTTTTAAAATGTCATCGACGCGTTGCGTTGTTTTCTTTTTTTTTCCCCATTTTTTGTGATTTTTTTTTGTTTCCATTTCACTACTTCTTCTTCATTGACTTGTACAACCGGCAGGTGACACATAATACCTACTACCGTATTTACTCGTAATATCTCCACTACACCACTTGGCGGCTGTATGGTGTTATTGCTGTTGTCATTTGTTGTAAAGAATTTTTTGTTAGAAAGTCACTTTTGCAAAAATGAGGACACTTCTAAGGACCTTAACACGTCATCGAGTTCCAAGCTGAGTTTGTTGTGTTGAGAGAACAATTATTGGGATTTCAGGAACAACTGGTCGATTGTGCGATAGCTTGCCCTGTAGGTCAGTCCGTTCTAAATTTTTTCCTTATCATTTATTTTATTTTTCCCTTATGAAAAAATTAATTTTTCTGCAGCAACTTTCTTCCTATAGGTCGGACAGAGGTGATTGTAAGATAAAAAATTTAGAGTAGGAAATTACCTTTTTTATTATTATGCAAATATAGATAGTAGCAGGTGAAAAGCACCTTGACCTTTTTTGTGCATAATTAACTTATCTACAATTTCTGTCTAACACATATTAGTCTCCGGCAAATACAAATCGAAACTTCAACCTTTGACCTTGAATATCATGAATACTATGAGAATGATTGGTACCATTTAAAAGGTGCATATAAACTTTTTGATGTTTAATTACCTCCTCTACAATTATTGTCTTAAGTTAAACTTTGGCCGATCTATAGAAATCGAGATATTTACAAAAAACTTTTTTTACAATTCAGTCAGACTGACCAACAATAAATTTCCCCGACGAAATGGTGTCTGAATATTCTTTTAAACGTAATAATTTCAGCTTGAAACTTGATGGTGTGAGTTTTTTGTCGCCGGCTCTCGTTCCAATATCTAAATACAACAAACCAATACCGCCATAAGTTGCATTGAATTATGCAAATATGTAATGACCCCAAAGACAAAAATAATGAAAATCCTATAAAAAAATGCTAGCAAGAATTACTGTCGTCCTTTTGAATACACATACATATGTTTGTGTGTGTATTAGAAAAGTACATGCGAGTATATACAAACATCTGTATATTACATTACTTCTTGCAAGCAAATTGAAAAAGTTATTTACAAAAACTTAGGCCTCACTTTAATTGTTATTAAAGTCTTATGCCACTATACGAAAATATCCTCAATTATATTCGTATATATTGGGATTGCTCGATATTATAAATTTCAATTTGTAATACGGACAGAAAGTTTCCAATTTGCATTTGCCCACACTTGTGAGCTTTATGTAGTATGAGATGTATTTCGACCTGTAAGACGTTTCATGTGCATTTATCAGAATTATCTTTAAATTAAATTTATAGTGCCTAATATTATCTTTCAAACGATATATATAACGTTTGTATGCCTGAAGTTTTTAACTTGAATTTGCGCACAGTTATGGGCTTTGAGTAACATGCGAGATAAGGGCACATGAGTTAACTGATATGTAAAAGTAAGAAATGTTATGCTAAAGAATTTCATTGATATAATGTTTATATATATAATACTTAAATATCAGTTACTATTTCCCGAATATAGGTTTAACTGTGGTATCTCCCTTGAAATTAGTACCTTTAAGTTATTTCACTGAATATGACCTTGCAAATGCTATACAAATTGCTGGTGTCGAAGACACACTCTGTTTACATTTTTTCATGCAAACCAGGCCGTAATATCTAAAATTTTTCGGTTGTTCGACATTTGACTCGATTTAAAAAAAGATTTCTTTTCTGACTTTATTCAAATAGTAGAACAAAACTCAATATATAAAATTTTTCACCATTCTTATGAGCTTCAAAATATGTTGAAACTCGGTAAATCGGGTAATATCCAAAATGGTTTTGGAAATTTCTATAATAGTTGTTTCGATAAAAAAATAATATATATAATCCATTGATGCAAATATAACTTTAAAAAATTGCCATGTCACCTTGTTACTGATGACGAGCCAAAACAACAAAGATCATAATATTATAAAATAAAATGATAAGCGATCGTGTTCAGGAGTAATAAAATTTAGAGCATTTCTGTGGCTTAAATCAGCAATGAGCAAAATACGAAAAATGAGCCATTTGTGGCTCATAACAAGAAACACGTTGTTTTTCTTAAGAATAATAATCAAAACAAAAAACACTTGCTCTCACCACGCGCATTTTTATCGTTGTGTTTTTTTTTTAAAGGAGCTATGCACATGATTATTCGTTTCGTTTGATCAGTGTACTTTTATTTCTACACTCATGTTGTTCTTAGTTGATTCTTGGAATTGGCTTTTGGTTTAATGCTGAATTTTTTTTTGTATCTAGTTCAAAGTTAGGAGTTTTTTTCTGTTGTTGTAGTTGTTGGTTTCGTTGTAAGTGGCTCTTGCTTCAAAAATTTTGCCCACTTATGGTTTTACTTATAGTTAACTACATATTATAAATTTGGTATTCTGCCTAAATTGTGTCCTCACTAGGGACCGTTTTAAATTTTACGCTAATCTACTTACATATGTATTAACATCCATTTGTAATGTTTTGTAAATTTATATTAGTAGTTATATAAGTAAACGGTTGTGTGTATGCCTATACGAGTAAGGTCGACCGATTTGCATTTTTGTAGTAAAACGTCTAAAGTTAGTCCTTGTGACAATCCATGCGGTTTATTTATAAAGGTTAACTATACATACGTGTAAGTAGATTCGAGTACATTTAAATGTCATACAAATGCGCTAAATTAATCCTGTTGTTTTTGTTCTGAAAAACAAAAATATCTCTTGGTGCTGCAATTACCTGCTCGTATTTAAAAATGGCTTTTGTTATGGCGCTCGAAAGTAGGTACTTATGGAGTAGACAGCAAAATCAATATACTATACTACGGCTTACCGCATGGTGATAGTTACTTTTGGTTGACAATTTATATTCATACTTTTAGACAGATTTTTCTTAAATACATGTCAATTTTTAATAAATACAGTCCCAACTTCTTGACTATTTATAATATTACACCATTTTATATACTTCACACGTTCAATCGAAAATGCTGATAATTTTTGAAACTTTAAGCTCACTGCTTTTAGTGTAACATTTGATTCCGCTCATCAGCTCTTGTTTAAAAGATATGTTCCTTAACTCTGAATCCTTGTTCTGCAGAGTTAAGAAATTAAATGTTGCATACTTTTAGACACATATTTTGAACTAATTTTAAAATTATTTCAATGCCATGAAAATTAGCAAAGGCCTTCGGTCATTTGTGAAGATAGTGAAGTATCTTTGCTCTACTACTTCAACCATCTAAAGAAATCTCCAAACATTCGCTTGCTCTGTTTACAAAGTCAATCTTAGATATCAGTCATTATCATAATCCCACGTTCAGAGTAAATCTTGGACAATATCGAACAGTAATCAAAACTTCAGGGCCTGACGACATTTCATGTATTAAGAAAGTTTGCCACAACATTTGCTAACCATTACGCAAACTTTTTAAAAAAAAAATGAGATAAGAAAGTCTGTAGAAAAATGTTATTAATTTCATGGTAAAAAAATATGTGTAAACATAAATGGTATTCAAATTTAAAGTTTGAAGAAAATTTCGTTCAAAATGCGGTAGAGAAAATGCTCCGGCACACCGTGCTATTAAACTTATCTTATCTTATTAATAAATTTGAAGAAACTGGTTCAGTTCAAGATTAGAGAAGCAGAATTTATTATCGTAGTGTCTATTGGAAAATATTGATGTGCAGAATATTGGGTTTCAACAGGACGGTGTAACATGCGCCACACAGTAACGAAACCAAGCGATCTTTTGAAAGAGAAGTCTAATAATCAAATAATTTCTCGAAGAACAGACGTTAATTAGACACCAAGGTCATGCAACTCAACACCATTGGATTTCTTCTAATGCGGTTTCTTGTAAAGTAAAGTTAATGCGGATAGTCCTCAAACTGTTAAGCACCTCAAAGCCAACATAATCGAGCAAATATAACTAATTGAACCATAATTATGCGAAAATGTTATAACAAAATTTTGGTAAAAGATTGACAGCCTGCCGAATCAGCAGATGAGGTTACTTGTAAAAAAACATTCTATTTCAATATTAACCAGAATCAATGTACTTTAATATCAAATGAAAATAAATAAAGATTTCGCACAATTTATGTCTTTTATTTGAAATTTAAAAAGATACTTCAACTTTGAACATCTTTTGTTTGAACCAAATAAGAGCACAATTTGTACAGTTGGGACGCTGCTAGATTGAGTTCAACGTCAGGTAATGAATAATAAGAATAATGACATCGATCCACTGAATTAGAGATAAAAATATGTATATCAATTCCAATTTTGGTTAGTTCATTGGGATCAATTCATAACCCATTTTTTTGTCATGGGACTCGAAAAGTTCGATTCCAACACGCTGGAATCGTAAAAACAGTGGATTTGATAAATCGATATTTTGTCGTTGGTTCGGTTGTTTTGTTTGTTTTTACTTTCTAAAAAAATTTTTTTATATATTCGCGATAGCACAATTTCATGATTTCAAAAATACATAAAGTTCAAAGTCCTTAGTCATCTGAACAGAGGCTGCATTGCATAGCCAATCGTATGAGAAAATCATTCAATGCCACTGCAAACTTAAGAGCTTCATATTCGCAAAAGTTTGTTGTTGTTATTTTGCTAAAATTTATTTAATAATTTGTTAAATATATTTTCGTCATTTCTCTTGTTGAAAACATTATTTAATTATTGCTGTTGCTGAATATCAGAAAACATTTATTTAATTTTCTGGTTGTTGTTGCACATTATTTATTTTTGTTTTTTGGCAAAACAACATTGCTGTCAGTTTCTTGGACAGCGTTTATTTCTTTATTTTTGCTTGTGGTACATTCACCCGACTACAGCTGCTCTCTTGCTAGGCATATGCTCCTTTATTTATTTAGTCATTTTTCTCAATACAACAAACTGAAACTTATTACCAGTCTTTACTCTTAATTTTTTATTTTTTTATTTCATCCTCTTTTAAGGTCGCTATAAAAATTATCGATAAAACATGCCTCAACGAAGAGTATCTGGCAAAGACCTTTCGCGAGATTTCTATTCTCAAAAGTCTACGGCATTCACATATAACACGCTTATACGAAGTCATGGAATCACAAACGATGATCTATTTGGTCACTGAATATGCACCCAATGGTGAGATATTCGATCATTTGGTAGATAATGGACGTATGAAAGAACCAGAAGCGGCGCGTGTTTTTACACAACTGGTGTCAGCAGTGCAATATTGTCATGCCCGAGGCGTGGTACATCGTGATCTCAAAGCGGAAAATGTACTGCTCGATAAGGATATGAACATAAAGGTAAGTGTTGTGACACATAGAGACAAGAACGTGTTGCTTCCAAAGAACTTTCGTATTGTGATTGCTAGACTCATATGCTGTGATTTTCATGAGTCTAGCAATTGGAAACCATTGATTAATATTTTCTTTTCTCTTATTTTTTTGCAGCTCGCCGATTTTGGTTTTAGCAATCGCTATGAAGACGGTAGTCCATTGACTACTTGGTGTGGATCACCACCGTACGCAGCACCAGAAGTTTTCCAAGGTCTCGAATACGATGGTCCAAAAGCTGATATATGGAGTTTAGGTGTCGTTTTGTATGCGCTTGTCTGTGGTGCGCTACCCTTTGATGGCAAGACACTATTAGAACTGAAAAGTCGTGTGGTCACCGGTAAATTTCGTATACCATACTTTATGTCACAAGGTTAGTTAATCAATACATTTTTTATCATTTATTGCTACTCTATAGTTTATTTTTTTTCCACGCCCATAGATTGTGAAAACTTAATACGCAACATGCTCGTTGTTGAACCTGATCGTCGCTATGCATTAAAACAAATTATAAAACATCGATGGCTTAGCGAATGGGCAACAGAATTAGATGAATATCCATTTTCAGCCTCAATAACGTCAGCACTTCATTCCGACAGCAGCAATAGCAGTAGTAGTTGCAATTCCAGTAGAACAATAGACATTACTGCTGCTGCTGCTGCTGTACCTAATTTGGATACAGTGGTAATGACACATATGCTACAACTGCCTGGACTGACTGCGGATATGATTGCTCAATCGGTGCACGAAAGTCGCTTTGATAATATTTATGCAATTTACAATTTACTTTATGATAAGTTACAACAAAAACGACGAGAACAACAAAGACTGCAGCATCACGCCAATTTGGCCTATTCCAGGTAAGAATATTCAAAGAAGTGGGGGGGGGGGTAAATATTTATTTTAATGCGATTTATAAAATTTCACATGAACTTATTAAAATCCTTATGTGACTTTATATGAAAATGATTAAAATGAATTCTTTAGAATTACTAGACATTATTGATAAAAATTTGAAGCATTTGCTTGCAGCATGCTTATCTTGCTTACAACGCATTTGCGGATGTATGTATTTGGAGTGCCTTATTCTGTTAAAATTTTTTTTTTTCATTTTTTTAGATATTTAACTATGTTTTATGTACCCTTTGTTAAAAAAATAAAACGAGTTGACTGTTTGAAAATTGTGCTAGCACATCGGTCAGGTATATAACGCACTCATGGTAGACGAGTACCCTGGTGTTTTTCGTTCGGAGAATTCTATTTTGTAAAATTGCGTTTCACCTACCGCTGAACTAGTGTCAGTAATAGATTAATTAAAGGTGAAAATAATAGGAAAATTTTTGAGCCAGATATTTCTGCAAAAGAACTGACATACCTTAGATACTGCAGATGAAGACCCGATACTATATATAAGACACTTTTGGCAGATGCTAAATGATGATTTTTATTTCATAACCTTTAGGAATACTTGCATATGCTTTATAGCCACAAGATATAAAATTTATTAATGAGCAGCAAAAAAAAATTAAAGCAGTTGTGGAGGCATTGACACATTGCCAAAATTGTAGCTTTCTAGAGAAAGTTGGTACTTAAAAAAAATTCTTAAATATTTAATGTGTATCAAAATTTTAAACTTTTTTTATTGCAGTACATGATTCATTTAGGTATTGTACTTTGGAAAAAATTAGTTAAATAACGTTCATTTAGGAAATATATTCTAAAAATTTTAAAAAGCAGACAAATTCGATCCGCTTGAAAAGGCCAGTTATGATGGGCATACTCTCTGAATCGATGCTTGAACTCGCTTTCAAATGTGCTTTTTTGCAAGATCACTTTTTTTAACGCTTTTAAAAGTAATTTCGTTCGCTACGGTCAAAAGTAGCCAAAAAAAAAACTATTAATTATTGTATTTGTAATTAAGTGTATACTGCCAACTCTTTTCCGAGCACCCAATCTTCAAATATAGAAACGCTTTATTTATTTCCAACCTGGTTAGGAATTAACAATAGAGTAAAATTCTCATATGAATAACAAATGTGACACACAAATCTAAATTTTAAGTCAGAGCAGAGCCTCCACCTCTGTTCCCCCTCCCCCCTCCCGTTGGTAGGTTCGTTTTTTCATTGTTTTTACTCTATTATACAAAACAATGGCTTCTACCTTCCGTTACACCAAATACTATTGTTCCGTCGTATACAATCGTCGCACCGTCGTCTTTGTTTTGGTTTTGTTGTTGGTGTTGTTGATGGCCGCTGCTGCTACTGTGTGGTGCGGCCATAATTTTGTGCTGCACTCTGACAACAGATAAAAAATTGTTCGTACTTATTGTTCTTACTATATTGCTGTTGTTTTCGTTGTTGTTGTTGTTGTTGACAGGAAAGCGACAATGAAGACATTTTCACAATGCCAATATTTGGTGTAATATACATACGCGCACAAACTCGTACTTTTCGTATATGTATATTGTGTGTTTGGCCCATTTTTGCATATGTATAGTGAAATACAATATGCGTATTATGGAAAAATAACAACAACAAAAAATTAAAATGCAAAAATTTTTCCAATGCTTTAGCTCAAATGAAAACATTTAATGAACTTTCTAAGGTGGGCATTATATCATAATGGAAACCTGAAACACAAAGAAAGGGTCAGAGTTCAATATAACATAACAAAATCGAGTAGACCTTCGTTTAGCTTGAAGTTAAAAAGTTTTTAGAAAGTTTTTGCCAATTTTTTCCCTTAAAGAAATGTAGACCATACGCTTTTGCACTTATGCAAATTTATGTGTCGGTTGCATTTGACTGACGTTTTACTATTTAAGCGGGCTATTTGTATTTTTCTGATGGAACTAATCAGTGACTATTATGAACCGGAAACTCTCTGGCTGACGCCATTAATGGAGAAATTTAAGATTAGAAATGGTATAACTATTCAATACGCAGTGCCTTCACAAAAGTTATACACTTAAGTAAAGCTAAGTAATACAGCTGTAAAATAGGAACCTGATAAATAAAATAAAATATTTAGACGCCAGTGAGGAGCAGCTTCAACAACTTAGAGAATCTCTGGTATGCATTTTATTTTAAATATAATCTCTATTTACAGATTACGCAAAACTAGCATAACAACTGGTGTTGTCGATCGTTCGGAACCTATCAAACAGGAATCTGTTGATCGTTTAAGCCCACTTACCAATACCAATTCCGCCTCCAATACAGGCTTAGGTTTTACTTGGGCGAACGTTGCCGTAGACTTAGAAAAATTTGGTGATTTAGAATTGGAATGTTTAGCTCGTCCAAATGAGGTATTTATGAAAATTTTTACTTTAAAATAATTCTTTATCCGTCTGACACTTTCACTTTCAGCTTCAGCATCATAATCAAAATCACTTATGCGCCAATTCATCATCAGGAAATGGCGGTGCTAATACACGTCGCCATACAGTTGGACCTGGGGATGTTGCACACGAACATGCTTTGGCCAATCCTAATGTACCGCCCATACATTTCAAATGCACCCCAGAGGGACATGACGTTAATGGTCCATACCTACCTTTAAATTTGCCAATGTTACAAAATCAACCATTGCATAATTTAACAATTAAAGATCAGCATTTACTAAAACCGCCTACAGTTATGGGAGCTAGTAAGTTTTTACTCTTAAGCTGTTATGTATGCAATTTATTATTCTATTTCTTATTTTAGCTGGTTCATTTGGTCGACGTGCCTCAGATGGTGGTGCCAATCTTCATATTTACTATCCTTCTTCTACGAATAACATACAACAAGCTCAACAGGCGCAAACGCATCATCCAAATCAGCAGCAGCAATATGAGACAGCTGCTGCTGCTGCTTACTACATGAACGCAAATCCCAATGTAAATATATACAATACTGGAACACAAATTGTAGCGGCGCACCTAAATGAGCATCAGCACCAACATCAGCAGCATCAACAACAATTGCAACAGTTAAGTTGTGGTGCTAGCGGTGCTATTTTAATGTCTCCAGATGTTGGTGGTTCTGGTGAAGAAAGCAGCGATGAAATACAAAGGTATAGTTACTTTCCAAACGTCAAATATACATTTCATATATGGGTTATCCGACTTTGGGCAGTATTCGCTTAGAAAAGTTTCTCTTGCGTATGAAAATTATGAAATATATTGGTATTTTTGGAGGTTACAATTGACACTGTTTCCTCTTGCCATCTGTCTGCAAGAGCTAGACCTTTCTGGAGGCAAAATGAAAGCGTGTCTTCATATTAACAATATTAACAAAAGTTCAGGTCAGAGATCTGCCTATCACTTTGGCCAGTAAGGAATTTTATTTTTAACATTCAGACCGCTTTTTGATTGTAAATTAAGAAATTGTTCGAAAATCTCAACCTAAAAAAAAAAATTTCTCAAAACTTAAAGGCTTATGGAAAAAATTGTGTATTCAAAAAGACCTTTTCACGAAATTGAAACATAAAACGTACAATTTTTAAAAAAATATATTTTTTTCTCACAGGTACATGCAAATGCGAGGCTGCGTCAAACGTCACACTGTTGGCTGTACTGATGATCTCTCTGTAACACATCATTCAGTTGATCAGCAGCCACAATTAGCACATTCCCCGGTAGCTGGTGGACACGCCCAACAAACCAGCGTTGGCCCTAGCGCTGTCAGTGGTATGCGCACTAGACGCACTGGTCTTTTAACTGTTACTGAAAGACCACCAGGTAAAAAAAAAATTATTTTTTTTTATTAAATCAAATAGAAACATTTTAATTTAAAACCGAAATTTAATGCATGCACAAAAAGCCGCACGCACGTACGTTTATCACATTTACACCATGACGTTTTACAGCTCTAGTGTTTATATAAAGAAAAAATACATATATATATATATTTCTTTATTTATTTGCTTTAACTTGTTTTTGATTACATAAATTTACATTTTGTTTATTTTCTTATTTATTTATTATGTTTTGTTTTATAATTTTATTTTTTTTTTCGTTTTATATATAACTTTGTTATGATTTTGCTTGGATGTAATGCGCAAATTGTGTAAAAAATCGAACTCTTTAATTGCTAACTCTGCAAATAAAATATGATGACCACGCCTATGCTCGCCTCAATTTTGTATGTTTGCGTATGCGTGTTGTGAACACACCCATATTCCTTCACAAATGCAGTTATTAGTCCTGAACTAATACGTGAAGTTGAATCACGTATGAATCGCAATTATATGCCACCTGCGCTTAAAATGCAACAAAACATTGGCGGCTATGGCAGTGGCGCCAGTAGCCTAAGTCAAAGTCCGCCCAGTTCGGCGGCGCATCACTCAAGTCCCAACTGTTCTAATATTTCGACAACGCAACTGCCGCTGGCAACAACATCAGTCCCATTGATAAATCAAAATGCCGCTGCTAATAGCCGTCGTGTCTATGGCAGGGCATGTAAACTGCCCACTGTGCAAGAAGTTGGTAAGTTTATTATATTATTTTTTTCAGTTAAATCTTTTTTTTTACAGTATTATTTAGTCCTTTTTTGTTGAGCTTGATTTATTGTATTTTTCGGTTTAAAGATTTTTGTTATGTTTATTGTTTTTATTTTGTGTCTTAATTTGTGAGTTGTCGCTTTTTTTAATACTTTTAATACTTTACATTTACTAAATTCCAACTGGATATAAAGTCAATTAGACAAATTTTCAGTCAACTCTCGTCACGCTCTTTTGTCGTTCTCACTTTTTATAAATACGCTAAGCAGTGGCGCACCGTGCACATGCGGCGCTCGAGCAAAAGAGATAATTTGCCACTCCCTACAAAATTTGCGCCGTTGAAAATTTTTCTTTACTAAAAAAAATTAATTCAATGTGCAATTTTACCGCCTTCATAGCCGTTGTGGCCGGGCCAACCACCCTCTTTCCCCCTTTTAAATTGCAGTGATAAGACAAATTAAATGGTAATTTTAATATTGATAGTTTAAGCTCCCTGATTAAAAATGAGTCATGTAAAGTAAAGATGAATAAAACTGCGTTTTTTAACGATAAAATTACTGTGTTGTGTAGTTTTTAGTTTAGTTCTCGTTCTTTTATAAATAAATGTTTTTTAATATGTAATTTTTTTGTAATATGTATAATATTATTTATATATAATTAATGTACACTCTAATAATTTTTTTGAAATGCTCAAATTTTTTATCTAAATTTATAAAGAAATAAAGGAAAATTTGTGCAAAATAAAACTCACTATTTTGATAGTGTAATAAAACACACTGCACTGAAAACATTTTTATGTGTGATTTTTGCACCAATTCTTAGTTCAGTTTACGCTTTTTATAGTGTAAAAATTTGTTCACACAGCTCATTCGATTTTGCTAGTATTATTATAGGTAACCGGCTGCCTACTATTATAGTAGTAATTAATTCTTAGTGTGTGGTTCATTAAATTTGTATATTTATGTGTAACTAAGTTGCATCTTAAAGTTCTGATTTATTTTATATTTGATTACGTTTAACTTTAAACTAATGACCATTTCTTTTTCTTTTCCCTTTTTCTTTCATTTTTGTTTCTTTTTTTATAAAATACAACAGGCCGCTACAGTCCAGTGCGACGAGCGTCAGAGGGTTCTAAGGCGCAATTTCAAGGTCCTTTACAGGAATGTCAATATTTACAAAAAGGTATTGCTCAACGTAATTTTTTGGTTGCACCAAGTCCACCGCTTTTAGAAAATTCAATCAGTTTACCTGGTAAGATAATTGTGTTGTACAAAATTGCAAAATTTAAAGAAAATATGGCAAATAGTCCAATTGTTGGTTTCCTTATTTCGTTACAAAGAGCACTATTTTATAAATGCATTAGTTATTCAAGCATCATCATTAAACAATAAAACAGAACGATATTTTTTCGATTAAGAATGAAAACCCAAAACTTTATGAGTTTTTCTTAACCGATAAAATAAATAACAAAAATAATTGTTATTCTTGATTACAAAAAATAAAAATCAACACTTAAAATAATAAAAATTTCGATAAAAAATACAAGTCAAAAAATATCGCTTAATGGTGCTTAAATGCCAATGTCTAAAGTTTCATATCGAAACCCACATGTTTGAAAGATTGCACTGATGGTTTTTAAAAATGCAAAAAAAATGCACCCCAAAACCCTTAAAGGTCAATATGCTCACTAAATGGCATTATTGACCTGAGTTACTATTTTTATCTTTCATTTTTCAACAATCTTGTTTTATTTAATCCTTATTAATATTTGTTCACCCTACAATACAGGCTCACCAATCCACGGCAAAGCTGCACCTCATCATTTATTCCGTCGTGGCCAAGATATTGAGATACCACATGAGGCAATACGCCATTTAATGCCCGCATTAGATCGCCTGTGTAAAGATCAACTGTTGGGTGTTGATGTTGCTAATAAAATTATCTCAACTGGATTAGTACCATTAGACTTAGCGCCACATCTAGGTTTAGCTGCACATTCTGGTGGAGCTGGAGGCGCTGTTAGTGGTGGTCATTTAGATTATGCTGCCATTAGTCAAATGCAACAACAACAAATGTATAGTTACAGCGTTTCACCACTTTCATTGCCACATAGTGGAGGTAGCAGCTGCGCTGGAGTTTCTGTAATTGGCGCCACCAGTGGGCCGCTAATGAATGCACAACAACAGCAGCAGCATCAGCAACAACACCAAACTGTCATTGGTATGGGTGTACATTCTAAACATATGCTAGGAGGAGGCGTCAACTTTGCTACACCAGCAGCTCAACAATTGCTACAACTGCACCAACCTGCAGGCATACTTGTTGGTCCATTTAGCAACATCAACTTGTCAACGACTGGTGGTAGTAGTAGCGGCGGCGGCGGTAGCGGCAGCGTTATTTTTAGCACTAGCGGTTCAAACAGCAGCAGTGGATGTCAATCTCCTGTTTATAGCAGTAGTTTTAGTGGCTCATCATCGCCTAATCCTTATATGCCTGGCATAGGTGCTTTCAATCCTTGTGCTGGAGGTGGCGGTGGCGGTGTTGGTAGCGTTGCTGTTGGATGTGGCGGATCCTCACCTTTGCATCAAATTACAAAAGGTATTTCCGTTCTCACAACTGGTGGTGGTGGCTCAATAACGAGAGGAACTTCAGCGGCATGTGAAATTGCTTCTACAGCTCAACCTTTAGATCTTTCTATGGATGTTTGCGCTAGTGATGCAGAGTCAGCAGTCTGTAGCTATGGTAGTGCAAATTGGTTTATGCCTAATGCCTCATATTATGATTTGAAACCATTAAATTTATCGCCTGCGCAACCAGTACGCGTTGTTCCAACACCACCCGCTTCGCCAAATTTATGTATCATACAGGAAGAGAACGCAAATGGACAAATGTGTCATACAATCACCACTGGAACACCCTATGCAGGCTGTACTGGCGGTGTGAGCTCTGGTGCCGGTGATGAATTGCATTCTCCATGTCAGCCCTCGCATCCACAAATTTGTCTGACGGATGTGCAGGGTAGTGAAATTACGCTAGTGGCGCTTTCGTCGGATAACAGTCGTGACAGCGATTGTGATTCACTGGAACCACATACGCCCTTAATGTCACTGCAGGTAAGGAGCTGATTCAATCAGGGACCAAAACGTTTTGGATTTCAAAAGTACAAATCCCTACATAATCGTTATTGTTTGATTTTTATTTTTCTCGATCAGTATTTCCGATTTTTATTTTCTTCGATGAAAATTAAAAGTTAAATTTTACATTTTCGATAATTTCGAACCGGTAATGATGGCCGATTTTGAACGGGTAAGACTAAACCCAACTAGTAAGGGCCTCGCCAAAAATTAAATAACCTACGCCACAAGAACAAAATGTGCGCAAAAATGTCTTACATTTTCATTACAAAGATATTTTTACCGCCACGTTTCGTGCTGGCTGCTTTCGCCACACCTGGCCATATTGAATTTGGTAGCATTTCCTTAATTAGCTCTTTTGAGTTTGTGCTTGTATGGGTTATGCAGTGACCTCTTGTCAAAGTCTGCAAATTTTTTGTCTAGTGCTTTTCAAACCATTTCTACTATTTGTGTGAGATTTGGTTGCACTTCTTACGTATTTAAAATATTTTCTTCAAATGGGAGAATACACGCCCTTGTGTCAGAATGAGCATATTTTTTAGTGCTAGTCCAAAACATTCCTAGCACTTGTACCTTTATATACCTGTCACATCCCTTCTATGCGTTATGAACAAAATGAATATGCCCTGTGTGTAGGGTATAAAAAGGTCGGCTATTTTTTATTAAAAAAAGTAAGTTACATTAAATCAAAATATATTTGCAAATTAACGGTCTTTATAATGAAAATTGTAGAAAATCATGTCATTAAAAAACGATTTTTTGCGGACCCTTTCAAATTAATTTGGCTTTAGTAGAATAGTCAATTTTGAAAAGCGCACAACTTTGAATACAACTATTTAAAAACGATTTCCAAAAATATTGCTCGAAAGCAAGATTTGATTTCGCATGCAAACAAAATCCAAATCCGTATTAAAAAAAACTCCTAATATTATTGAATTTAAATTAACTGATGAAATATCAAATACTTTATTTTATTAAATGTAAAATTAAGTTTTTCTTATTTTCGAAAAGGGCACTTATCGCCAATGTGCCTTTTTCGAAACTGTTGCGGCTATAGCCGCCCATGTTGTATATCCTTCTGACAACAATCAAAAGAACATAAATAAAAAAACAGCCGAGTTGTGCCTTTTAAGAAATTGTCTGTGGTATCGTTTAACTTGACTTTGAATTTGACTTAAAATAATTTCAATTCGCAATGAATGCATTAAATGCCTTTTTTACACCTCTCCACACAGGGTCTCATCATTACCGAACCATCTAGTGATATGCCCTCTATTACGCGAGGCATTGGACGTAAAACAAGCCTTGAGAGTGAAAATACTTCACGTAATGAAACAGAACATGGTGCATCTACTACTACCACAACAATTGGCGGTGTTTCTATTGTCAACGTTAATGTTGTCGCAGTGAATTCCGATTCCAACCGTCGTGGCAGTGACAAATCGCTTGGCTTCTCAGATGATTCTCTCAGCAATGATTCCAACAATCTGTCACCTTGTCAGGAACCATCTGCCAGTTCAGGTTTTAAATCTGATTCACATTCCGAAATTGGCGATCACACTGAAGGTGGACATCTTACCCCAGATTCATTGTGTGATTCTAGACGTATGTCTGATGAAATGTGCTATGAGGTGCTGCTACCGCATGAGTGTTCAAATTTAGATTCAACACGTATACTGGAAATACTTAAACAAACGATTGATTCCACAATGCCACCAAAAGGATTTGTGCTTCACAAAGGAAGTATATCATCATCGGATGAAAGTGGCTATAGCGGCAATTCGAGAAGTGGAGATTCAACAGCACCGCCTGGACGTTGGAGTAACTCATCTACAGCGACTACAAGTGATTCCGTTTGCTCTCATGCTTCATCATCAATGCCAATGGATAGCGGTTATGCTTCAACAGCTACAGCGGCAACAAATCTAAGTCTTGAATATTCAGGTGGCTTACAAATTGAATTGCAAATTTGTGAAGGTCGCAGTCGTGATAACCATGGTGCAGGTAAAGGTATTAAACTGCGTCGCATATCAGGAGATCAGTTTGAATATGGTAAGCTATGCCAGCAACTGATAAGCACATTGACAATGCAGCAAGTTGCTGGCTAGCTGTTGGATTTCGTTAAGAGAGGAGCTGCAGGTAGCCACCACTACGAGAGCAATGTCGATATGTTATGGAATAGTGGATGGTAAATAAATAAATTCACAAGAAAAATTAGTATGTTTTAGTACAGTATTCATTTCCCTAAATGTGTCACATGAAAATATTTTGCATGCATGTTTATAGACCGCTGAAGTTCTCGTATCTTAAGATAGTAGCAACGACGAAATCTTGTAAAAATGAGGAATGGGAGAGTCTCAAAGGGGTTTTAATATTCAATAACTCTCTGATTTTGTTTTAAAAGAAAATGTTATAGGCTGATTATGTCCATACTGCTGCCTTATCAATTTTGATCTGATCGGTTTTTCATAAAAATTCATGAAAACGCGATGCTTGTGCAAATATCTACAACACGAGAATTTTTTTCTCCTTGCTTATTGCAAAGGATGCGACAGGCCTACTTTTTCTTTACCACTTCGAAACGAATGTTTTAAACAAATATAGTTTTTAAATAAAAAAAAAAAATACGGCCTTTATTTTGCTTTGAAAAATTTTATCGCCGTACCTATGATACACCCATTGGAAAACCCTCGCTCCCGTTTTTTAGCTTAAAGGTGCTATTTATCAGCAATCAATATAAACTATTAAATTTTTCTTGTGACATATGGTGTCGGTTTTTAGCAGAAAAGCTTATTTGTTTATTTTTTTTTAAAAAACACTTGTTTTTCTGTAGAATACTTGTTTCTTTAATTTTTTCAATTCATTTTACTTACGTTTTGAAATTCAAAATTTTGCGTTTGAATAAACTGTACTCAAAATATACATTGATATAAAAGACATGATTTCTAATTGAAAAATATAACTAAGGAAAAAGTTAATTAACACTAATTAAAAATCTAAAAATCAAACGATAACTCCAAATTCGCATTATTATTGTTAATGACATACATTTATTCTTAAATTAACACATAATACGAACTCAAGATAGTAGTGTGTAGTAGCAATAAGTATTAGATATAAAATGTAAGTAGAAAAAAAAACATTTTAACAATCGAAATTTAACAGACTTTTTGTAGATAGAGTTACTTTAGCTGTTAGTTTAGTCATTATGCATTGCTAATTAAATTTTTAAAAAATCCTATAACCAGCAAGTTGCAAATTGTGCAGCGCATTGTAACAGACAACAGTTGAGTAAATTCAAATAAAAATAAATGCAGCATATATTTGCTTAAACAACTTTTTTAACTAATATTGTCATTTGTAAATATTTTAAATATCTTACCCTAAATATACCAATATATGTATATAACAATATTTTATATCATTTAAGCTAAATTTTGAAACTAACGTACATATATGTTATTCGAACTGATGCAACTGCAATAGTTTCCGTTAAAAAATAAAACTTGATATTTGTACACATCAAATATAAAAAAAAAATATCATATTAAAATATTTTTAAACAGTTGTAAAGGCTTAACTGGACTGGATTAACAGTTTATGCCCGTAAACCAACTCATAATTCAATGAAATGACATTATGCGTTCGCTTAGTGCAACTAAATTTTAAAAAAGAGAACTCCGCCAACAGATGGAGGATTTTTTTTGTGAAAAAATGTCTGAATAATTGCTGTCTGGACAAAAAAATCTTGCAGAAAATTCAGAAGGAATATAAGTTATAATAAAACGAAAAAAGTCAATAATTTTGTAATGTATCATATATTTTTTGCAACTGTTGTAAAAACTATTCATCCTTATACAAAGTTGTATTTTGAAACTACGCAAGCCTCTTACAAAAAAAAAACGCAATCTGATTGTGCTCTACATAGTTGCAAATACAATATTATTCAACCAATAATGTTATACAAATCGCAGAAGTAAGTAAATCCCTATTGTGCAATAAAGGTCTTCACATGTGATCTACAAAGTTTGATTGTTAGATTGATTGCTGAAAACTTTAGCAAAGAAAATACGTTCAGCAATATCTCATCTTAACAAAATCTTGACCCTAACGGCTGCAATCTTATTAAAACTGATGGGCTCACAGCAAAATGGGGATATTTGTACAACTTTACGTTAGGTGCATTTGAGTAATACACTTTCTTACTAAAAATAAATCTTTCGTCCTCATTTTTAACTTTAATAAGACTTTAGCCAAAAATTTATATATAAAAGTTGGTGTTACTCAAAAATTCAAAAAGTTTGCTGACGTCAATTTAACATATCAGTAAATTGACTCAAAGACAAGACCACGTGTGAAGACTTTGTTGCTACAAGAGTTCAATTATTGCTTCTTCATCACTTAGTAACCCTTTTAAGAAAATTAAGTACCAAGTTGCTAATTTATCAAGTTTGAATTTTTGTAACACTAAAAACTAATTCCCCTTTAATACTTTAATATGTAGGTACATATATGACCACAAAAAAATGTATTTTGACACGCAGATTGATTTTGATCACGATTAAAAGCCCTTATGCAAAAATCAGTATTGTTGACGATTATTTACAGATGCACCGGAGCAGGGGTAAGGCGCTCCACCCAGTTGATTATATCAAGCTCGATTAAGATATTGATTTTTCAAATTCGAAAATATAGGTTGGTTATTGATTGCGCTTACAACTTTTTTTGTTGTAGTTTTGCTCCAGAACAACAGATTTCGCCCATCGCTGCTTTGTAAATATCGCAAAAAAAACGAATACATTAAATTTGAATAAATTTCACCATAATTTGAAACAGCGCAAATATGTTGGGGATAATCTATTGAGAAGTTATAGAAAGTCAAAAATATCAAGTTACTCTATATTTTGCATAAAGTTTATTTTTTACTATAATCTTTCAATAAAAATTAATTTTACTAATAAAATATTTAACATAAATTAATATTTAACATAATAGGCATACGAAGGAATTAAATAGATTATAAGTTTTAAAATCAAATTCTTTCATAAATATCATACACAACAAAAATCTTTTGAAATAAAATATGTGCAATTTAATTGTTAGGAACAAAACCCGCATATTAATGCAAAATAAAAAAGATAAAATTGGTTTAAATAATTAAAGCAGTCATCTAAAGGTTTCCTGATTGTATTGATTAAAGTCGTGAAAGTTTATATCATTTATATAAAACTGAGTGCATACTTTGTAACGTATGCATGTACTTCAAGTTAATCAAAATTTCAGTAGAATCGGCAGCTGCAATTAAATAAACCAAAGTAGAAAATGTATTTAAACTAAGAAAAAGCAGATAAAAAACGTAAAAATCCATTTATTAAAGTAACAAAAATACAATAAGCATTACAAAACATTCCAATAGCAAACTTTTTTTTTTTTAACTTGCAATGAACTTCTTTATACTATCTATTGCGCTGAAATTTTTTTTAACATATGTAATCTTAAGTAATATACACACAATATTGTCAATTAGTGTGTAATGGAAAGTTAAATAGATTCGCTTAAAAGAAGGCACACATTTCTTTTGAAGTACAGTATTGCGTAATTAATGAAAATTCCTTTGTTTTATTACAAAGTTTAAGAGTTGGCTTTAGTTTATACATATATTATTAAGATCGTGTTTGAAATTTTAATTCAAATATTGTTTTATTGTTTCTATTTAAATATTTCTATTCCTTTAAGTTACATGATTTTATTTTTATTTATATAATTGTAAGCTTATAAAAAATTTGTTTAATTTCTTGGCATAGCAAAACAAACAATTTACATATAAATACGATGCAAGAAACTCCCAAATTTAACTTACAAACTACAACAACAACAAAAACTTAAATTCAACACATAATATTAATGATATATAGTACATAGTAAACCAGAAGAAAATGTAAAATTATAAAGACTGCTGTGATTTAAAATATAAAAAACAAACAAAAACATTAAAAAAGTTTAAATAAATGTCTTTAAAGGCTTAAAGACTGGATTTATAGTTTTAGGGCTTAAACCATCTCATAATTCAATGAAATGAGATGATCTAGTATACACATTATGCGTTCGCTTAGTGCAGCTAAAATTAAAAACTCCGCCAACAGATGGAGGTTTTTTTTGTGAAAAAAGTCTGATTAATTGCTAGTTGTAGAGACAGTGTTACATTCTTCGTTGATGAGCAATGGTATGGAAGAGATTTTGCGAAACAAACATTTCTGGACTATTTGTACTGTTTGCTGAAAGGTGTTAAAGTAAAACATGAGCTGTATCCAAAGTATCGGCAAATGCGACAAGCCGCAGGTTTGCAGTTTGAAAAATCAGTTAAATTTCTTTGAAGATGCTGGGCTACCAAATGAGGAGTTATTAAGTTTTTTATGTGAAGATGTTAAATGGAAAGATGCGTTATTTTCTAACATAAAGCAAAAACTCAAACTTATTTCATAAATTTTCAAAATTAAAAGAGACGCAACATTGCTAGAATTTCGCTTTAACTCGCATATACAACGATATCACGATTAGTATGCATTGTTTCAATTTGCTTAAAAGAAATTCAATGCTTCCGTGTCATGACTTCGGTGACTGCTTCAATTTAAATGGTCAAGACGAAATCTAAAATTTAATATCCCAACAAAAAAAAAATTCAAAAATCAAACTTCAAATTTTAGAACTAAAACTTGCGATTCATTTTTGTTGGTGTTCGCTATTCATCTGCTGAAAAGGTTGTTGAAATCGAGACACAATCAAATTGAGAAATGGCCAAG
The DNA here is from genome assembly GCA_963680825.1 of Meiosimyza decipiens. Classification (NCBI taxonomy): domain Eukaryota; kingdom Metazoa; phylum Arthropoda; class Insecta; order Diptera; family Lauxaniidae; genus Meiosimyza; species Meiosimyza decipiens. Next base: position 73,679,884 of record OY804261.1, on the reverse strand, counting down.
ATCACACAAAGTGTGGATTTTCTGGACGTATAAAAAAAATATAAAGAAATTTACTCTTCATCAATGTCTACAATTACAGAATTTCGAACACAAACAAACAATATTCGTGCAACAGAAGGTGACGCGTATAAAATTGCAAAATTCCATGAGGAGAATGCCAACCTTTAGTGGTGGAAAGAGTTCTTTGTCCGAAGCTTGACGGTGTTGGATCTACAAATTTTTCTTTCTATGCGAAGTTATAGGCAAGTTCCGCATAAAGAAATTATTCAAGCATTGACGTTGTATAAAGGTAGCTGTGCTAATTGTAATCAGTAGAATACCACATTGAAATCACCACACCCAATTTTGCTCAAATAGACGTAAATGCTAAGATGAACATTCTGTACTTTCGTTTTGATGTTTTATTTAGTTCACATTCTGCCAGATACAAAATATTCATGTCAGCATTCATGGCTCTATTCCAACTAGAATGGATATTTGCCCAAAATTAATACAGGTGTGGTGATTTTGATGTGGTAATTTCTTCATGGCAATTGGCACGAAGTTTCGTTGCACGAAATTCATTCACGAGCAAAACGTGAGCTCCATGCAACTTCAAAGCATAAACAATTTTTTTATGAGGAGTTCGCCTATAACCGCGCATTGGTGAATTCTTAGCATTCTCTGTTGAGCCCATACAGACAAGTTTTGGGAACGGTACATCGCCAAGAATTTCTTTTGCCACTCTATGGTTGGCTTTTTCAACACAAATATATTTTTTATTCGGTTGAACGAATATTTCTTGTTTGTGCACAAATATCTTCAACTGTGCACGTGTGTACTCCTTGAATCTTATTAGTTGACTTTGGTGATAATTGACGTCTTCATTGGTCAGAGCTATCTCAGCTCCTTTGGTAAATTTTTAAGTTTCTTAAAACGTCCGGAAATCTACATTCTGTATGACATTGACCGTTTCTCAATTTGATTGTTTGGCGATTTTCACCTTCCTGTCCATCAGATGAATACCGAACGCCACCAAAAACTAGCCGCAAGCCAGGATCAAGTCCAATTTTAGTTGTAAAATTTTCTGTGGAAATATTCATATTTTTGTTATTGAGACCATGAATTTTTGTTCCCGCCTTCAGCATTTAAAATGAAACGGCCAAGCCATCAGTCACCAAATAATAATTAAATTTCTTTGTGGCCGTCTCCGGGAATTTGAAATATTTCTTCCATTGGCCATCACGTTCAAATTCTGTCCATTTCGTCACGCCAAGACTTAAACTTCTTAGTAAATTCTAGAATGCAAACAAATCTTTTCGTATGTGGTGCGCCCCATACTTGCAAATGAGAACTAAAGTGACATTTTTCCAATTTTGTCTCTCATTCAATTTTGACAATTTATAAAAAAAAGTGTACAAAATCCTATGGCTTTTGCTTTATGTTGTAAAATTTCTCATCCTTCTATTCCAAATCATTACGTAAGAAATTTAATAATTCCTGATTTGATACTTGCTTACTTTTTTTAGTAAATAGTCCAGCGTTGCATATGATTGTATTAAAGGTGCACGACGTTCGAAATACGTTCATATACGTCTGTACGCATGCATCCAAATATTATTGCAAAACATCCCATAAATATTGTGCAGCAGCATCTACAAACAAGTTCGAGCGATACGATTTGATACGAGTGTGTAATTTTATTTTTGTTTGTTGTGTTTTTTGACGTTAATGTTCACTTTTTAGTTTTTTAATTTTTATAAAAATTGTTCCTTGAAAATGAACTCCGACGGAGTACGAAATATTGGAATAAATAAATAACTTTTAAAAAAAATGACCTGAATTATTTACTTATTAATACGATTTTTCGTAAAGGTCATATTTTGCTTCCTTTAAGCAAGCAATAATAATAATCGAGAAATTTCTGTTTTGAAAATTCTCCTCCATCCCATTTTTTCTTTTAACAAAAATGAATGTATCGCCATGCCTCTACAATCAAAGCCGACATTTCCTTGACATCTTGCCTCATTTATTCAAAATGCAGTATGCATGCATTTTTTCACGACAGTTGTGTGTTGGCGTACATAAATCTTGGGGTTTTCTTTATCTGTCGCTGCCGCCACCGCCGCCGCCATCACCACCATGTGTACGCTTTTATTTTATTATTTTTGATTTTCTTCTTTGACGCTGTAATTATACTTGCTAGAGCTTGTTCGCTCACCAGCATAGTATCGCCTATAAGCAAATAAAGAAATTTTTTGCAATATCAAAAAACTACAAAGGAAATAAAAGCTAACGTATGGTTAAGTTTTTTTCTTGTTAACCTTTGTGTCTATAGCCAAAAAATTATGCATTAACATACACCCAAAATACCCGGGTATCCCATGCATTTATTATGGGCGTTTTAAATTTTTTATGAAAAATACGTGTACTTTTAACACTAACGCACGCACGTTGGGGCATTTGACACGAAAACATGAGATTAATACATGTAAGTTTTTGGTACCTGGTAAAAATAGATACCTGAAATAACTAACTGAAAATAATTTTACTGTTATTCCTCAATGCACTCTGAAATTTGTCACTTAATTTTGCCGTTATTCCGCCATGCACTCTGAAATCTTTCATTTCATTGTTCTTTGATTGTGAACTGTAATAAACGTATTTTATTTTTTTAAAAAATTTGAAATTTGTTTTTTTATCTAACAATAAAAATGGGCTTCGAAAATAGGCAAGGGTATCGAAAAGTTACCGCGCCAAAGATTAAGCACGTAAAAACGCTGAAAATTTTAACTTTTTTGAATGAAGATAAATGAACTGCTTGAGTTTTAAAATCGAACATTGGTAAAGACAATTCAAGCCTATAGTTCGTATCTATTAGTCATAAGTTGTCCCTTCACTCAAACGAAGCTTACACAGCAGCTGATCAGTTATTATTCTGTGAAAACGCAATGAAATATGACAATATAGTAGATCTTTATGCGATCATCAACACTGCAGAATTTGGAAAAGGTCTATAAACTCGACTGTATCACACCACAGCAATACACGGCAGCATGTTCTAAATACTTAGTGCAATATAAAGTTGCATTTAAGCAAGTACAATCAGATGAATTTCCGACAGTACACTCATTTTTTAAGAAATTCAGCCTGGACTGTCCCGGCGCTTTGGAACGCATCAAGGAGGATCGCCCCAAAACGGTTAAAGATGATAAGGGTAATGCCAGCAAATGTATCGCAGATATCATTTCACTTTTCATAACAATAATGAACAAATTACGTCTCAAATGAACACAATGAATGCATTGCGCTTTGATGTTAAGGACTTGACCGATAATATGAATCACCTCTCAAGGATTCCCAAAGATTTTGAAGCAAAGATTGAAATTGAAATCTGGTAAGGCACACTAAATGAAACGCAGGCATTTGATGAATTAAGTAAAAAATCAATGACAAAGCAGAGATTTTTGGTAACGATAAGATTTAGGTGAAAATAAAGTGGAAATGACGAGCATTCGTTTAAATTAATTTTATTTATTATTTTGAATTTATGAACTCACAAACAAATCGGTTATGATCTAAATTGTCTTAATTTGTAGTCTTAAGGTCAAGCCTTTGTCATTCATAATTCAGTGAAAAGATAATTGAAACTATATTCAGTATCTTTACATTTTTTCTATTTTATTTGAATTTTTCCGGTATTTTCTTTAAGTATTAATATTATTGGTTTTTATTTTTAATTATACATACTATATAGTTAGTTTGCACCGAATATATTATATATTTTGTTTTCCTTATATTTTTGTGTTAACCTTTCCGTTTCAAGCGATGTTCTAAAGGTGTATAAGCTGTGTTTTAGCAGTTTTACTAAACAAAGTTGTATAGTGACAGATGAAAGCTTGATAATGGTTTCATAAGAATTAAAGATTTTAAAAGATTTATGTTTGTCCATATAGCTTAAGGCGCGAGTAGTAAAAAGATTAGAAGTATCATTTAGCAAAAAAAGAATGTTTTGCACGATTTGCTGAATGTTCACATATTGTCCGAAATAAAAATATGTATAAGAAATAATATTCTGATTTGGTCTCTGTTGGAAAAAAAAAAAAAAAAAACCTTAGCATAGTGCATATTGAATATTGCCATAAAAACAAAGGTTCCGATATTTTAAACTAAATAAAAATTTCAAAACTAATAACTTGATACATCACAAATAGAAAAATATACTTTATCCCAAATATCTTGCTAATAATACACACAATATAATTGATGGAGTTAAACCATCCCATACTGGAAACATTTCTTAAGGCAATATCTCAAAAACTACTCGACGCAATTTGTATCAGTTCTTTCGTCATGCGTTCTAAGAGTTACGTACAAAGTTACATGAGCATTTTTCAATCATTTTGCAAAATTTTTCTTGAAATGATTTTTTTTAACTGATGGAATGAATATCTTAAATAATAAGTAATATATCAATTTGGTTCAAGATCACACCGCAATTGATTGAATTTGATGGAGATGTGGGCCTAGAAGAAAACTTAAACCGACAGTTAGTCTATGCGAACATTGTACCCATTGTTTGAAATTCTATTTAAAAGTCTTTTTTCTTTGAAATTGTAATATTTGTATGTTGTTTTGTTTATCATGTTGCTTTTTTGGTATGAAGTAAAAGTAAGCGGAAGCAGGGTAGCTAATTGGGTGGAATTTGTTTTTATATGTGTGTGTGTAAACACAAGGCTTAAATGATGTAGCTTTTAGTTTTATATACTCATACATTAAAATATATAATAATACATACTTGGTTGTTTTTGCTGTTGATACTTATTTGGTTGTTGTTGCTTACTTGGTTGTTGCATATTTTATTTCTGCTGTTGTTGCTAATTTGTTTGTTTTCAGTGTTGTTGCATATTTTGTTGCTGTGCGGTTTCAAACTTCGTCTCACGATCTTCTGTATCAAAGGAACGTGCTGTTCAGAATACAAAAATTATTTAATTAAAATTAAAAACTTTACAAATTTGGCACATAATTAAGGCAGAGATGGCGAGCCAGAACCCCGCTAACTTACGCGAGTTAAATGACACATCAGTTGTTGGTCTACGTTGCACTGGTGGAGAAACATTTGATGGCGTTATTGCAGTTAAGTGAAAATTTTATAGAAAATTTAACTTACCACAAACTTTGTCCTTAGGTTCAAAAAAATCATCAGAATCCGATGAGGAAATTCTGCTCCTTTTTTGTGTCTTTGAGTCTTGAGTGGAAAGTGCTGAATTTAAATTTGCCACATTTTCAAAACCATTTTTCTTACCAGGCACACTAGTTACATTTTGACTAGTTTTGTTTTTGTTTGATGAAAGGGTCAATTTAGGAAATCCTGTAATCAAAAAATAAACAATCAATACTTTTATATTTAAGCCTTAAACTCAACTCTATTTGATCATACAACTTTACGAAATAGTTTGTATATACTTATACATTAAAATAAATAATAGTACATACTTGGTTGTTTTTCTTCTTGTTGTTTATTTTGTTTTTCTGGTTGTTGCTTATTTTGTTGTTTTTCTTGTTGTTGTTTATTTTGTTGTTGTTCATTTTTTTGTTTTTCCTGTCGTTGCTTATTTTGTTGCTGTGCGATTTCAAACTCAAAGGAACGTGCTGTTCAGAATACAAAAACTATTTAATTAAAATAAATAAATTACAGATAAGCCAGGCAATAGTCCTGGCGAGCCAGAACCCCACAAACTTACGCGAGCTAAATGACACAGCAGGTAGAGGAGTTAACGGTGATGGAGCTAATGGGAGCTCTTCCACTTGAATTATAGCTGGATCATTATGAAGTGGCAAGCTGTTATTAACAACAGGAATTTATTTAATCTCTGGAGCCACGAAAAAGGATATAATGATAAGATTTGTTCGGGGGTGCGATTTGAAACTAAGTCTCACGATCTTCTCTACCAAAGGAACGTACTGTTGAGAATACAAAAACTTTTAATTAAAACAAATAAATTGGAGATTAAACTATCTATAATTTTATGTAGAAAAACACGTCTTTGTTCATTAACCATAATCTTATTTAATTTCATTATCACTTTACCTCACCTCATCGTACCTATTTTAGTATTTTTTGTATGAGAGCCATCCTAAATGAGCTATGCATTTTAAAATAAAAGACACGTGGTGTAAATTTCAAAACTCATACACTATATTTAGTAAACTTAAGCCAAAATTTATTCCACGAATACCTAAAAAACAAAGACTTACACAATTACTTAAATTGAAAAAAATACTTACCACTAGATAGAGCAACGGTAGACTCCTGCGGAGCTCAAATGTTTCGAAATCCATTTCTTATTTAAATTTTTTTTTAATAAAAATTTTAAAAATTGCTGTTGGTTGTTTAATTAAAAATTTGAAAAAATGGTGCTGTCAGCAATATTAAAAGCATTGCTGCAACTTTTGGCTCGTACAACAGCTTGTACAACCCCATAAGGAGAGTTCACATGATCAGAGCTGGGCACTACCACACTCGTAGTTCTCTTCAATGCTCTTCCATGCATTTCTAGTTGTATTGTTGTGTGCTTTTCAAATCAAATTGAATTGGTTTTTAAGCATTCCGCTTTATATACGTATAAGATAAATTTTTCTCTTTCTGCAGCGGTTGCACGCGCACCACGTTTTGCCCAGCTACGCACATGTTCTGCTGTCAAACATGCCTACACAAACATCAATGTTGGATCATGTAAAATCTCAAAACAGCCGCTTGACAATCATGTTTGATGGATATTAAATTTTTTTGCTTTTTCTGCTGGCTTGTCCATTCGTACAGCTTGTGTGGACACTGACTGTCAAACGTTTTGCAAATTTTTCATTTCTATTTTGACTCTTATTATTATGTGGGTAATTTACAATATATTTTAAGTTTTCGATTGTATGACACGTTGTACAGTCGGTCTCAACGTTAGTTCGAGGGGTAACGAGTTATTCCGTGATAGCGATGTTTGCAACTTTATTTATGTTATTTACACGCAGCGTCGACTTGTAACACCGACTCACAAGTTCGCTTCCAAATTTTTCTTACATGTTTTTATTTTGAAATTTATTTATTTTAAAATTTAAGATTAATGTTAAAAAAAAGCTAATTTAAAAATTTATTTTGCTTAAATATTAATTTGAGCATCTTTGACATTTGCACGCATTACGTACCATTCCCTATTCACACGAATAAACAGAAACATTGTGTGAACACAGCCTTAGCATAATAACGGCGTTGACAAAACCAACGAGCGTTGCAGCGCACATTTTTTTTTAACGCGCTTTAATGGTGTCGCTTACTGTATATTATTTTGAGAATTTATAAAATAAAAGTACAAAGTTTTTGCTTTATGTTATAAAATAACTCATTTTTCCATTCAACATCTTCACATAAAAAACTTAATAACTCCTCATTTGGTAGTTCGTTGGTAATTCTTGTTTTAGTAAATAGATAAAGCAGCATTGTATAGGATTCTATTGAAAAAGCGTCCATGCTGACTACAGCAGCATCCTCAAACAAATTTGACCAATGGGATTTTTTAAACAACTACAAACCTGCGGCTTGTTGCATTTGCCGGCACTTTGAATCTAGCTCATGTTTTACTTTAACGCCTTTCAGCAAACAGTACAAATAGTCCAGAAATGTTTGTTTCGCAAAATCTTTTCCATACTATTGCTCATCAACAAAAAATGTATCACTGCTTTTACAAAACATGCAGACATGCCTTCTGAATTTTTTGCAAGATTTTTCTGTCGAGACAGCAATTATTCAGACATTTTTTCACAAAAAATACCTCCATCTGTTGGCCGAGTTTTTTTAAAATTTTAGTTTCACTAAGCGAACGCATTCATTCATTACATTGAATTATGAGATGGTTTAAAGGCCTCAAACTGTTATTCCAGTCTTTAAGCCCTTATGCCGTGGTAGAGGTGCGACAGAATTTGGATTCAGCATCAAAATATCTATAGGATATAATAACGTTACAATATCTCAAAAGTTATAATAAAAAAGTTAAGCTTTATATCAAAATTAGCATTTTTTGACACTAAGAACTGTATTTATGTTGTTTGTAACAATATAAAAATTTATTGAAATGACTTAAAAGTTGTATTTGATTCGATAGGATTTTGAATCTATATAGCTACATAGCATTGTTTGATGGTGACCCCGTTCATTAGTTAGCTCGGCTATAATCAGTTAATTTGAAACAAAACAAAATTACGTAGTCGAAACAAAAACGTTCATGTATTAAATTTCAGACATGGATGAAAATTCGTTGCCGAAATTTTTTCCTTCCGGTATCTTGTTAGAAAAACTCCACCCTTTAAAGAAAAAACTATCAAATCAATCAATGTTACTATGATTTGACAAAGAACTATAGCTATGTTATTTAAGTATGACGCAGCATTGAAAAGTAAAGGCAAATGTTCTAATTTAAGTGGGGCAAAAAAGCTTTGATAGTATTGAAACAAAAAATATGTTTTCGTTATCGGGCTTCTAGTGTTAGAAATGTCTAAATAACAATGCAACATTGACGATTATTGCAATGTAATTTATAATTTTGTATTCTTCATGGTGTTCTTCTAAGTAAGACTGGTTAAATTTGTAAAATATTTTTAAGCGTAGATTTACACTTACAATTACAATTTTTACATTCCCTCAATAGATTCAATATTAGGTGAGGAGCCAGAAAATTTTGTTTTTTTCCAGATGTCATATTCAACAGGATGAACTTTTTTCCTGTGAGTACACAAATTTGAATTTGCCCTAAAGCTTCGATCACAAAAGTTACATTGATAGAGGAATTTCCCAGTATGTTGAGCAGCCATATGTTCCTATTGAAAGAAATAAAAATTGAAATGATTAATATTTGTACATATGTATACATTTAATATGTGAAACCAACCTTTAAGTTTCGTGGCTTTCTAAAAATTTTATTACAAAATGTGCATTCAAAAGATATATTGCTATGATTATAACGCATATGACCCCATAAAGCATTACGATTTTTAAACTCTTTATTGCAATGTGTGCAAGTATGCGTTTGATCGTTTTCTCCATGACGTTTTAAGTGTATTTTTAAGTTTTCCTCATCTTTGAGCCAAGTATCGCAGCCGGGAAGTGTGCACTTTAAACGTGGACCAGCAACCGCAAAATGAGAGCGTACATGTTTATCGAATGAGGGACCATATCGGAACTCTTTGCCACATATATGACACACACTGACTGGTTTTTCATGACATACATTCCTGTGATTCTGAAGCAAATGGTCACTGGGGAAGCTGTTTTCAAAAGCATACTCTTAATACTTATTCAGTATAACAACTTTATATACATTACTTTTTAGGCTGCTGGCATTGTTCACACACAAATTTCCATTCATCTTGAGGGATATGCAGTGGCATGTGAAGTTTTAAATTATACCTATTCAAAAATCTCTTCGGACATTGATCACAAGCGTATTTAAGCTGCTCTTTAGGTGCATGAAACTTAAGCGTATGAGTACGTAAAACATCAGGTTCGGAAAAACTTTTGTTACATATGTAACATCTAAAAATAAAATTAACATAGATTATTGTAATAAATATGTATGGACCCTCAATTATATATTTACTTGTTGTTTTCAGGATTCTCATGTTTAAGTGCATGCTGAACGAACGAAAAAGGTCTATTCAATCTTCGACTACAGCATTTAACATATGGTTTCACACCTGCATGCTCAGCTTTAAAATGATCAGTAAATATAATGTAGCTATCAGCTATAAAGAAGCATAATTCGCACTGCATAGGAATGTGTTTTTTAATAAGATCTAATTCATTCGCTGTTATATTTTCTATACACATCCTGCGTTTTGGTGTTTTTGTTTGCTTGTTGTCGTTATCCTTATCATGTTCGCTAGCAGCTCTTTTTTTATTGTAACGTTTAGAACGCTTCATAGGTTCATCACTTACTGTCGGTGATACTTGGCGTTTCAATGATTTTTTCCGTAATTTAGGTTTTCCTTAAAGAATTAGAAAAAAAAAATTATGATATTGTCAGTGAAAGCAAAATATTTTGCTACTGAATTTTAGCGACATGTCTCTTTTTAACATTTAATTGGTAGTCAGGGGTCATTCATATACGACAGGGTGGAGAATTCACTCAAGAATTTGGTTTAAACTGCAACATGGGGATAGATCGGTTTTGACCTGATGCCATATTTAACAACAATAATTTTCTTCCGGTTATTAAATTTTTTTCTACATATTTATTGATAAAAAAAAAACTCCATCAACCCTGATATGTGCCCACCCAACGACCTATGTAAAAAATTATCGCAATTGCATTTGTTATTAATCAGACCCTTTGAGTTTGCTAATAAAAACCATTATACACTACAAGGGACTATAAGTTAAGGCTTTTCGGACCTAAAAATCAATTGCGCGGAAAGATCAAATTCCATTCCTCTTCATCACATCACTTACGTTTTTCGTAAAATTAAAAGTGTATAGTGTCTGAAACTAATCTAAGGTACAATCGTTTTTCTTCACTCTAATATGCAGTTTTCACTACAATTTCAATCTACCGTAACGGTATTTCTTTTGGGATCTTTACGAAACAAACAACACTAAAAATGTATATGAAGATGTTGCAACTAAATTACAATTTCCTAACAGTGCCCGATTAAAGCAAATATTTACTGTTCAACTATTTTTATTTGATATCTTAGTGTAAGACTTAAATAAAGCTAATTTTGTTGATACATTGACATTAAAATGCATACTTACTATGGGACACATATTCCCGATTTTTACTATGGTGAATTAGAACAAAATTTAATATTTTCGTAAGCTTATCTTATTGCACAATATTTGGACAAAGTAATACTTTGATAAGTTATTTATGAACACTATATTTCATTAAATGACTTTGAATCAAACATTTGATTAAGGCCTTCCTTAAGCAATTTTTTTCTTAGTCGATACTTTTTTTTTCTTTCTCTATCTTTTTGCCTTCTTATAGCCAAAGAATCTTCATTCAGTGTACGTTTTAAAGTTTCTCTCCTTTTTTTATCCCTTTCCCTTTCATTTTGAAGGTATGCTTTATATCTGTTTTCATCCTCTTTTAGTCTGTGTCGCCATTTTTGGGTTCTACTTGTAAATGTCATTGCTGCAAAAAGAAAAAGCAATTACTTTTAAAAGAGGCATGAAAACTATGTGTTCAGATTACATAGACTTAGCTTCCAGTTTTTAAGTATCATAGTCTATAAGGGTTTCATTCCGCTAGGTGAACTAACATACTCTCACTTCACTTATTATTTTCTTTAACATTAATTTAATGAATTAAACAGCCTAAACAACAGAATTATATGCTGATGTAATCTTGCATGTAACGCTAAGAGAAGAATGCTTGTTATGTTAGGCAAGAATTAGTTTCGCCATAGAAAAAGTACACAAGTACAACGGAGTAATTTTTAGCAAAAGTAAGCGTTTGTAGAGCATGTGAGACAAGAAATGCATTCACCATCCAAAAATACATCCCGAGTATAAATTCAGGACATTCCCATCAAGCCTGAATACTATGAATACTACATACACACCAATGTCAACTTGTAATGGTAAGGAATATTTTTCAAATAGCATTAACAAAAGAGTCAAAACTGAATATTTTCCAAAATATTTAGCTGATCAAAACTTTATAAAAGTTTTAAATTATAGACAAGGAGCTGAAAGGGTATGAGTATGCAAAATATGAAGGTCGGGATAAAATATTGTAGTTCAGAACAAAAATCAAAATCAAATAAAAATCAATTGATTTGCCAACTTCAGTTTACGAACATATGGGTAAAATCTTAATGTAGACAACTTTTAAGCTAGCAATCGCTGTATGAAATTTTCAAGACCAAAAATTAATGCAGACAACTTTTGTGATGTGATTTTCCACAACTTTGACCTCATAACTTTTAAGATTTGTAGTATTTATAGATTTATATTTAAAGATTTTGAAGTAAGTAAAATAATTTCGTTTTTCGCCTTCAATAAACGGTCATCAGTGGGAACAGCCACCAGGTTTTGAGATATCTTTATTCAATTTTACTTGAGAGTGCATGTCCAGGTATGTATTTTGTGTATAGTTTTGCGTATTACAGAAAAACACAGATTTACCTACTTCAAATCATGTAAAGAATTGAGACATACTTTTCGATTAAATTAGAAAGCTGAGGCATTAAAAGTCAATACAATTTTTATGGCGCATTTCGAAAGAAGAGAAACTTACTGACGAATACTTGAAGGATTAGTTGTTAAAATTCAAAAAAATTACTTTACTTTTGTATAATATTTTGTATTACTAAGTATTTTATTGCATTCAAAGCAAACTAAAGAGATTACTACGCAGAAACCAAGCCGGTTACTACATAAATCGCTCATTTACGTATCATATAGTCACTCTTTGCATTACCATGGAGCAATTTGCAAGTTCTGCTACCTTAACAGCGTTCTCACTACTAAAGGTGGCACCACGGAAGACGTATGACAAGAATTAAAAAAAAAATTTTTGTGCGGATATTAAGTTCGTACAGAAACTAGTTTACACTCAAATTCTCGGCTAGGGGAAATTCATTTTTCTGGTGTGGAGTTACTCTGCAATAGGTTTTAGGTAGATTTCAGCTCCGACTAGGAGTTAAGTTCATGCTTAGAAATGTTGCCTTTTGGAGCTTTATGTTTATCGCTGACCGGGCTTATGCACAGAGCACCGTGTCATTTAATCGTTTTGACAGCTAATGGTCATGGCGTAACCAATTGGAATAATAAGGTCACTACATTATCGTTGGTACGAATTCCTCCTAAATTTCTGCTTTTCTAGGCGAAACAGTAGTGTGGGACATGATCCTGAACTTTAAAATTAGCGCAAAGAAGCCGGTGCAATTACGCAAGACTATTGATTATATATATATAATGTAATAGGAATAAATTCAGTGGTATTTCTCCCTGCAGTCGAACTATAATTATTAGTATGAACTTTTTTTTTCGGCGGCAGACGGTTGTCTATCTCACCCATTTTCACCAGAAGTTTAATTTTAATGGAGAGATAATATTTATTTGGTTGCATTGTAAGTTGGCATTTTCACAAAACTAAATTCATTCATTTCTGTCGCTGTATTTAAATAAATAATTTTACCTTCTGTTAAACTGTCCGAAATATCTTTTAAGTTCCCGAGCTCTTGAGACTCTATTCCTGCACTACAAATTTGTGTTTCAAAATCTTCCAATGGATTCAGCTCATCTTTTATTTCACCTTCCGTTTCATCGGCATCATCAGGGTAACTTAAATCTTCTGGATAAATATTTTCCACCGATTCTTCTTTAATAATAAGAGTAGACTCAAATTGCTCTGCGGATGGTTCATATTCAGCAAAAATTTTGTTTTCAACATTTACTTCGGAGATGCCGACATCAGCATGGGCACTCGTTAAAATGGTATGAGCCTGCTCAACTTTAATATAAAACTGGTGGAACTCATGGACAGCTTGCCAGCAATCACAACAAACAGTTGTTGAAATGGGATCGTCGGGGCAAGGCTAAATTTTGAATACAAATTTTACGTTTTTGAGCTTAAAGTTTACGATTTCTGCACACTTGCCTTAAACCAAAGATATTTTCCCAAAATGTTTGCTATATCGTAGAGGTTTCCACTATCATCAAATATTTTTAAAACACTGTAAGAATCCTCAAGGCAGACACGACAGATCATTTTGACAAAACCACAAAATAAAAGGAGTAACGGGTATGGCCTTAGTGTCAAATTGTGAGAAAATGTTGTCATTATCCTTTCAGCCAGCCCAAGCGCTTTGATTAGTTGCAGCGCTTAAACAAAGAGCGCTATTTGAACGCAAGCACCGACTACTGAGCAAATTCGGCCAGACAAATTCTTGTCTATTCTCTTTTGTGAATTTCTTTTGCGTTTACACACGGAAACTAGAATTTGTTTGTGCAAGAAAATTTCAAAGCAATTACTGCGTCAACCCGCCACAACACACGTAAATTCAAAGCATAATATCAGCTAAAGAATAGAACGTAAAGGATTTCGCGTGTACGACAAATTCTGTACACCACCCTTTCGTTTTTCCCTTCTTGCCTACAAACAGGAAAACTTTCTTTCAAAAGTTTACTCGTGTAAACGTTGACTTTTCGTTTTTCCCTTCTTGCCAACAAACAGGAAAACTATTTCTCAAGAGTATCTCGTGTAAACGTGGACTTAGAGATTGATGAACGGATATGTTTATAGGGCCGTACACACCATCCTTCATGCTGTCCATCATGCTTGACGTACTCGAATAACTGTAAATTTCGTTTTTCGTTCACATCATACAGCATGCTGTCAAACATCATTTGCAGAAAAATTTTGAGGCGTACACATCACTCGCATTACTCACTTTTCTTCTTTGCTTTTTATTTTGCGGAGGTGCTGCTTTCTGTAAAAATAAAAAACAATTGTTTTCAGCTCCCTAAAAACGAAGATATGTCTCTTAAGAAACCTAAATTGTGGAAAAATGTGGCTTTAGGTCCACTCATTCAATCGCTCCTACCGTTGTTATATTGTGGTAGATTTTCTTCTAGTTCATCTTAATTTTTCTGTAAAAGTATCTGTTCTATGTGTATGGAGTGATATTATTTGTTGTTATTTTATTTTTTTTTTTTCGTGGGCCCAGAATCAAATGCAAAATGTTTTTTTTTTTTTTGGAAATCTGGCTTTTTTTTCATCCATATATTTTGAACCACTTATTCAATAAAAGATGTAATCACACATGCTTGTGTGTCATTTTATTATCTTCAATTTGGTATCATAAACAATCAAATTGGACATTTCTAGTTCAAGATATTAATTTTAAAGTGAATGGCGGTCGAAAAAATTAAAAACACACAATATTTCGAAAACTGTACCATTCAAAAAATTTTTATTTTCATATTCGAATTCAGCAAGAAAAACTACATAAGAAAGTAACTATTATTCATGCGCACCGTCGATGTTCACTCCATGATATCTTATTTGAAATGAAAAATTTGCACTAGGCTTCGCAGCCAGCGTTGTACGGACGGACAAGCCAGCAGAGAAATCAAAAACATTTGAAATCCATCGATCCAACATGAGTGTCAAGCGGCTGGTCAAACCGTTCACATGATCTAATAGTGAAGTTTGACAAACATGATGGACAGCATGAAGGATGGTGTGTACTGCCCTTATGAAACAACCGCAAATTATTAGATATGAGAAAATAATCCAAGTAAGGAGATATGGATATTTCTAGATGATTTTTTTTTTCTCTTTATTTTTAGTCCTTTCTTACCTCTTGCATTCAGTTAAGATATCAAAGTTTTACGTGTTATCACAAAATTTTAAGTAATTTGGCCATATGGGAGTTTATTCAACGTGCATTCGAGTGCGCATTGGCTTTAATAACGTCGGAGTTATGTTAGCGCTAGAGTTATTGCTAGAGCTTTGTCAGAATTTTTGTCTTTTCTTCACTTTCACGGTTGCATTAATTTGTGTTTGACAAGATAATCCTATCATTTTAGCTGTACTACAATGCCGAATGAGTGCCACTGTGCCCTTTTTTGAATCAAATAACACATTTGGTGTTGGAGGCAATCTGATGTGGTAAACAAAATAGTTTTTTTTTTTACTTTATTAAGTGTTACACTATGTTATGTACTTTATTAAAACTATATTGAAAATACAATAACCAGTAATAAGTTTTTTACAATTTGATTAAATTTTTTAATTTAATTGTGTACGAAAAGATTGTCTGAAAAAAGGGAACATACAGCTCACAATCACCAATTTTTTTATGACAAATAGTTTAAATAAATAAAAACTGTTTAAAAAAAAGAATCACTCGGATCTAGTTTCGGAGATATAGCAATTGGAAGTTGAAAATTTTCTAAAAATCTATATAAGCTAAAAATGCCTGCATTGATTTCCAAAATCTGGGTGTCATATGAAAGGTAATTTAATAAGCTACAATATTGACATAGAAAACCGGCTAGTTTTCGACTTTTCTGAATTTTGAACCGACTTTTTTTTCAAAAAACCGTTAAATTTCCAAAAAAATCTTAACTTGACCTGGTATAACTTAAACAAAAATTTTTGATATTAACAGAAAAAATTAAAAATCATTTTGATGAATTTTGGGAAGTTTTTTAAATTTTTTGATATGTGTTCTTTTTGACAATATGAATATTAAATTATATTTCAATCGGTTATATTTCATAGTATTTGATATACTTATCACTTATAGCTTCGCTAGCCACAGTAATTTTACATAACAGGAGGGGTAAGTGGTCGGCCGCGGATCAGCCTATATTATATTTAACACCTAGTTTGCTAGCTACAGTAATTTTACATAAGAGTAGCAGTAAGTGGGCGACCTGCGGCCGCAGCTCAAGATTTAAGACTACCAAAAATTCAACATCTGCTTTACGGCAGCCTTCGGCCACGATTCAGTCTCCAAAACTTCCAACACCTGCTTAGCTAAAGTCGTATTATCTCGAAAACTACGAAACGGATTTCATGTAATGCCTCATATAGGAGATCTAAAACAAAACAAAAATATTAAAACTTTTGTGTTGATACAGCAATGAAACATGACTTTCGACTTGTACGTACAAATTGCACAAGCTACTTATTTTTAGTTTTACGCCAATCATCCCACTCAACAGGATGCATTTTTTTCTTATGATAGTGCATGTTTGCATTCGAGTTTAAAGTTCGCGTACAAAATGTACATTGGTACAGGACGTCTCCAGTATGTTGAACCATATGCTCCTGCAAAAGAATATAATATAAGAACGATACATATTAAATTTAAAACAAAATCGTCGAACCTTTAATGTTATGGCTTTTTTGAAAGATTTATCACAAAGATGACAGTTATAAGTTTTGTTATTATGCACGGAGTGAATGTGACTCGTTAAGGCATTACGATTTTTGCATATCTTATAACAATGTTTACAGATAAATGCTTGACCTTCTTCGTTGTGACGTCTCATATGTGTTTTTAAATTATCTTCATCTTTAAGAAAACTGTCACAGCCCTGATGAGGACATTTTACACGTGGACCACTGTCTTCAAAATGCAGACGCAAATGCTTTTCAAAAGATGATTTATCACGTATTTCTTTGGCGCAAACATGACACACATTTGGTGCTTTTAAATGACAAACATTTCGGTGCATTTGCAGTAAGTGTTTGCTGGCAAAACTATTAAAATCATGCAGAAAAATTTGTAATGTTATATTTTTGTTGGATATCCTTTGAAAAAATTCTTACTATTTAGGCTGTGGACAATTTTCACACAAAAATGTCCATTCATCAGGCGGTATATGGGATGTTTTGTGAAGGTTAAGAAAATGTTGTTTTGAAAATCGCTTCGGACAAAGATCACAAACATATTTTAGCTTCTCTTTGGGCGCATGATTTTCACGCATGTGACAACGCAAACTATCGGCTACAGAGAACACTTTGTTGCATGCGTTACACCTAATAAATAGAGAAATATGTATTGCATTAAATAAGCCTTTGTTTTAGCGCGAATATTATTTATTGACTTGACACTTGACTTATTGCTTGGCCCAAAATAAGATATTTACTTGAAATGATCAGGATCTTCATGTTTTTGTGCATGTTGTATAAATAAGTAACGTTTATTCAATCTGCGACCGCAGCACTTGACGTTTGGGCTCACACCTTCATGAATCCGTTTAAAATGATCCACAAAATCTTTGTAATTTTTAGTTATAAAGTAACACAATTCACACTGCATAGAAATATGCTTCGCAATAAGATCTAGTTCACGATCAGTGATATTTTGTTGTCGTTTCCGTGCATTCAAAAAAGTTGCTGGTTTATTTTGCTTTAATACTTCAGGTTCCTCATTGATGGCAAAGGTACTTTTCTGTTTGTCCCGATTACGCCGTTTAACGAGTCTTTCGTCCAACATGGTTCTTGACTTAGAGTGTGCTGGTGTCGTTCTTCGAAGTTTTCGCTTTCCTACAGAAACGTAGAAATGAAAAAATTTCAAAATGAATACAACCATGTATGTAGGTACTTACCTTTCACTTCAGTATCCAATTTAGCGTTTAATTGATCATGCAATTTTTCAGTTTCTTCTGATGGTGTACAATTTATTGCGGCAATGTAATCTAACGGATTGATATCAATTTTTTTTTCTCCGAAATTTTTTTCGTACATATCTTCCATCAACTCTTCCTTAATATCAACAGTCTCTGTTTCTTGTGGTCCAACGGTAAAATTGCTATCAATGTTAACTTCAGCAATAGTAGTAACATTAGTTTTTGACAATATGATATGAGCCTGCTCCACTTTAACATAGAACTGATGAAAATCATTAACATTTTGCCAACAATTACAACACACAACTGTTGATATGGAATCTTCAGGACAAGGCTAAAAATTTAATGATGATGTGCTACAGTTACTGGGACTTATTTTTAAATACCTCAAACCATAGATGTTTCCTCAGTACATTTGCTATGTAGTAAGGTTTTCCATTTTCATCAAATATGTTTAAAGTAGAATATAATTCTCCAAGACAAACGCGACAAATCATTTAGGATCAACGATTATTATAAAGGATAATCTTTGTTTAGGAGTTTTTCGCCCATCAACAAATTTTGAAGTTGGTAGCGTAAAAAAAGTACGAGGTTGCGTGACGGTTGCATCTCAGTTTTGATTTAATAGATACTGGAATAAAGTCGTTGGAAATTTTAGCTTAGCGACAGTTTCACATCACATTTTATGCAATGCGCAACTCATATCCACCTATGCACTTTGATCAATTTTAAATCAGAGATATCTTATAGTAAGTAGATGTTGAATTTCATAATAATTATTAAATTTCACTTAAAATAAATTTACAAAATTTTGTGTGTGGGGGGTGGTTTGGTTTTATTTGACAGCCGCAGCTCAGAATTTAAAACTCGCAAAAATCCAACACCGGCTTCGCGGCAGCCTTCGGCTATAATTCAGTCTCCAAAACTTCCAACACACCTGCTTCGCTAAAGTCGTAATATCTCGAAAACTACGAAACGGATTTAAAAAATGTTTGGATGAATATTGTACAGTAGAGCATCTGTAAGTCGAACTTGAAGAGAGACTCCAAAAAAATTGGATTCATATGGTTTTCGACTTATGGAGGACTTCGGCTTAAGCGAATTTTGTCAGGAAATGTTCGACTTGTAGAGGTTAAGGTTTATTCCAACTAATTTTGAGTTGCAGGTTATAGAGGTATTAAACATTTTTATTTGCAAGTTAAATGATACGTAACATTATGTATTTTCTATAAAAAATCAACATATACATTTATTAAAATCAGTTATTATCGTTAACAGAGTCTCATTGGCAGTTCAAATTTTTCCGCAACGTCTTTCTTCTTTCAACAGCTCTCTACAGCGTTGAGCACTTCTAGCTTTTCAGCGATACCCAAAGATTTTAATTTTCGTTTCACAGCAATCATTTTTTGGTGTTAATTGGTGTGTATTGCAGTAGGACCAAACTACTTCTGATAACTTTTGAATTGACAGCAATAAAGTAACTTCGTTAAAGTTCAAATGAAATCTCGTGTTCATAAATTCCTCTATCATTTCATAGAATTGGTTTATTGTTCATATAAGTAGGGTTTTACATTGATTTCTAAGAAACAATGATGTACATTGTCGGCATATTCTTAGTCGTTTTCTTATTTTTCTTCGAACTATAGAGGTAATTCGTTTCAAATAATCAAGTTGTAAAGATTGTAAAATCAAACATTGCTATGTTCGAGAGAGGTCAAATTTATTTTTTCTAATTATAGAGTGAAAATATGTACTGAATTTACTTGTAAAGACTTAATAATTATTTCAACTTATAGGGGTCTGATTTCGAGCAATGGAGGTTTTGGGGCTTGAAGGGAACACAACATTTTTTCGAGTTTGGGAGGTTTTCGACATAAAGAGGTTCCACTGTATCTTAAATGGCTTGATAAAAAAATTATGGAAATACTCTCAACCAGTACTAAGGAAAAAACTATGAATAAAAATTCAGACATGTAAAAGCAAAATGGTGTCCGAATTTCCATGTAATGCCCCATATATAGAGATATAAAACAAAATAAAAAACATTGAAACTTTTGTTTTGATACAGCAATGAAACATGAAACAACATTGCCGTGATGCTCATATATAACCAATTTGTGAACAGATTTCAACTTGTGCGTTCCAATTGCATAAGCTACTTATTTTTAGTTTTACGCCAATCATCCCACTCAACAGGATGCATTTTTTTCTTATGAGAGTGCATGTTTGCATTCGAGTTAAAAGTTCGCGTACAAAATGGACATTGGTAAAGGACGCCTCCAGTATGTTGAACCATATGCTCCTGCAAAAGAATATAATATAAGAACGATACATCTTAAATTTAAGCCAAAATTGTCGAACCTTTAATGTTATGGCTTTTTTGAACGATTTATCACAAAGATGACAGTTATAAGTTTTGTTATTATGCACATAGTGAATGTGACTCGTTAAGGCATTACGATTTTTGCATATCTTATAACAATGTTTACAGATAAATGCTTGACCTTCTTCGTTGTGACGTCTCATATGTGTTTTTAAATTATCTTCATCTTTAAGAAAACTATCACAGCCCTGATGAGGACATTTTACACGTGGACCACTGTCTTCAAAATGCAGACGCAAATGCTTTTCAAAAGATGATTTATCACGTATTTCTTTGGCGCAAACATGACACACATTTGGTGCTTTTAAATGACAAACATTTCGGTGCATTTGCAGTAAGTGTTTGCTGGCAAAACTATTAAAATCATGCAGAAAAATTTGTAATGTTATATTTTTGTTGGATATCCTTTGAAAAAATTCTTACTATTTAGGCTGTGAACAATTTTCACACAAAAATGTCCATTCATCAGGCGGTATATGGGATGTTTTGTGAAGGTTAAGATAATGTTGTTTTGAAAATCGCTTCGAACAGAGATCACAAACATATTTTAGCTTCTCTTTGGGTGCATGATTTTCAAGCATGTGAGAACGCAAACTATCGGCTACAGAGAAGACTTTGTTGCATTCGTTACACCTAATAAATAGAGAAATATGTATTGTATTATATAAGCCTTTGTTTTAGCACTAATTTTATTTATATATTTGTTCAAGCACTCATCACTAAATCTAAGCTTAATTTCTCGACCAAATGTTATACTGACTGGATTATTTATTATTTTTTGAGAAAAATTAATGTTTGAATAAGCATAAACTTAAAACAATTTGCGAGAACGCTAAAAAAATACAAAAATAAAAAACTATTTATTGGAAACTTTAACAAGAAGCATTGCTTTAAAAAGCGATTAGTGACACAACATTATAGCCCCCCGCATGGCTTATTGCTTGGCCCAAAATAAGATATTTACTTGAAATGATCAGGATCTTCATGTTTTTGTGCATGTTGTATAAATAAGAAACGTTTATTCAATTTGCGACCGCAGCACTTGACGTTTGGGCTCACACCTTCATGCCTCTGTTTAAAATGATCCACAAAGTCGTTGTAATTTTTAGTTATAAAGTAACACAATTCACACTGCATAGAAATATGCTTTGCAATAAGATCTAGTTCACGATCAGTGATATTTTGTTGTCGTTTCCGTGCATTCAAAAAAGTTGCTGGTTTATTTTGCTTTAATACTTCAGGTTCCTCATTGATGGCAAAGGTACTTTTCTGTTTGTCCCGATTACGCCGTTTAACGAGTCTTTCGTCCAACATGGTTCTTGACTTAGAGTGTGCTGGTGTCGTTCTTCGAAGTTTTCGCTTTCCTACAGAAACGTAGAAATGAAAAAATTTCAAAATGAATACAACCATGTATGTAGGTACTTACCTTTCACTTCAGTATCCAATTTAGCGTTTAATTGATCATGCAATTTTTCAGTTTCTTCTGATGGTGTACAATTTATTGCGGCAATGTAATCTAACGGATTGATATCAATTTTTTTTTCTCCGAAATTTTTTTCGTACATATCTTCCATCAACTCTTCCTTAATATCAACAGTCTCTGTTTCTTGTGGTCCAACGGTAAAATTGCTATCAATGTTAACTTCAGCAATAGTAGTAACATTAGTTTTTGACAATATGATATGAGCCTGCTCCACTTTAACATAGAACTGATGAAAATCATTAACATTTTGCCAACAATTACAACACACAACTGTTGATATGGAATCTTCAGGACAAGGCTAAAAATTTAATGATGATGTGCTACAGTTACTGGGACTTATTTTTAAATACCTCAAACCATAGATGTTTCCTCAGTACATTTGCTATGTAGTAAGGTTTTCCATTTTCATCAAATATGTTTAAAGTAGAATATAATTCTCCAAGACAAACGCGACAAATCATTTAGGATCAACGATTATTATAAAGGATAATCTTTGTTTAGGAGTTTTTCGCCCATCAACAAATTTTGAAGTTGGTAGCGTAAAAAAAGTACGAGGTTGCGTGACGGTTGCATCTCAGTTTTGATTTAATAGATACTGGAATAAAGTCGTTGGAAATTTTAGCTTAGCGACAGTTTCTCATCACATTATTTGAAATGCGTAACTCATATGCACTTTGATCAATTTTAAATCAGAGATATCTTATAGTAAGTAGATGTTGAATTTCATAATAATTATTAAAATTCACTTAAAATATATTTACAAAATTTTGTGTGTGTGGGGGTAGGTTTGGTTTTAGTTGACAGTTAAGGCGCTGTCAACTTCTCATACTTAAGGCTCTACAGTACAATTTGTTCGTTCATAGGTTTTTCACGTGGAAGGTATCAGAGTTACGAATTGTAAAAAAACAACTGCTGAGTTATTTGGGAAATACTAATATTCTGTCCGAATACCCGTTGGATTTTAGGAAGCATAACTCAGCCGATGAAAGCCAAAATCTGCATAACTTTAGTCTTCAAAAGAGAATTTGAGATTTGATTGATAAATTATGATTTTTCTCCTCCAGAATGTCAATTATCACCAATGTCTACAATTAAATTTATGGGATACACGCGTATACAATTGCAAAAATTTGTACACAAACAGTCGATATTAGTTCAAGCGAAGATGACTCGTCTAAAATTGCAAAAGTGCATTTGTGTGGAGAAAGCCAATCACAGAGTAGCGAAAAAAAATCTTGGCCATGTACCGGACACGAAACTTGTCTGTGTGTAATCTACAGAGATTGCCACAAATTCACCGATGGGAGGTTATAGGCGAGCTCCTTATAAAATTATTATTCATGCGTTGAGGTTGCATGGAACCCACATTTTGCTTATGAAAATGAATTTCGTTCAACAAAACCTTGTGTCAATTGCTACCAATCCATCAACCATCATCGGTATCAATTTTGAAAAAAATTGTCATTCAAGTTGGTATCAAGACGTGAATGCTGGCATAAATATTCTGTATCTGAGGGAATGTGGGCTGAATGGAATATTAAAACACGTAAACTTTGTAAAATAGTTTCACTAAGCATATTTTTATTGTGTATACTAGACCGTCTTTTTTATTGAATAATAAAGAAGAATGGTTTAACTCTCGAAGGATTCATCTATCACAATCGCGTTTGGTGGGTCTGAAAGGGATATCTCAAGCTAAATTAACTTTTGTGAGCTTCCATGTTTTGTTTTACGCCAAATATCCCATTCTGCGGGATGCTTTTTTTTCTTATGTGAATGCATGTTTGCATTTGAATTAAAAGTTCGTATACAAAAGGGGCATTTATACAGTTTAGTACCCGTATGTCGAGCCATGTGTTCCTGAAAAGAAATATTTTAAATGCCTAAAAACAAATTTTCAATAAAGGCTTCATAGCTAACCCGCAAAGTGATTGCCTTTTTGAATGTTTTATTGCATTCTTCGCAAGAAAATGTTTTATTGCTATGCGCATATCGTATGTGATTTGTATAGGAATTTCGATTTTTACAAAACCGATCACATATATAGCAAATATATGAATTTTTGATGTTATCGTTAGGATGTTGCTGCCTTATGTGTGTTCGCAAATTATTTTTATCCTTAAGCCAACGATCACAATTCGGAAAAGGACATAATAAGCGTGTACAATTTTCATTCATATTTCCGTCTGAGTCTTGATTCTCTTCGACCCTTTGACACCCATGAGCAGGGGACTTTTCAATTTCGATCTTTGTTTTATTTTCGTTTGTTTGATCTTTAGCTACGCAAACTTCTATTTCTATATTTTCTAAGTTGTCACCGCCTGTTTTCGTTTCGCTGCCATCGTCAGCATAACTCAACATATTTTCATGCCACACATATTCAAACACCTTTTGTGATTCCTGTGTATTTTCGTCGGTAGAGAGTTTTTCTTTTTCAATGGTTGCGCCGGTAACGTGGGTTCGTGAATATTGGCAATGAGCCTGCTGCACCTTAAGGTAGAACTGATGAAACTCCATTACCTTTCTCCAGCAATCATAACAAATGCCAGTAGATATTGGGTCTTCCATTGTTGGCTGTAAATACAAATATTTATTTTTTATTTACTAATGGATCCGCAGTATCCTTCTTCCATACTTCAAACCAAAAATATTTTCCTAATGTGCGAGCAATATCAAAACGTTTTCCTCTTTCATCAAATATGTTTAATTCGTTATTTAATTCCTCTAGACACAGGCAGCAAACCATTTTTTTAAAAATACTTCAATGAATTTAAATGTTGCAAATAAAACAGAAAAACAAATTTCTAGCAAATTTTTGACAGTTTGCGTGTGTTTAAGTGTTACCATATTTTGTTAATTAAGGCCATGATTTAATAATATAAGGTTGCTACAAAAAAAAAATTCTGCTTCTTCCAAATGTAGGTCTAGTGTCAAATTGTATTCGATTTTTTTTTTCGTTGTTTGCTTTGAATACCATTTTTGACACTCCAGCATTCTGACGTTCAACACTTTCAGATGTGAGTTTGACAGCCTGCGAGAACCTTTGTAATTAAATCATGATTAAAGATATATATTTTTTTAGTAAATTAACCCATGAAGTATAAAAAATTCTGACGCAATGGATATTGAAAATTAGAAAAACTGATTTGTGCTTCCAAAACATATAGTATTTATCTATATCAGTCAACATTTTCTGAAAACTTCTACAGACTAATTAAAAATGAAAGTCTTCTATCGTTCGTTCCGACTGAAAACTGCTAACACTTCCCGAACAACATTTGCAAGCAGTATTTTCAATTTGTTCGCAGTTTTTTCATAAACATATCCGTTCATCACTATCATCAATCGGTTATCTCTAACAATCTCTAAGTTAACACTTACACGAGGAAACTCTTGTGAAAAAGTTTTCCTGTTTGTTGGCAAAAAGGGAAAAAAGAAAGGGTGGTGTACAGAATTTGTCGTACCCGCAAACTCTCTTTCGTTCTATTCGTTAGCTGATATTATGCTTTGAATTTACATTTGTTGCGGCGGGTTGACGCAGTAATTGCTTTGAAATTTTCTCGCAAAAAGAAATTCTAGTTTCCGTGTGTAAACTCAACAAATTCACAAAAGAGAATAGACAAAAATTTGTCTGACCGAATTTCCTCGTATAAACGTTGACTTAGGAGTTGAGGCTTTTTTATGTTCTGAACAAAACTGACGTTTTATTTTGATTTTGTATACCAAAACATTCTTTTACTCCAAGCAAAATTGTCAAAGTATAGATTTTCGACTTTAAATTCTCGATATTTTATTTTGATATTACTGTAACAAATGCAATTTGTTCTTAAACAATGATCAATTCTCAATGAGACAGTTCTCAAAAGTCATTTTGTTTTTTTTTTCCAAATTTATAATTTTAAAATACTAATTTAGCCATATATTTATTGTGAAAAAAATTAGCAATCAACAGCGACACCATTTGTCATCAATATTGTGGAAAAATTTTGGGTGTAAAACCCATACAAATAAGTGAAAATGTAAAATGAAAAAAATGTAAAAATGTAAACAAACTCGGACGGACAAATTCAGAATTCCACATTTTGGAACCAATTTGATTTGATTTTACGTAGTTTTAATCTGGGACAAAATTGCAAAAAAATGCTGCAAAATTTTCGTTTTCGTTTGATCTCTTAATATTTTGACATCTTTCTCTAAGAGAAAGAGGCAACATTTTTAGTGTAGTAACCTGAAATCGACCGTCATTTTCTTCGACTTTAAATGTCAAAATAGTATAAAAAATCATTTTAATAGTAATTTTCGACTTTAAATTCTCGATATTTTATTTTGATATTACTGTAACAAATGCAATTTGTTTTTAAACAATGATTTGTCGCGTTTGTTTACAAGAAAATTCAAGTACCCTAAATATATTTGATGGAAATGGTGGTAGTGTTAATATTGCAAAAGTTTTGGCTAAACATTTTTGGTTTGAGGTAAACAAAAAACATATAATAAATAGCCAAAAAAGTATTAAAAAATCATTATTTTCATTAGCCATATCTTGAGGATTCCATATCAAATGTTATTTGTTATAGTTGCTGGCAAAAAGTAGACGACTTCCATCAATTCTATACGGAAGTAGAGCAGGCACACGCCCAACTGACAAGCACGAAATTTGCTTCCATTTCTGAGGTCAACATAAAAAACCACTTCTTGGAGAAGATACAAACGACACCAGCTGTTGGGCAGTTAGAAGTTGATATCAATATAAAAGAAGAGCTTATTGACAACGTTTGGCCGGAAAATGTTAACTATCTAGACGATAATGCGACGGGCTCAACAAAAGCTGAACTTAATCCTTTGGAAGTTGTGGAAGCAAAGAAGAACAAGAATTTAGATGACAGTGATGAAGAATACGATGAAAGGGACACTGAATTTAAAGTAGAATCATCAGAGGCGGAACCCACAGATGATGAAGGTAGAGTAGCTATACTGTCATTCTTAGGTAAAAGGTAGCAAATGAACTTTACTGCTTTTTGAGTTTTTGTTGCGGTTTTCTGCGTATTGGTGAAAAAATTTTAAAAATTGCTATTTGAACAATAACTTGCACCTACCTTTAATTCAGTTTTCTAGATATTTAATTTTTTCTGCTACATATTACTTACGGCAGTCACTTAACGTCCAAAAATCAGTGACCAAAAACCATAGACTGAAAAAATATGTTATGAATTTCTCATGTAAAAGATCGAAGAGTCGAAGCTTACTTAGTTATCTAAAGAATTCAAATATTGTGTTTAGTTTTTTTTTCATACTAGTGTGTACTATGTGAAACTCAAAAACTTCTTGAATTTCGTTCATACCATCTTTATTTTGGGATATAGGACTTAAAAATCTGTAGGGACATGTACATAGTTTAGTCGAATGCATCATACATATTGAATCATAAACTCGATTTTGAACTTTTTGTGGGTGCGGCTTTTTGGATGTTAGGTGACAATATGTATCTCATTTTCTGTATTGCAGGCTTATGTTATATTTAAGGATTTTCAAACTTGAACTATCCGTAATCATATTTAAATGGAATTTAAAAATGTTTTAAACTTTCCTTTAAACATATAACATTGACATCAGTTTACTGGCAATCTGAAGTCAAGCCAATTTTTGCAATGCTTAATTTTGATAACAATATTGCTAATATTAACATCAATTAAATCCACACGTTTGCTAACAAGCTATAAATAGCGAATTGCATTTGCACTTTAGGGTGTCCCAATAAGAGTGCACTTCTTTATTTAAAAATAAAAACACGTATTTTGTGAGCGAGTTGTGATATTTTTATTGCATTGTAAAGTAGACATGTTCCGATTAAGTAGCCTTAATGATATGTTGCGGATTAGATTACAACAGATTTTTCAAATCTGCCGCGTGTTTTCTTTAGTACTTGCACACCAGTATAGGCGATAATTTAATTTCATATATACATAGTTTTGAATCAGTAATATAAAAAACTATGCTGGACATGGAAATTTATGATAGTAAAAGTTATTCTTTTTTTATCAGCTAAGTTATTTTTCTTTTTCAATCAAGATAAACAAAGACCACGTCGAAGAACAAGAAACCGCACAATTTCCTTGCCCCATAAGGCTGTCAAGCGTGCTAAACGTTGTAAAAAAAAAGTCATTGTTGATGAAGATGAAGACTTAGCAGCCTCAAAAGACGATAAATCAAACGTTGTTAATTCTAAGAAATCAAAACAACAACGTCAACGAATAACCGAACGAGATGAGGAGCTTGTTAAAAAGTACATAACAATGGGCTGCGAATTGTGTCCCTATGTAGGAGAGGACTTTACTGAATTAACAGATCATTTTAGGTGTCAACACAATATTTTAAAACCATATGTTATGTGTTGCGGTCGTAAATTGAACAAACGGTTTTTAGTTGTACATCACGCATATAAGCATGAAGATCCTGAATATTATAAGTAAGCAAAATCTTGCTTAAAAGTGTAAGTTCGTTAAAAATGTCTCAAATTTTTACAGGTGCAAAGAATGCAACAAAGTTTTCTCCGATGGGTATGTATTGCGATCCCATATGCTTGCAAATCATGCTCCCGATGAGGAACTTCATTATGCCTGTGATCTATGTCCCAAGAGATTTTCACGTCTATATTTTCTAAAACTACACAAACCATCACATATACCACCTGAAGAGTTCAAATTTCAGTGTAATAAATGTCCGCAGCCTAAATTGTAATTATTTGACAAGTACATTTTACATTTACATAATTAAAATTCGTTTTTCGTACTTGTTAGTTTTGCAAGTGATCATTTACTACAAATACATACGAGCATGCGTCATACAAGAGCAACCAATGTTTGTCATGTTTGTGCTAAAGAAATACGTGATAAACAGGCATTCGAAAAACATGTACGCTTGCATTTTGAGGATAGTGGTCCGCGTATAAAATGTCCGCATCCAGACTGTGATTCATGGCTTAAAGATAAGGATAACTTAAAGCAGCATTTGAGACGACACAATGATGCAGGAAAAAGTTTTATATGCAAACATTGTAATAGATCGTGTAAAAATCGCAGATCTCTAACAAGTCACATTAACTATGTGCATGGTAATGAAACATTTTCTTGCGAGGAGTGTAATAAAACATTTAAAAAGGCCATAACATTGCGGGTATGTTATGATCTTATATTTATAAATAAAATGTATGTTATTTATGTGTATTAATTTTTTAACAGGAGCACATGGCTCAGCATACTGGCGAAAGATTGTACAAATGTCCTTTTTGTACGAGAACATTTAATTCGAATGCAAACATGCATTCACACAAGAAAAAAATGCATCCTGTAGAATGGGATATTTGGCGTAAAACAAAGAAAGGTAGCTCCCAGCGACTAATTACTGAGGGTGTTACCTCTATAGTGAGTTCTGTAAATAATTGTGTTCAGGATAATAATGCATTTAATGACTCAATAATGTTGGAACCTAATTCCATGTAGTAATGTTAATTGATTTTAAGAATAAAAGTAACCATATTTTTGTAAATATATTACATGTTAACATATGTGCTGTACTACCAACTACTTCGCTCTGAACTGTCTAGTCCAATTGACACAATAGCGCTGTGACAAAGTGGACATGTGCGATGTCTAGTTATTTCCATTGGTGATGCGCAGTGATGACAAGTACCGCATATCCAGATATTAGTAGTGGGTTGAGTTATGGGTTTACCAGATGAAATACAAGGTGGGAAGCGTGCACCACAGCTTGAACATGAGGGCAAGCTGTTTAAGAAAATATATGTACAGTAAAAAAAAAAAATATACAAAAAACAAACCAATCTGGCGCTTCTGCTTCGCACGAATAACACTGAACTACATCTACTTTATTGTCTACGGGTTCATTCTTTGCAAAGATGCTGACAGCCAACTCTTCATAATCGCGTTGATTTTTCTCAGGTAAAAAATCTAATGACTCCAGTTTGATAAAAGCTTTCGAGCAAGTACCTTAGAATATAAATGAAAAATAAGTGTAAATAAGTCAAACGATGCCGATCTTTGAGGTATGTTTTCGCCCTGAAAGATAGCTATATATATATATATATATATATATATATAAATGGTTTGAGTTAAATTTTTATCCTTTTGACATAATTTCTTTATATTTCGACCTGTCAACCTATTTCATAAATTTTGCATAAAAATTTCTATTTCAAATTTATACGCTTTTTTAATACCATGTACATACATGCGAAATCTGTCAATTTTGTAAAGACTTTGTTACTCTCTAGAAAATTAGAAATTACGCAAATTTTCACTGAAAAATATATGTAATTTCACTGAAGGAAACGGTTGTGATTTTTCTGCCGAATGATTTTTTTCAATCGATTAACAGTGGCAAGGCAATATATTTACAGTTTTTGCCATATTTATCTATTTAAAACAAAGTCGTTTTTTAAACGTTCTATCTGAATCCAAAAACAAACTATGCTATTTTTAGTGCTATTTGGTATCCCTTAGTGCATTGGCGTAGTTTAATAGATGCAGTTTGGCCATAGATTTTTACAGACTAAAGTCGGGAATCATTTTTTATATTGATATTGTTGAATTCTGCAGATGAGCAGAGATCACGAACCGAATACAACTCCCCAATTTTATTTTTGACAAAGCACATCAATTAAGTCACTCTATTGTGCAAACCATTGAATTGAGGAAGAAATTATCTAAAGAGAATAAAGTAATATAATATATTTTTTCGAAAACTTATTATGGTTCAAATGTTTTGCAAAAACTTTGTTTTTGTATCAAATATCCACTTTAACCACATCGAGGGAGTTGTAAGGATAAACTTTTCTATTATCATTTTGTAAAATAAACTAAAATAAACAAAAACATTAACATTAGAGTGTCGTAGTTTCGAATTGAAACAAAACACACTAAAGATGTCCAAATGACTTGCATTTTAGCAATAGATAATTTTATGCTATTGGGAAGCACGATGCTTAAAAAAAAAATATATGCATTACAATGGCAACATTAGGTAAAATTATATTTAAATTATCAGTTGCTTTCCAAAAGAAATCGCTTTTCGAATTAGATACATGATCGAAGATGAGACAATGATAGCATGGTTTATACATGGGCTGTACTGATTATTGACTTGTATTTTATTTAACAAACCGAAAGAGCGATCTGCACAACTCGCTAACGCCAACAAACTATAAATATCCTCTATATTTAGCACATCCTCATAATCGCGCAAACGTAATGCTGTAATCACTGCACTGTGTACAATTCCAAAACGCAATTGTCGCTGCGCCAATAACATAAAATGATAAGCTTCCGCACAATGCCAAATATGATCAATTGCACGCACATCCTCCGTTGACATTGCATCTAGTATTGCTACTCGGTCAATATTAAAAATACCAGTACTCTGTCCACTGCTACTATTATTGCTCAAAGTCTTAACATGCTCTTCAGCTAAAAGTCCAGAAAGTATATATAGTTTTTTAATACGTATCAATGGTGAATGCTTGATAACTTCACGCTCTGCAAGCTTAGTTAATAATCGTGCTGCATCTAATTGTCGACCAGCTTTTCGTTGTAATTCCACTGCTTCTGGCAAACGTCCTTCTTTCAGTAATTGTGCAGCATGTTTACTAAGCAATACATCGATTTGTGGCATTTGATATTTTTGTGCCAAGTTCACTGCTTCACCCCATTGACGCAAATTCACGCAGCTGTTGACTGCGGATTTGTAATCACCTTGCTTAAGATAAGCTGCAACAGCTTCAGTGCACATACCTGAAAATAAGGGGGGATAAAAATGAAGAAATGTAGAAAAATATGCATTAAATAAATTGGTGCATAAATAAAAGTTTCCCTCTCAGTGCCACAGCCTTAGTATTAGCAAGGTCACCTGTGTGTCTTTTTGCATTTATAGTGTTTGTTGTTGTTTTGCAAGTTTGTGTACTGGAACAAATTGTGAAAGTGAATAACAGAGGAAATTCAACTAAAAGTTGAAAGTTAAAGCTATGGCAAAAACGACTCTTTCGATACAGCTTTATCAAAATGTTATTAATTACCGTCAAATATCCGCAGTAATAATCTTTACAATAAGTTTATGCTAGTTACATCTCGTCTTGATCTAGAGCATGAGGAAAAACATTTACGAAAGAATTTGATCGATACGACCACGCCCCAATAAAGTTTCTTCGTACGAAGGGTTTTTTTTTATCAAAAATCGATGTTTTTTCTTCTCTTTTTCGGATGTTTTTGACTTAAAGCATATTTTTTATATACTATCACTCTTAAGTTTTTTAATAAATTGTGTAAAAATTTTGCTTTTCAAGTAAAGCGATAAGCTTACCAACTGATGCTAACATTTCAGCAATTTTTGCAAGCAAAGGACTTTTTTCAGGAAGCTTATTAATGCATTGTTCTAGCTCGTCAAATTGTTCCAGATGATATAATGCATTCATTAGACCTTCAATGTGATGTGCTTTTTCATAATACTCTTTGGCACTTTCCCTGCCACAATAAATTCAACATACATAAGTATTTTACACTAAAATATATATTATAGTTTACCAAGAGCGCAAATTAGCAAAATGATTGCCGATTTCTCTCCAAGCGATTTCCATTTGTTGATCTGAAACAGCAGCACCCATACGATACAGTTGTACTACACGAAACCAATCACATAGTGTGATACGTAAGTTAATAGCAAGATCTCTAAAAAGACTTTTATTAGAAAGAACTAAAGCGTGTAGATGAAAAACTAGCCCAATTTTTCAAGTTTTTTTTTTTTTTTGAGAAAAACACAGAAAGCTTTCTCAATTCTTATGAGTTCCTATGAATATAAAGACTTTTATCACTTTGAATAGAGAATAAACATTGTATACTCATCGCATTCCTTGTAATAAGTGGACAATGTGAGTTTTGCAACTAAAAGCCTATAATATTAAAAATTTTAAATGCTACAGTACCTACGATCCGCATCAATGTATAGTTTCTCAGCCTCCTCGTATTCACCATAAAAAGCGCAGATCTCTGCCTTCTGCAACATTTCCGCTGGTATATTTTTTAAACGTTTTATTAATTGTATGCCCTGATAATTAGCGCAACGCACAAAAGCGTTTTCAGCCATTTCTAATTCTAATTTTTTCAATGCACCCTCAGCTAGCAAACGCCATAAGCGAGGATGTGGATTATCTTCAATAAATTGCTTTGCATCCTCCAATCCAACATGTTGCAGTAATTCATCTGTGTCTCGCAACGATTTGACGCGCAACTGTATAATGTGGGTAATAGGATTTTGTGTCTCATCGCCGCTTATAATATCATCGAGTAAAATGCTCGTTATTTCTAAATCCTCAAAGCTACATATGTAGCCTGACGTAGAAATGGGTTCTTCTGGATCGTTTCCTCGAAAAACGTACATGCGCGTTTTCTCCATCAGAGCTAACAGCAGTGGATTATCTTTAGCCCAGCAGATAGCCCAAACATCTTTACGTTCCACGCGACTAAAATTCAATTGTGTTTCACGATGCTCATCAAGTTCCAACAGCGTCATAACACCAGATTGGTCGATTATAGCAGCACGCCTGATTACATAAATGTATAGAATAAGATGAGTAGTAGTTCCTTCGATAACATGTAATAAAGCAATATAAGGATTGGTAAAAATATTATATAACAATTTTCTAACTCATAAAACAGGCGCGTAATTTCTGTTTTCGTTTTATATGCGGTTATCGAACTGAGCCGGGCCTGACGTGATGAATCGGAGGGAAGCATAAACCTATACGGAAAATCTTAACTCACTAGAATTCTCCAATTATTCTTTATAGAAGCCCCATCAGGGGTATTAAAAAAACTCTGACTTAATTCTAATATAAATATTCGATAGTATAAAAATCTTGTAAAAAATTGCTTACGTAGAATTGCAGTTTATGGATATTTTATATGGCTTGGAGCCACCTTTATGTTGATTTCTTAAAGCCACGTTTTGTACACTGTATTCATTAATGACGCCTGATTCTCGTGCCACAAGTAGTAATTTCTCGGATATAGCTAAGCTGCAAATTGGATCTAAATTCTTATAGTTCGGTTGATTACTTCTATTAGCTGTTGTTGCTATAAGATCTTTAGACATTTCTACTCCAGTAGGAGTATCGTCTATATGAAAACGTTTCTCCTTACGTGCCTTAACTCCATGTAAAGTTGAAGCGCTCTAAAAGCCGTCTTAATTAATAAAATACACTTTTATAGTAAAATTATATATATAATACCTTTGGAGTGTGATAATGCCAAATCATAATCTCATCGTTAGATGCTAAGGCTACGTAATTTGAGTTGATGCCGATGAAATTGGGTCTTACCTCTGTATACTTAGCTAAGATTTAAAACATGGAAGGTAATATGAAAAATTGCGAAGTAAACATTTGTAAACTACTTAAACGATTTTATTTAGTGTTTATTATTCTATTTGAGGCTTTAGAGAAAAAACCAATACTTTACCCGTGATAAACAAATTTTAAAAAAATGAATATTGAATCTGCTCGAAAATAGAAAATTAATAAAATAAAAAACTTACAATCCACAGTGGTACCAATTGAGTTACATAACAAAAGTTGGTAACATTTTTCATCAGCATTCCCCTTGCGTTCTAGTGAACTTAGTGCTACATCCTTTATGTTAGCATTAAGACATTCCACACCAATAACGCAATGCTCATTACAAGCTGCGATACATATTGCAGGCTCTACTTCTTTTAGAAAACTCTAAGAAATTCATAATGCATTTCGTTTAAATTAAATAGTATTCAAGCACACTCACTTGATTTGAAATAGTATTCCAAAACGTAACAACATTCATAGCTGAGTCACGTGGATTATTATTAAGAAATACAACAGTTTTCTCAAAGTAGCACCACACGTAATCGGGACGTATATTTGCAAAGTAGATAAACGAATCCACCGCCATGGCTATGCGTAATGATTTGCCCTCCCATGAAAGCGAAGCAATCTCATTGCCGGGCACCTTTAAAGTTCTATATATTTGTCCAAATGGTGAGTAGAACACAACCTGACTGCAGTCCTTTGAGTGAGATCCATCCACAAGAATACCACAAATGGCCAATACATTGCCATCATGATTCCATTTTGCATCAATGTTCCGCATATTAGTGTCAAAAATTGAAGGAGCTTAAAGATGAAATTAAGTGTTTTAATTATGTTTTAAAAAATATAATTTTTATTATTTACTTTGATCATTTTCATTACGCATTATTTGAACTTTGCCTAACTCATAGCAAATGGCTAATAATGGACGACTAGTGGGTGCACGACCGCTATACCAGCATAGGGCAGATATGCGAAAGGATCGATTAGACGTTAAACTAACGCATTGTATGTTTAATTTCATCTGTAATTAAAAAAATAATGTCTGTTTTTCTTTTAAAGTAATTTTGAAGGGTCTAACCGCAAAATTTCCTTGATTATCATATAAATGACATTCACCATTGGCCAAACCAAATAAAATCAAGCGATTATCCGGATTCCATTGTACGCCAGTAAGTTGAGTATTTTTCAATTCTTTCCCCCATATTCGATTACCGTCAACCGAACCTAAAATTTATAATAAAGTTAAAGCAATTCTAAATCAAATCATTCTCAATTGTCGTATTCAAATATTTCGAAAGCTAAATATTATGAAGAAAAATCTTTTGGGTAATTACTAACATTAAAATACTTGCAATTTTAATTAAAGATTCATATTATACAAAAGAAAATAGACTCAAAAATACATCAAATTACCATTCCACTTGGAGCTATGACAGAAAAATAAATACCTATTTTTGAATTAGACAATTCATGTCTAAAAAAATTTTTAAGCCCTGGGCTATTTGATTTAGTCCCAAACAGTTTTAGGGACAAAATTTCAATAACGAGAGTGCTTTATTAAACTTAAGTGAACTCTTACTCTACTATGCATACCTCTTAGCTGAGTAACATTAAGAAATTTATGAAACATAGTTTTTCAACAAATAGTTCTAATATTTACCCACAATTATAGCTCCATCCTCGTATACGATGCAAATTTTGCTGCCATCCGATGTCCAACTCATGCCATTCACTGTAGATTTTTTGCGATCATTGGTCATTTCCTCGTACCATGAACCCTTGTAGAGCATCCAGACCATAATAACGCCATCCAAATCTGATGATGTTAGTTTCTGTTGTGTGTCATTCCAAGTAACCACTTTGACTGCGTCTTTATGACCGTCTAGTGTTTGATTCATAGACAGATTACTAACAGCTGCTAAAGCACCTTTATTTTGACCATTGGAAGCTATGCAGTTTTAAAAATTTATAAACTTCTTGTATTGCTTGCTTACGCTGAAATCGGTCTTACTCTGTTCCAATTTGAGTACCTTTAGTAGTCCCTCTGTGCCGGCGACGGCAATATAGCCATGTTCCTTATTCCAAGCTATACAATTTAATTTAATATTGTTTGGTATTGCAATCTATGTAGGGAATAATATATTTATAAATAAAAGTAAAATAGGAAACTAAATATATGTTACCTTTTTACTTAAGTAAACAAACATTTTATTTCGACTATTTCGACCCTTTTTTCATAAAACTTATTTTGTTGCCACAAGAAATATCTTTTCTCTTCGACATTTGTTTACGCTTGCAAAAGAAAACTCGTTTCCATGGCAAAGTAATTTGTTGGCGTTTTGACCATTTCTTTGGCTTAAAAAACTCAGCTTAAACAATTTCAGTTCCTTATCAACTGTTTAAGATCAACAAGTAAGGCAAAGTTTAAAAGCAACAGACCAATGCACATTGGTTTTTTTTGGCGTAAGGTCGAAATTTTCATAAGTATATTTTTTAAAAGAAAAAAGTATGCAGAATATACGTGCATACCTTCAGGATCATGTTAAATAACAAATATTTTTTCAAAAGGCAACTCCCTCAGTTCGACAAGCAGTTAAATGCAACAAATTGTGTCTAAATTTTGAAGCTCATCGCAAAAAGGCTATCAAAGAAATGGTTAAATAAAATTAGAAACTGCATTTATCAAAAAAGGTAAAATATGGAGACAAACCTGGTACACGTATAATAATGGCTTTTTAAAACTTTGTAATTTCTTATATATTATATTGAGAATTGATTGTTCAAGATTGTAGGGATGATTGGGTAGAATGATTTGTGTAAAGCGATCGAAAAAATGTTTGATTGCTGGCAGCATTTGCAATTTTGTGTGTTCTAAAAAACAACCGTTTTTAAATAAATTGCAATCGTGGAAATGGTCAAATCAAGTTGATTTTGACAGATAAGGATGCCCTAAACAATTAAAGAAAGAAGCATTATTTAGTATTGCTGCTACCAGAAGCAAGTACTTCATAGCATATCCAAGAAACTGTCAAAATCAGCTGTGCCCGAAAATACAAGAAGGAAATATTTATTATATACAAAGTTAAAATTATAAATTTCGGTGTTTATTTAGAATTAAATTTTGTTTTAAAAATGTCGGAGAAAAACAGCGGGCCATACGATATGGACAGTACTTCGTTTGAATCAGAAAAGTATTTGGAGAAATTACTTAAGGTAATTTTTTTCTTTTGCTGTGAAGTAAAGCATAAACCTATATATATACATATATTTATCTGAAACATAACATTCCAGGATTGTACATTAAAACAAATCTTGGATACCGAGGCGAGCGTCATCAAGGATACACAAACATTGCACTCCGATATGCAAACGCTTGTCTACGAAAATTACAACAAATTTATATCTGCCACGGACACAATACGAAAGATGAAAACAGATTTCAAGCAAATGGAAACTGATATGAATCTACTCAAAACAAAAATGCAGTCGATCACCTCATTCAGTGAAAAAATTACAGGAACTCTGCAGGGTACGCGTTACCAGCTTTGTAAATTATCAGAAAAGCATTCTCTGCTTAAACGTCTTCAGTTTCTTTCATCGCTACCGGGCAAACTAAAAGCACTTATTGAAGAGCAAAATTACGCACAGGCAGTTCTGGACTATACACACGCAAAAAGAGTATTTGCGCAGTATGGAAATCAACCATCGTTTGATGGCATACAGCGTGATTGTGAAGCGATTATGAGTGAATTGAAGGAAAAGTTACGTCATGATTTTCAAATGGCTGGGAATACGGCACAGTCGTTAACAGAAATTGGTGAACTGCTACTGCAATTAGACGAAAAAGCTGCAGATTTAGCTGGTGAATTGTTGAGTTGTGCATCGAAGCGCCTTCACGAGCAAATTGTTATGCTACAGGTAAATTGATTGATATGCTTAACCTAGAATCAGTAAATCTATCTAAGGATAGTTTCCGTATGGTCATTAAAATCTAACTTCGATTTAATGTGTGTTTTGAACTTCAATTAAGTTTCGGAATTTTTCCAAAAAGCAACTAATTAGATTGAGCCCGTAAATATGTTAAGTAAATCATATAAAAGAGATTCGAACACGTATCAAGTCTGTTTCCAATCGAATTCAGATTTTAAACCTGGATCGTGTATTACCAAAATAATTGCACATCTTATTGTAGGATCAAACTGAGCGTGACATGATTGAATTTGTAGATATGGGTATTGAAGGATTTCTCAATGATCTCACGCTGGTGGTTACATCATATTTTGATATGTTTGTAGCCAAACATCATGAAGAAGAACGGTAAATTACAATTTTGTATCACTTCAAATCACTTTTTATTCTTTATAATTACTAAAAAGTGATTCCAAAACAAAGCATGTGTTGAAGGTTCCATGAACCATAAGTACATTATGCTTTATTATATGTGCCTACGAAATTTTATTTTTTTAGCGATGACTTCCAAGAAACAGTACTATGTGAGCTCAACCTTTTTCTAAACCACAACATCGACAAATATTTATCTCTAATACAAGATCGCGTTGAATCTGACATTGGATATGGTGATACACAAATTATGTTACGCGGCTTAGATCGTCTACATCGGCGACTACTTGCCATGCGTAACATTTGTCGTGGCATTGAAATTCAACGTAACACCGTTGATATAATAATTGCGGCAGCGCATCAACTGTGCGATGCCCATACGAAAAGTTTAAAAAATCACTTTGCCGATAGTTTAAGTTCGGTGCGTCTCTCTTTAGTTTCAGCAAAAAGTGATGCTGCTGGCGGCCCAAACTTAAATGATTTAATAACGAATCTATATGTATCAACTGTTGAAAAAGTAAAAGGTGTGTTACAAGATTTGTTAGTATTTTTGCAAACGGATTGGTCGTTTAACATCAAGGCCGAATACAAAGGTACTCTTTGTGTTGAAGGAATACGTGAGAATTTACTTATTGGTAAATATGAAAAGTATCAGTTTTTTTCTATTATTAAATGCTTATTATAATTTTGCAGGTTTTTTGCGGCACATTTCAAAGGTAATCAGCAGTTTCGCTGACGCCTTCTCCTCCAGTCCACCTAATCTACTTTTAGTACTTTCTAAAACATGTCTTGAAATGGAACTTAATGGAGTTCATATTTTGGTTTGTTGAAATAAAAGTCTTTTTCCGTTATTTCAACTAAATATAAAATTAAAAAATTATATATTTAGATTGCACTTGTAGACGATTTATACGAGATCGATTCAGAAAATAGCGCAACTTTGACACACGAAACAGAAATTTGTGCTGATATGCGCGAAACGGCACAGACTTTGTTGGATGCCTATGTGCGTCTTCAAGGTAGCAATATATCACAGGTAACAAAATTAAAATATTTTGTTGAACTATTCGCTTTTCTTTTGGAAATAGTCAAGCTGCACATTATGCCTGCGCATTAGTGCAACTTATAAACAGCATGAACACCCAATTCGACATTCTATTTAAATGAAAAATCGAGATAAAGTAATGGAATTATTTATAAGTTTATATGTTATATGAGAATTTAATCTTTATAACAGCGTCTTTAAAATTGTATCTTGTATTTGTTTCTCTTTTATTCTTAAATTCGCAGTGATATTTTCACAACATTTCTCTAATCAAGTATATCCTAATGATCGACAAATGACAAACTCTTAGGGCTGTATCCAGATTGTTCCTAGTGTCATTCATGTTGTAGAGTAGATAGAAAATTTTTGCAGATAAATTTACATATTTTTTCTGCGCTCTCAAATAGTTTCGGGTTTCATTTAGTCTCTGAGTTTGGGAACAGGCCTATAATAAGTTAAACTTTTGTTTCAGATGCTGCGTAAAAGTGTTGAAACACGTGATTGGCTTAATTGCCTTGAACCGCGTTCAGTGCGCGCTGTCATGAAACGTGTAGTAGAGGAGTTAGCATCTATGGAGACAGTTGTATCAAATCTTTATGAAGCTGGTGTGCACACTGCTGCTAGCAGTGATTCTAGTCGTAAAACACATTTTAGCAACTTGACAGCATCAAAACAACAATATCGTTCAAATTGGTCGAACTATACACCGTCGCAACTAGAATCTACTTATGTCTCAAATATACATCGCCTGTTTTCTGAGCGCATCGATATTTTTACATCAGTTGAGTTCTCAAAGGTTTCCATAGTCACAGGCATTATAAAAATCGGATTAAAGGTAAATCTGACAAAAAATAAAAATATAATATTTAAT
The DNA here is from genome assembly GCA_963680825.1 of Meiosimyza decipiens. Lineage (NCBI taxonomy): Eukaryota > Metazoa > Arthropoda > Insecta > Diptera > Lauxaniidae > Meiosimyza > Meiosimyza decipiens. Next base: position 73,639,231 of record OY804261.1, on the reverse strand, counting down.
TTTGTTAAATAATAAATGAAGTCGGTACCATTTTAATTTCAAAATTCTGTTATCATTAATTCATTTATTTTCAGACACTTTTGGAATGCGTGCGCTTACGCACATTTAGCAAATTCGGTTTGCAACAAATACAAGTAGATGCGCATTATTTACAAATGAATTTGTGGCGTTTTGTTACAGATGAGAAGTACTTATTTTATAACTAACATTAATATTCTCCAATGGTTATACAATTATTTTTTTTTTAGCATTGTTAATTTCATATTGGATGAAATTCTTGGTTCTGCAGTACATCGTTGCTTAGAGTCGATACTAATGGAACCAAATGCAGTTGAAATAATCTGTGAACGTGGTTAGTATATACACATAATATGAACCCTGTCGTTTTTAAATACATTCCTCTTATTTGCATAGTTATTTATACAATTTTTATTCTGTTTTTAACGCTAGCTTAAACATGGATTTTAAAAATAATAAAATTTTAATTTTAATAAAAAATTAAATTTTACTAAATTATGTGTTATATATAGTTTATTTAATACTATGTCATTAATAAACGGTATTAGCTTGTTGTTAATACTATACTGACATTATCGGCATCTTCATTTGTAATGCTGGCTACCATAGTATGCGGCATATCTTCCATAATTGTAGTTTCTTGCGATAGATCATTTAAATTTTGGCCCCGTCTTAATTTTCGCTGCTCTTCGAATTCACGTGGATGCATTTTCTTGCGATGCGAATGCATATTTGCATTAGAATTAAATGTTTTTGGACAGTATGGGCAAGAATAGAGCACCTCACCAGTGTGGGTTGTCATATGTTCCTGTGAGCAAATATTAAGTTTTATTAACTTGAGTCAAAAAATATACAGAGATTGAAAAAAGTTAATAATGACGACATATGTAACTACGTAGTATATTATTTGAAAAAAATTTATATATTTCTACCATCAAGTAACGATAAAATTTTAAATTAAGATGCACAGTAGCTGAAGGCACCAAAATTGCGAACATTGGTAAATGATGATAGCCACCGCAATCGTTCAGTTTTATAGGCCTGCCTTAATTAGAGGTTAAATTCTATAAACCTTCAAAAAATGGACTTAAGTTACACTCCCCAGCGCGTTTCGAACGGCATGATAAAATTAATATATCTTATGATTTTTAGGGCATTGAAAAAGTAATGGTAATTTAAATTCTTTTTTACATTTATAAAGTTAAATCAATCTACTTACTCGTAAGCTAAGCGGTTTTTTAAAGGCTTTTTTACATACGCTGCATTCATATGTGCGTTCTGAAGCATGTACATAGCGGCAATGAGCCAAGAGTGCACTACGGTTTGGAGCTACCTTTTTACAGATATTGCATATATGTACTGTACCATCTTCATTATGACGGCGTATATGTTTTTGCAGACTGTACTTGTCTTTGTGCCACGAACCACATTTCTGACATTGCACTTTAGGTAATTTAACGCCGGCATGTTCTAATTGATGCCTTTCGAAAGCAGCACGTCCTCGTATAAGTTTGGCACAAATATGGCACATTGTACCGTATGTGTTGGAGTGTGTTACCTTAATATGTGATGTAAGTTGCGGAGCACTGGGGAATCTATAAAAAATATTTTTAATAAGAATGTTTCAGCTTACCTTTTTACTTACCTTTTTTCACAAATACTACAGATATGTGTACGGTCTGCATGCACTATCAAGTGTTGCTCCAACAAATAGGGCTTTGCAAATTTTTTCGGACAATGTTCACATTCAAAAGTCTTAACTTCATCTGGTTGATGTTTGAGCAACATGTGATTACGAACACATTGTTTATCAGCAAATATTTTGTTACAGGTGGTACATCTAATATAAATATCATGATTTTATAAAATAAAAATTGTTACATATTGGAAAGATGTGCATCCCAGACTTTTTTCTATCATCACTCACTTGTAGCATTCAGGATCCAGATGCTTATCAATGTGTTCCACAAGCAGTACACGTTTATAAAATTTTTTATTACAGCAAATAGCATACGCTGGTTCGTGATGCTCATGGGCAAAGTGAATACGTAACTTGGCAAAAGTGGGCAACTCTTCGGAGCATATATGGCAGAGTAAGCGCATATATCCAGCAATTTTTTCATCATTTTCTTGTGATTTGCGTTCAATAGCGATTCGCGTCGCACTCACTGATTTTCTAGTAGTTATTTGTTGCTTGTTCTCTACATTTAATTTTCGTGGCCGTCCTCTTCGTTTTGTTTTAATCTCGGAAAGTTTTACTCCTTTCGAACCAACATAACTTTCACTGGTTTTCATTTTTTGCAACAATGCAGTACGCCGAGTGTTACTGCGGATATAAGTTGATTCTTCTATTTCAATCTTTTTATTTGTCATGTGTCTCGTGGAACGTCGCAATTCACTTGTATCCAATGGTTCTTCTTTGATAAACAAATCATCTGCATATGTGTATATTTATAAATAAAAGAAGTTAGTATATCGAAAACTCACTGTCCATAATAAAATAACAGTTAAGTGGTCAGAGGTTCTTAAGTAAGCAGAAATTTCAAGAAACAAGGAGATGAAAACAGGTTGAACTTGATTCAATGATTAATTTTCATTGTTTCATATACTTGCTACTGACAGGTCTATTTTCGAATACGACTCAAACTACTTTTAGGGTCATAACACATTTAATAACACTTTCATATTCGGATATGGATCGTTACAAACTTTAATGAAACCAAACTGAATTTAACATCAACAAAGGTTTCTCAATATATAAAGTTTTAGGCACATACTTTAAAGAAATTGACTTAACCTTTAAAGAATATACAAGAATAAGTTTTGAAGACGTTTTAATCTAAAAATAAAAAAACTAAATAATAATAGAAGTAACATAAAAACAGAAAAAAATACAGTAGAAAAAGCAAAAAGTTTAAACTTATTTCAAAACAGAATAGAGTAAGTTATTACTAGGTGCCATCAACGAACACAATTGTTTTACACAAGTTTGCTATATTCTGATTAAATCAAAACAATATTAGTTACATACCTTTTGCATCGCTTAGGCGCTGTGCTTGGTTCAGTATCTTTTCAACAAAGTACTGTTCATTCAGGGATATTTCATCATTATCACTTTCAAGTGTTTTTTGCTGCAAGTCTGCGTCTAGTTCATTTTCTATAGCATCAAATTCTGTATTCAATGATATTTTCTGTTCTTCTTCGCTTTCCACCGCCTCGCCACCATCCACGTTTTCATCATCGCTCAATAAAACACTAAATTGCATTTCCATATCCTCATCATCGTTGTGCTCAGCTACAATGGCGCTAGCTACAACTTTTTCGTTCGTCGTCGACCATTGTGCGGTTTTTGTGTCCTCTTCGGATGGCTCACTTTTTGATGTTTTAGGAAAATTAGTATCTGTTGTGTTACTTCTAGAAAATACTCGGTCTTGCATGTTTGATTTAACTTCCCGTTTGATGGAAAAACGTTCCGTTAGTAAACGATGCGCCTCTTCCACAGACAAATAAAATTCGTGAAAGTCGGACACTTTTATCCAACATGAGTTACATATGGATGTTGAGATTGGATCATCGTTTTTTGGCTATTTGATTGATATTGTTAATTGCCATCTTAAGAGATTTTGTATATTACCTACCTCAAACCAAAAGTATTTTCCCAGAACAAATGAAACGTTTAGTTCCAACCCAACAACATCGAAGATTTGTATCACTTCTGTGCTATCCTTTAGGCACAGGCGGCAAATCATTTTATAAATTATATTTTAACTTAACTTTGAAAAAATACAACACATTCCTCCTTAAACAAAAAATGTTATTTTATAAAATGTCAAATATGACACATTAGTTGTGCTTGTTTACTTGACTTAAGATACTAAGCATTTGTTTAGCCAATCTTTCTCAAGCAGATACAAAATGTATAGATTCAAATATTTAATTTTTGAAGTGGTTCAGAAGTGAAGTTGGATTTTTTTAATATTTTGACAACTGTAAGCTTATGTGAAACAAAGAAAAAATATATAAAAACATTAAAATTGTCTTCATATATAAGAAATACATAAATCCGAATATGCAAGAGAAGTTGCAAAAATTTATCATCAAGAAAGCGGTTTGCTGATTTTTTTTTTACTTTAAATGCGTTTTAGAGTACAAGAAATTGTCAACTATTAAATAGTCTGTGATTTGGAAATTGATGTAACTAATTAATCAAAACGTAAGCATGACGTACCTGGGCGCGAAATTTTTTTCTTAAAATTTACGATACGTTACATCTGAAATCCACGAAAAGTGGACCCAAATACCATACGTGAGATTGCGGAGGTTTTGAGTGAAAGTTCGAATTCATATGCAAGAAATGTTTCATCCCTGAAACCATGTTGGCAGCAGAAGTTGTTGTATGACAATACCATAGTCAGCTGTCGCAGTTTGTTCTGTCAATATTTGACAATTTTAGTTAACGACCATATTTTTCCACATTTGTAATTATCAAAGAATAAAAATAATGAATTAATTTGTGTGCATTGTAAAAAACAAATCAAAATGAAGGTAAAGGATTCGTGATAATAAACAACATGCTACAGCTTAAAAATTTAATTTTAATTGTAGAAGATAAGTGAGAAAAAGTTGGAAGCCTTCACCGTGGGTGCCATGGGGAAGAGAACGCTGTCTCGGAAAGAACTAGAGGAGCAAAAGAAAAAAGAGGAAGAAGCAGCGGCTGCACATGTTAGTTAATTATTTTAAAAAAGTTTTCAAATCAAATTAAACTTTCGCACGCAACCATTCAATATATTTAGGTTGTTTAAACAAGCAATAAAGTTATAGTAGGTAGAAATATGGCTTTTGCATGTGGCAGCATCACTTAACTGTTTCTCCAATCCATTTGCTTATGATCCATATATACTGTTTAATCCGATTTTTATATCGAAAACTATTGAATCAAAATAATATTAAAAAATGCTTATCAATTTAGAATAGAGAAATTAAGATTTAAGCTTTTTCAGCGTCTGTAGAATATGTATTGATTTTCTTGTCGTAATTGTTTTGAATGGTTTGACTTGCAATAACTAAAAACTGAGCAAAATTTAGTGCTAATAATATCTTAATTTTCTCTCTAAAAGGCTTTTAAAGAATTTGTAGAAACATTTCAAGATACACCAACACCATCTTCCAAGGTTTGGATAAAGGCTGGAACATATGATGCAGGATCACGACGTAAGTATATACATATGTGCATACATAATATACAAATTAAATTGAAAGAAAATGTAACATATGCTGTTAATTAAAAAATACTTTAACATTAAATTGACTTACATATTGTTTAGGCGAGGATAATCGAGAAAAGGGTAAACTTTACAAACCCAGTTCCAAACTAGAGGAAAAAAGTGCTGCAGAAAAAGCACAAGAGTATGCTAAAATTCTTGCTTCTGATTCTAAAAAGGATATACTACCTTTGAAAAAGAAGAATCAGGAAAAGAAAAAAAGTAATTTGGAATTATTCAAGGAAGAACTAAGACAGTATGTTGTTTTTTATAATATAGTTATGTGTATAAACTAAAAGAGTTTTAAATTTCAGAATACAAGAAGAGCGAGAAGAGCGTCATAAATACAAGCATATGGCGCAACCGCAAACTGTTACGCCACAGCAACAACCACAGCAGCAACAAACACAGCTGCAACAAACACAACAACAACAGCAGCAGCTGCCGAATCAAGTAGCAGAAATTACTGCCGAAACGCGTGAAACAGGCTCTTTTGATACTGGTGATCCAAATACTACAAATCTTTATTTGGGAAATTTAAGTCCTAAGGTTTGTTGAACTATTTTTTATAGCTATTATCAATTGACGATCCGAAATCTAGTTTCACTGACATTATTGTCAGCGCGGTGCTTCTAACTAATACCACATAGAGTAAGGGGTTAACCCTAAACGATTGGTTAATTTCTATCGCAGCAGAAAAGTCCTGCAATTTCATTGGAAGCCGATAAACGCATTTTGATTAACCATAATAAATCTGATAGAGTAGGGTTCCAATCGTTCACCGTTATGAATTTGGTTTGAACAACTAGAGTTCACAATAAAATCACTAACGTTTTTCCACTGTGTACATCTATCTTTTAATTTAATATCACATTTCATATTATATATATACCAAACTTGGTGAAACTATGACTTCAATTATATAAGAAAGTCATGCGTCGAGTTCAAAAACATAAACCTTATTAAAATCGCAGAAAAATATAGTTTAGTCTTAGTAAGTCAAAACGCTTGGTTGAAGTAATTTCTATTAAAATATGAAATTTTTCATAAATATTTTTAGATATCTGAGCAACAGCTTATGGAACTGTTTGGGCGCTACGGACCTTTGGCTAGCATAAAAATTATGTGGCCACGCTCTGAAGAGGAAAAGTCACGTGGTCGTAATTGTGGTTTTGTTGCATACATGAGCCGCAAAGATGCGGAGCGTGCATTAAAAACACTTAACGGACGTTATATTATGAGCTATGAAATGCGTTTGGGTTGGGGAAAATCAGTGCCGATAATGAATCAACCGATCTTTGTTCCACCACCGCTCTTGGAATTAACTTTGCCACCACCACCATCAGGGTTACCATTTAATGCGCAGCCACTACCAAGTGACGCAGATAAACTACCTAAAATTAACTATAAAGAGTATACAACCGACGAACAGAAAGAAAATATGGAGAAGGTAACAATTTAGGCAACAAGATTTTCATAAAAGTTGAAGTTTTTTCTTTCTTAAGCAGATACTATATACGTCGATTGTCAAGGTTTTTATTCCTACGGAAAAGTAAAATTAATAAATTATTCAATTGATCAACACTATGAAACTTAATATAAAAATTTGATTTTTTACAGATCTGTTTTAAATCTAATTCATCGTACTATTGAGTTTGTTGTGCGTGAAGGTCCTATGTTTGAGGCGCTTGTCATGAGTTGTGAAATTGATAATCCTTTATTTTCATTTCTTTTTGACAATGAGAGTCCTGCTCACATTTATTATCGTTGGAAACTTTTTTCTCTATTGCAAGGTGATACACCAACTGAATGGAATGAAAAAGAATTTCGTATGTTCAAGGGTGGCCCGATTTGGAAACCTCCTATTGCTAATTTTTACACACAAGGTATGTCCGATGACTTGGTAGTAGATCCTGAAGCGCCAGAAGTACATAAGGGTGCCCTGTCGACAGCGTAAGTTAAACGTATAGATTTGAATTAATTTATTGATAGTATTTTTTTGGGTCAAATAATATATTTTTTGTACCAAAAACAGTCAACGTGATCGTTTGGAAGACCTTATAAGACATTTGACGCCCGAACGTCAGCGTATTGGCGATGCTATGATCTTCTGTATTGAACATGCTGATGCAGCAGACGAGATTTGTGAATGTATTGCAGAGTCTTTAGCTAATCCAGATACGTTAGCCTCGAAAAAAATTGCTCGCTTGTATTTGTTGTCAGATATATTGCATAACTGCACTGTCAAAGTATCTAACGCAAGTTTTTTCAGAAAGTCGTAAGTTTTGTTTTATTAATTTAATGATTAAATTCACATGTTGGTTGTTAAAAATTTTAGCATTGAAAAGCATCTCTTAGATGTTTTTGAAAACTTTCATGCATTTTTTACATCTATGGATAGCCGTTTAAAAGCAGAAGGGTTGAAATCGCGTGTATTGAAAGTTGTACGTGCATGGGAAGATTGGGCTGTATATCCTAAAGAATTTTTTGTAAAATTAAAAAGCATATTTTTAGGAAAACAGGTAGAATCACATAGTCAAAACTCGGTTGTCTTCTTATTTACTTATTTTTATAAATAATTGTAGTTTCAACCTTTATCGCCGCCTCCTGAAGAGAAAAAAGATGAAGAAGAAAATGTTGAAGATATCGATGGTGCACCAATGTCTGGTGATGAAAAAGATGATGAAGACTTAGATGGTGTGCCGCTAGATGGAGCTGCTCTAATTAAAGGTGCACTGTTACGTGGCTTACCGGAAGCCGTACCATTAAAAAAAGATACGCCAACGCACAAAAATCAGGAAAGCAGCCAGGATTTAGATTACAATGACGATATAGATGGTGTGCCATGTAAGTTACTCGAAATGTAAAAATAATAATAACTTGCGCAGTAGGTAAAGTCAAGGCATGTAGTTTTTTGAAGTTGAAAGCAAAAACCATTTTTGCAACTGTGCCAATTTCGAAAAATTTATGTTTCTTAGAAATACTGTAAAAAATATACATAATTTCTTGCTAAGATAATTACAATCAAATCAAAAAATGTCCATTGTCAAAATTGGAGATTGTGTTGAATCATGACACTGGGTATACTGCGGCACAATCAAAACTGGACCTGAAAGAATGTTTTTTGTCTCGTTTGAAAGCATCCTTCTCAATGATGTGCATATAATAATAATATTTTCATTTAAGAATTCAGCATTCAGTATGTCTTTTAATATGATATATAGTACATACGTAAATATACACATGCAAATTTTTTAAAAAATAAAAAAAACTTTGAACTTTCACTTCTTAAAGGAGATCTTAAAATTTGTCTGCAGCTGAGTAAGGTCAAAAATCATAATTTTCCATATTAGTCTGATATGTTTTTCTTTTGTATCTATTTTGTGCTACCCTTTATAACCCTACAAAACTTTTAATCGTTCATTTTCAGTGGATGACGACATTGATGGTATACCTTTAGAAAAAGATTTTGGCGATGTACATGATGCAATTCTAAGGGCTACAGCTTCCAACAGCAAGGCTGGCGCATTTATACCTTCTAAATGGGAGACCGTAGATCCCGATCAAGTTGAAGCGCAAGCCATAACAACAAGCAAGTGGGATACACTTGATCCACCAGAACCACCAAAATTCTACGATAGCAATGCATCAAGTGATGATGATGACGATGAGGAAGAAGGTAATTCGCTCGACTATAACGAAGCAAAACGTTCAAAATTGCGCGAAATTGAAGTCAAAACGATGCAATACCAAGATGAAATAGAATCTGGACAACGTGACTTAAAACCAGGCTTAACCTTAGCACAACAAGTTGAAAATCATCGCAAAAAATTGCTTAGAAAAAGACATCATGAGCATGTTGATTCACCATTAAGTTACATACATACAAAAGAACAACACAGAAGTGAAAGTCCAATCGAAAGGTACTAAATTGAATAGAACTATTTTTGTTAATTTAGATTTTTCTTGCTATCCCCGTATATGTTGTCTTGTGAAAAAAGTACTATCAGCGTGGCTGCATGGTGTTTGGGTCACTTAGAACTTTAGTTTAAGGAAATATGTTTTTCATTCGATGAAAGAGAGAGAAATCGGCTCCCGAACGTTTGCCACACCATTTGAAGATTTCTCCTTCTTCTTTTACCTCCAGATAGTTTTTTTTCACTTCTAAGCACAATATCTCAAATCTCGACATCATAAACTTAAAATGTGTTTAGCGCACAACCATCTTTCAAACATTTGTAGATTGATCTCTGGGATAAAAATTTGTGTGCTTGAACAGTTCATAAAATTAATTATTTTTAGTGCGAAAAAATCACGCCGCTCTAAACGTTCACCATCTGCCTCTCAAGTGTATAGCGGCAGCTCAAGATCTAGCCCAGTACCGCGCAGTAGTCGGAAACGATCTCGTTCACCACACGCTAGAGGTCGCAGCAAAGATGTCTCGCCCACGTTAAGTACTCGTAGCAGCAATAAGCAAAGCAAACGCTCTGCTCGCTCGCGCAGTCTATCAGATTCACCAAAACGATACACAGAGCGTTCGCCATATGTTTCGCGTTCAGCAAAATATGAGAGCTCAGTTTTAGCGCAGTCATCCAGATCACGCAGGTTCGTTGTGTACTGCGATCACTATAATTGATGTAATATACATATGTATGTAAATTTGTTCATTTTTACATCCACAGATCTCCATCGCCCGTTTATTCCAAGTCTAAACGTCTGGATGAACGTGAATTGTATTCAAGTCGTGCATCGCCTAGTCGGCATCGTAGTGACAAACATAGACACAAGCATAAGCACTAAATTATAAAACATGCTATTTTGTACTTTTCTCAATATTATATTTAAACTATTACTTAAATAAAGTATGATAACAAGTAACATCATACCACATTTTGGGGTTTTTGACTATTAAGTCTGTCAGATGGGTAATTATGCCAGTATAGTTCACAAAATAGAAGAAAACCAAATTATGGACGTTTCGGTTACAATTTTATGGAATGTGAGAAATTAATTGAAGAAAGAAACGCTAACTTATAAAGCGAAATTCCATTCGAAATTAGTAGAATATTTTATTATGGTATAAAAAACTTCAGGAAATAAATAAAGTGCTAAGAATAGAGGTATATTATATCTAGGCATATGAATGTTCAAATTTTTAACTTTTGCATTGCAAAAAGAGTAAATTTTTATGAAACCAACTACTGCAGTTGTAAAAATATTTTTTACAAACAATTTTATATCACAAGTAAAAGTTGAAGTTAATGGACAAGTGACAATGCTTAGTACAATGCAAAAAATTTAATAAGCATCGATTTCGGCCTCTTGTTTATAAACCTCCATGATGTCTTCCATTATTTCCCAGTGATTTTCTTTGCTCAAGTCCTGAACAAAACCCTGTAATGTTAGATAATTTATTTTTAAGTATATACAAATGAAGGATATATAAGTTACTGCTACTTACAGTATACCACATGGAAGCATCATCCGACTCATCTGTTAAAGGTACTTGCACGCCATATGTTTGAAGAGCTAAAGCCAAACAGCAGACAGCGCTGTGTGAAGGTTTGTGATTTAAAATTTTTGGATTGTGATGAAAGTCCTTAAAAAAAAAATTTGTTATAAAATGTTTGGTGTTCGCAATCACAAATGACTGGAATCTGGTTTCTCGGACACATTAATGGTATGGAAAAGGATAGATTTAGAGTAAACAAAGTGCTTTTTAAGTGAAAGGTCACTTATACAAACTTAGAAAATAAAATACCGGCCACATTTTAATATAAGAGCATCCCCTAGCAATGAATTGATTCAGAAACTAATCGCCCGAAGTAGATCAGTTGGCGATAATTCGGGAAAAGGTTTTAAGCGCACTGTATGGGGCTTTATTTTTTTGCGAATGAGAAAAGCTAGCTTGAACTTTTTTTATGCCCAGGAGCTACTATACTATACCAGGAGCATATGTACTATCAAAAATCATAGGAAAGTTCTAAGCAATTAATTTTTTTTTTTGCCCAACGCGTGGGCTTCAACAAATTACAAGTCCTGTATCTAGTCCTTATATAAGAATCATGTAACCGGGTTTTTTTTTAAATTAAATTCTAATGGTTCGATTTTTGAATGATTGAATTTATATGTAACGAAAACTTTTTACTCTGCTCAGAACAATTGAAACAAAATTATTCGAAATAGCAGGTATCATTCGTTGTACAGGACCGTCCCTGTAATTCTAGAAATTCTGATTTTGTTTAGCCAACGGGAGACCAGACTTATTTTTGTGAAGATACTTGCAAGAACAGGTTTACTTAAATAAATCTCGAACATTTCCAGAATGCAAGGAGAGCCTTCGAGTGAAATCCGACGTTAGGAACGTAAAATAATGCATAAGGAAAGAGTGTATACATATGTGAGAAGGAATATAATAATTTTAGGGATGTTATTTTTCAATTTTTGTAAATCATTGTCTAACAATGATCAATGTGTAAATCATTATATTTTTTTGTTTTGAGAAATTTTTAGGTATTATTAAATATTATATACCCAAATGAAATATTCTCAAAGCTCTCAGCTTTCATTGAACTTACTTGTAAAAATGAAGCTGCAGTTTTAGCAATTGGCACTGAACTCCACAAATTTGCACCCAGCCAGTCTTGTAATGTTTTCATATAATAGAGTAAATACTGCAATTAAACAAGAAAAACGTGATTAAATGTCATTGTTTGCAAACAAAAGTTCCTCTCCTCTTCTCTGATATGTGTTATCAACATACCTTGTGCGGATGTTCAATATTCAAATCAAATTTCAACGTGCGCGCTATCAGTAATTCAGCTTGTACGATAGCATCACGCATTGACCAGTATTCATCACCTAATTCCAACGGTGCTGCGCCACGATTAAGTGTACTATGTGCAACATTGATAACATCGCGTATTTTAACTGGATCATCTTTAATCTTGCCAGCGAGATAGAGTGATGAAGCAGCAATTAACTTATAATTGACAAAATAAAAAAAAATTAAGAATGAAATCAATATTAATTGAAAATGAAAAAAAACATTATCTTACATATTCATCATAATCAGAATTTGCGACTTCTCGGAAAAATCTATGAAATATAATTGCTGCACTCGCTGAGGTCAAGGGCTTGATTTGTAATTTAATGGCGCATTCGAATAGGAATCGCGGTACGATGCCGGTTTTGTCAATTTTTCTGTTATAAAAAAGTAACAATATCATATATGTATAGGTTAATTATAATTTGTAGATAAAACAAGTTCAATACATTATACCGGCACTAATGTACCGCTTTTGTGCCCCACTTATTATGATTAAATTAAGCAGTGTGCATAAATTTAGCTGGGCAATTTGTTAATTTTATTTTAAGTTCAATAAAATACTTTTAGCATATTTTCATAGATTTACCATAAACTTACCTATAATCTGTTGGTTTTGACTTTTGTGCGAGACTTGCATCCACTCTTTTTTGCAGTGATAGCAAATCAACATTATTTTTCATTTTGTAGTTGTTACTGTCTACTAAAAATATTGTTTTAGGAAAAAGATAAAGGAAATAATAAATATTAAAAGATTAAAAAATTGGGTCAATGGTAGGCTTTAAATTGCTTGTTGGTAAAAAAATAGTGCCACTGAAATAAAAAAAAATTTTTCAAGTTAGATAAGGAATCGTTTACATACTCGTATTGCGTAAAGCAACATTTTCGGCTACTCGCACCACCTTCCCTTTCTTATTGTTATTTGCTTAGCTTAGAAAATATACATCTGGCACCAAATTTCAAAACTAGCTAGCATAGGATCTAAGGTATAGCGTTTTAAGTGTTTTTGTTGTATTCAAGGTGCCATGACCCGTTGTGCATTCAAAAAAAATCATTTCATAGCGGCTATATACATATGTCATTACAGGAATGCCAAAACTTTAGCCCTTTAGCTACACAGAACTGTTTAATATATAAAATACATATATAGAAGGTATACTTGGGCTATATATAGGTCAATAACAGATAAAGATTTGCATTTGAATGTCGAAATACTGGACAAAATACATATATAAATTGTTTAAAACAAATCTTAATATTAAGAATTTTATCTTCTTCTACAAAACGTGGATGTTCCATTGTGATTATCTACTCTTCATATTCATATGTATTTACATAACAATTTTTTTTTAAATATTCCATGGATTGGATTCTATCCCCACTTTCGTTTATTGATCGGAGGTGTGCCCACTGAGAGTTTAGTTCTTCTACAACTACCTGTGAATCAATTGGCGTTTCAATTTATCCGTTATTTGTACGGGAGAGCTTTTTTGTGCGCAGGAACAAAGTTATATTGACTCCGCTATCTAGGATTTAAGTTCACACAGTTGCGTATGGAACACATAACAATGCTCGGATTTTTGCCAACTGTCTATTTTTAAGCCACGTGTCTTGAAATTCGCAGACCCCTTCAAGAAACCCCTCAGGATCGGTATATTTTGGCAGTGCGAATAATAACGTAAAAGTATAAATTAAGGACTCGAATCTAGCTCCGCTGGTTTGTTTTAAAAAATGCTACATTTAAATCGAAATTTGCCCTAAACTTAAGTTTTCAATTAACTAATTTAATTCATAATTTTTACTTACGCTATGTCGATTTTTATTACAAAATATAATCACTTCACATAAACTAAACAAAAACCTTGATGTAACAAGGTGAAAGCAATAAACGTTTGTGATCAAGAAGTGCCAGAAGTGGAAAACACAGAGCCAGAGTCGGCATGTTTTGTCATATTTCTCAGGGTGTCTTTAATTAGAAAAAATTTTATGATTTCTGCCAGAGACGCTATATTTAAAAATATTTACATATGCGCAGTCTGGCACATATATTATAGACCCCGTAAGGTAAAAGCGTCAGATTTTAACGTTCAAGTTAAAAATTATGTTAAGCCTATGAAAAAAAAGCCTTCTATTTACTATGAAAAACTGTTTAATGCCGCCTATTGACGCGTGACCGCGTCTATTGGTCTTCCGCTATAAGCGGTGGCCTACGTGTGTTACATCCGTTTCAACGCCGTCGCAAAACGAAAATTGCCTCCCACATCGTTTTGCGTTGACACGCGTCCACACGTGCAAGTACATCGCGTACTATTTTGAACTCTACGTTAGTCCATAGCAGCAGAAGTGCGAATGTAATATACAAAAATTGTGCAAGTACTTGGCAAACAAGTACTGACACGTGTAGATTCGGAGATTTTAAGGAGAGCAATAGTGTTGTAGCCTGAATATACATATAAAATAAAAGACATCGCACTAAAAGGGTCATACACGCTGGCAAAAGTGGAGCCAGGTCACACATGATACCGTCACCAATTAATTGCCTTTTTAGTACTTGTACTATTAATAACTTAAATCGTTAAGTGTTTAGAAAATATATAGTTGAGATGCTAGTGATGTTTTTATTGCCCATTTGCTTTTAGATATTAAAACTTCCCCTTCTAAAGAAAAGCGAATTTCTTCCATTGTAGTAGTTAGCATAATCGGTGGTATTGGCTCCAGTTTTGCTAGTATACAATTACTCAGAAAACATTTTGAGTCGCGTCAGATCCACATTTCAATAACCGAGGTGAATCCTGTCCCTTACATTAATTGCCACCCATATACAATTTTACTTTAGAAAAATTATCCCAAAAATTGTGTTTGGGAAATGATTCAACAATGCAACCCTATATATTCTATTTAGTTCTTCGAGTTCTATGATTTGGCATACATTTCAAGCAATAATCTTATACACTTTTAATGAAAAATATTGGTCAAAATTCGTCTATTAAAATAGTTGATATCTTTATGACCTTTTTTTAAGTCACCAAATTTATTTTTGTGGAAAGAACGATAACCTTAAGTCCCCTCATTAACTACTTTGCAATTAACGGCTTGTCCCCGTCAAAAGCGGCTACTTGGCAACCCTGCCCCAACTACTTAGTCAGCATCTGATCGATGGTGACTGTGTAACTAGGACTACGTAGGCCCATATCGCGGGGGGATAAAAATAAATCACTCTCATTAGATGCAGTTGATCTGCCACGTCCAATCTTAATAAATTTTATTTTTCTTTTCCTTAGAAAGCTCTGTGCTGAAAATCGTTGCTCTCTGATAATTCTTTATATCTTTTTCTCAATTTGTATGAAACTCAGTCACGGTTTGCTGCTTTAGACAAAGTCCCCCGTTCTCACAGATCTGGGAGCACCTGTGTTGTTTTCTATTCTGGAATAAGCAATAATTTGTGTACATATTTTATAGAATTTTTTACGTGGTCAGTAATATAAAGAACATATAAGTAATATTAGTGTAATCTACTGTGAGCGTCAAAAGAAAGTAAACACCTAAATTACTCATATTAAAAGTTTTATTAAAATGAAGTTGGTTACACAAAATCAAAACTAATTATAAGGAATTCAAGAATTATTTAATAATAACTGAATGTAATATAAACATTAACCAAAACTAATAAAAAAAAAAAATAAATTCACTTTAATTAGAAAAAGACCAAATTTTACGCGTCAAAAAAAAGTAAACAGATAAGAAAAGGAATAGATCTGCAATATAAAAAGTAAACTTTTTAAGTTTTTAATATTTGGTTTGTTTTCCTTTGGCCTTAAGCACCTCAGTTAGTCTCCTAGGCATCGACTCGACAAGTTTTTTAGTTACATCTGGAGAGATTTTGCTCCATTCTTCCCTTAGAGCCTTCTTTAATTCTGCCTTGGTTGAAATTGCCCTCTGTCTGATATTTCTGTCAAGGTGTTCCCACAGATGCTCGATCGGGTTAAGATCCGAGGACTGCGGCGGATGATCAAGTGTCTTAGGAGTCTTGTACAGTAGCCACTCTATCACAATTTTCGATGTATGCTTTGGATCGTTGTCCTTTTGGAAGATCCAGTTTCCAGTCAAACCTAATTTCTCGACGCTAGACTCAACATTGTCCTTCAAAATGGCTAAGTAATCCATTTTGTTCATAGTGGAGTCAATAAAAATCAGATTACTAATACCTGTTGCCGCCATACAGCCCCACACCATGACTGAGCCTCCACCATGTTTGACCGTGTTGGTAACACATTTTTCCTTAAAGGCTTCATTTTTAGCACGTCATATTTTTGGGGGCTTTTTCGCACCGAAAATTTCGAATTTGCTCTCATCTGTATAGAGTATGTTTTCTCAAAAAGAAAGAGCCACATTTCTGTACTTTTTAGCGAAATCCATACGCTTACTCTGATTCGCCTTGGATATGTATGGCTTCTTGCGTGGTGTCCTTCCATGTAAACCATTTTTGTGAAGCGCTCTCCTGACTGTACTCGCGCTTACTGGTTTCCCTGATGTCTGCATTATGTTTTCTGCTAATTTAACTGCACTTGAGGCTGGAAATGCAGTTACTTCTCTAACTACAGCTCTAACTTCAGTACCACTAAGCCGCTTTGGACGTCCAGATCTCGGTAAGTCCTCAACCTGATGGTGTTTGGCGTATTTATCGATTATTTTTTTTATTGTGCAGTGGTTCCTCCCAACAATTTCACCAATTTCACGCAAGGATTTTCCGTTTTTTTTAAATCTAAAATAATTTTCCGCGTATCAGCCGATGTTTGCTTTCCCATAGCGAGATTATATGATTTTATACGTTTCTAGGTGTTATTAAAAAAAGCAAATCAACTTAAAATTATTTTTAGTGAAGTAAAGCATTTGGTCAGTAAAAATTTTTCATTACAAAGTTCTGGTTCTTCCCCGAAATATAAAAAAGCTAAGTAAGTGTTGCCACAGTTTACTTTTTTTTGACGCGTAAAATCTGATACATTTTCACTTTCAAGAGATTTGAGCAATGTTGCCACTTGTTTTGATATCATGTTTTATAGTAGTAAATCTCTAAATGGTATAGTAGTAAACTCTGTAATATTACTTTTTATCGTAACTCAATAATAACTTTGCAAAAAGGCAATTTATAGATGAAAAATTTGTGTTTACTTTCTTTTGACGCTCACAGTACGTACACTTCGAAACGAGATTTATTTTAGCATCACCCATAGAGCCAGCTCATGACAACTTTGCATTGCGAACCTCGAATCATGCCATTTTTAAAATTTTTCTCATATGGGAGGAGCGCAGCTCCTCAGCGAAAATTCATTGCTACACCTATGACTACAATCTTAGATATTGGTAAGATATTCTTTTCAATTGATTAGATTTTAAGGTACATGAAACTGTTTTTGACAAATTTGAGTCCTTTTAAAGGGGTTTTCATTTAACAAATTACCAAATTTTATCCAGTTCTGAATATTTCGCAATTAATTATTGTACCATTGTATATGCAGCATGTTAACAAACACCAAATATTTATTTCGCCCATGTATCATTTGTTAACTATTACTAAATAGTAGATTCAAATTTATGTCCGTAAATGTCATGTATTGGTGCACAAATGACATTAACTCATGTATAAAAATTTCTTCTGAGCGTACATATATGAAAGATAAGAAAAATACAAACTGACAGGATGTGTCAATTATGTCCATAATTGGAACCTCCATGGGTTCGTATCGGAGTTTATGTAAAGAGCGCATGTTCAGTTTGTGATGCAAGTGCAATGTTTATCAGTTCCTTGCGAATTTCATTCAGAGAAAATACAATATTGATTTTTCGTCTACTTTATTAGTGTTTTTAAATTTTCTTGGCCAATATAAACCGAAAATAAATAAAACAGTTTTTTAATTCATGAATTTGTATTTAATTGTAATATATCAATCAATACATATACATAACATGTATTATGTCTATCAAGTGAAAAAAGTGAGCATTCTAGAGATGAACTGTAATAGTTGTAGGTGCTTGTACCAAAAAAATATTTGAACATAAAATATTACAGCGTAAAACTTATGTTATTATGCGTGAATGCCAACAAGAAATTCGAGCATTATGTTTGTTATGGTCGATTTGAAAAATATCTATCAATAAGTAATTATTTTATGTGGCATATACATATATAA
The DNA here is from genome assembly GCA_963680825.1 of Meiosimyza decipiens. Lineage (NCBI taxonomy): Eukaryota > Metazoa > Arthropoda > Insecta > Diptera > Lauxaniidae > Meiosimyza > Meiosimyza decipiens. The sequence goes on along the minus strand of OY804261.1, from coordinate 73,620,938 downwards.
AAAAATATGAGTGTAGAGAATGCTATATGGAAATGAGGTAGTGTCAATCAAATTGGAAGAACTTTTTTTTTTAATGAAGAAATGTTCTTGCCACATTTTAAAAAATGAAATATATATATTTTGTATATATATTGTATTGCACATCAGTCAGAAACGAATAAAAATAATAAACAAATAAATGAAATTGCACAAAAGATTGGTATAAATAAAAACATCACCATTAATCGACAGATAAACAACAAAATAAATTTTTACTGTAGAAGATAAATCAAAATTTTTATTGTTTGTAGCTGTGCTACTACAGAATTACCCTACATCCGGTGGCGCAAACAGTATTTGTTTTTGCTGTTAATAGTTATAGTGGGCGCTATATATACAATAATGTGTACGGGGGTTCACTCATGTGATATTTTGTTAAATAAATAAGTGTACTAAAGTTCAGAATGTGAAAGGATATTCTCACATTTTCAAATCAAAAATATTAAATTAAATTATAAAAAAAAGGAAAATCAACTAAACATTTGTTTTTCTAAATTTGATTCACAACTAGAACTATTAGGTGGGTAGCTGTCCCTAAAATGGATTAGCCGGTGAACATAAGTTAGACAGGCGGTGGCATCATATCCCTTCTCCTTTTATCTTTATAAACATAGAGGTATTTTTTGCATTTGAATCTGCCCAAAAATTTTTGTATAATTTTAAATTTAATTTTTCGTTTGATATGAATTAAGTTTTGTTCCATTCCTTTTTTTCAACTTCCGACGGAAGTAACATTTTGTTGTTGTTCTCGGACACAAGTAAGTTTAAGCGATTCAATGTAATAAAGGCCGAATTAATAGACATTCTATTAAGTTACGCCCTCTTGTCAAAATCACACATTTTGTGTGCAGACTATTGCGTGTATTTGAGTGAAACTCGTTTATTTTATCTTCAAAAATCGCACTACATAGCGACTTAAAAAAATTATTTGTAAGGACGCTCCCTTTTCAATCCTAATTCCATTTAATAATTTAAAATGTTTTTCTTATAATCGTAGATTCGACAAGAAGACGGAAAGGCAAATAGACGGACAGACAGATAGACGGACTTAGATAAATCAGCTCAGGAGGCGATGCTGATCAGAAATGTGCTTGCTAATCTATATCTGACACGCCTCTTCTTTGTCTTACAAGCATAATAACATTATGAATATGCACTGTGTGTAGGGTATAAAAATTTGATTTCAAAGAGAATTTCACTACTGCATTTTTGTTAACTCAGTAGCAAAGCTATTGGTATCCTTGATACAAGTGCACCCCTTTGACCTATTGACCACATTTATCTTAAAAATATAACGAGATAAAAAGAATTTAATACCAGAATTGGATTCAGCGTCAAAAATTTCATCTGAAATGAGAAAAAAAAAATTATAAAAATATTTTTTAAATTGATTTGTAATTTTTAAACAGTGCCAACGATAGGATTTCTGATTTTAATGGTCACCCACCCTGATGTTATTCATCAAAAAAACTGTTGCTTTCACTTAAAGGCCTCTATTTGATCACCGTGCTATGTTTCAAATTGTTTTTATTTAATTTTTGCTTTGCATTACTTGTACCAAGTAATAAACACTTTCTTAGACAACTTTTAAGCAGAAAAATAGAGATAAACAAAAACGAAAACGAAAACTCAACTTTCGCTAAATGAGCATTTGGCTTTTGAAAAGTTTTTCCACATTTTCCATACACTGGCACAATCAGTTGCGGACTCTCAATCAGCCGGCTAAGATAGCTTCAGCACTCGACCATTTTAAATATAAATAAAATATACTATATAATATACATAGTACATCATACGTATGCAATAAATTTGAAGTAAAAACAAAAATAAAGATTCGCGAAGACAAAAAACATTCAGCCATTCAAAAGATATTACGAGTGAATGTTACTGACAGAAATGAAATCTTTTTAAAAAGTCAACTATGGATGCGGCAAGTGTGCGCGTCTATGGATGCTGATGAAACCGATGGAATGAGTACCATCGAATTTGCGTTGTGCTGTTTGTGATTGTGTATGCTGAAGACCACGACAAAGATCATCACGCCACGAAGAGTACAAATAAGACAACCAAGACACTAACGACAATGATAAAACAACGAGGAGAGGACACACACACACATGCTACCATTTGAATACTATGGACAGTTTAATAAATTATTTGATTTTGGTATATTCCCTAGTTTTAGAACTTTGCTTGACCAGTTCGAACGAATTATTCGAACTTTGCGTAAGATTTTAAAATCTTTTTTTCTAATTGTGAAAAAATAAAATATATATATAAGATATAAAGAATAAAGTTAATGCTTTAATAGTAAAATATATTAAAACAAAAATCCATATTTTTAGTTGGTGCGAAAAGAGTTTATTTCAAAATTATTGAATATTTTACGGCGAATTTTTTCACAGTTGAGCTCTAAAAATAAAATTTACGGGTCTTGTTTTATGTAATATAAAAATTTATAATTTATTTTATTCTAAAAAGCATAAATTTTGTGCGGGTACGCGTAAAGGATACGAAAACGTCCCAGTGATTTTGTAGTATGTAAATGAAATAATTTGAAATAAAAAACCTCAAGCGTTTGAACTTCTAACGCCCATTGAAATTTATGAAAAAAATTCTATAAAAAAGCAGTTTCTGCAAGAAAAAGTCATATGCAAAAAATATATAGTAATTAAATTGAAAAACCTAAATACACGACATATGCTATTGCCAAAAATATTCATTAATTTGTGTTGTGTGTTTTAATTATCTTCAAAGAATATCATAGCAGATATTAAGGACAAATAAAAGATAAAAGTTGTAAAAGAATATGAGAATAAATAACAAATATGCGGTAAAGGTTTTTAAAGAAGTTCTCAAAGTGTGCTACCAGCTTTATTTAACAAGCAAATTAACATTTTCATAAAAATAATATTAAAATTACACAGACCAACAAAATTTGGCCAAACCTCTGCCACAGAAGCCAAAATATACTATTCCGTATGCTTTTGAAGCACTGAATTCAAATCCCACGTCAGAATTTTTTTGATAGCTCCGGGTTTCGAGATATTCTAACCTAAAAGTGTGTAAATCACGGTTTTTTAAAAATATTTGAGGTTATGTTATACCAAAAGAAAATTTATTTCTATAAACCTATGTTCAAAAGAACTTCATTTTCAAAAGCATTTCTTATCTTTGAGAAAGCGTATATTGAAAATACACTGGGCAATTCGAGAATCGGAATGGGCTTTTGGAAGCCAATCCTAGTTAGTTAGTTTCACCAAAATACGTCTCTGTCTTTTCACTCGACTTTTCTACAGTGGGCTTTCTCTTGGGCTATAATATTGGTTATACTTATCAACATATCAAAATCGGCCAACCGAAACAAAACTACTGCAGCTTAATAATGAGGGTTGATGGCGAACACAGAGTATCATTAGTGTTGACCAGTGTTATTTGTATATTTTACGTATTAGCTTTTTACTGATTTTATCACACATTCTGACTGAATTTTTTTATAGTTTTACAGGCATATGTAGCACCTCATATGTCAGCTAATAGTTTCGGAAATATATGAGGCTTCATAAACTATGGTGAACAATTTTGATATTTGGCATAACATTTTGTAGGAGAATATACCCTAATAAGTTTATTTTAAATGTTTAAATATAAAATAGTTTCATATACCAAATGGTGTTTTTTAGACCAAAGATTATATGAATTTTATTTATATGTTCGTCAAACTTTCCAAATTTTTGATTTGTTAAGGTCAAGGCATATATTTTGGAAGACTGAATTTTAGATTAGTTCTTCAAGAACATACCCTATAAATATATAAAATAATTTTTCTGCATAAGTTTTTGGTTTGGTTATAATGTACATATATCATTGTCCTCTCGTTTACAGATTATGCAGAACTACGTTAGATTTTTATATTAAAAATCAAAATATTAAAAATATTTTAGCATTAGCTATTGAGAGTTAGGCTAGAAAAACCCTAATATATTTATAACAAAATAAAAATAAAAGGCAAAATACGATTAATATAAGTTTATACAAACAAACGATATTAAAAATACTAAAAACAAAATGAAAACTGGAACGCAAGCGGCACCGAATACACGTCGTGTACCTAGTCATTCATTGTACTTAAACGACGGTCTCAGTCCTAAAAAAACCGCCTTCATCATTGTGACAGTAATTGGTTGCATTGCGATATTATGGCCAAAGGTGTTTTATCCCATGATGTTTGGGGGAACTGCACCCAAGCCAAACATTAAGGAACAACGTGCACCGGGAGGTGAGTAATAACATTATTAAAATTATATATATAATCTATTTATTATTTTATTTCATATCGTGTCAACTTTTTTACATCTCAATAACCATTGATATTTTTTGTATTAATGTTGTAATAATGTCGTAATAAAATTTTTAAATTAAGGATGTTGTGATGTCGTGCTTGATAGAGAAAAATATTTTAATGCCACAATTTCTCCAGAAATTGGACCACAATTATATCACAAACAATTAAATTTGTATACTGGCGAGATAAGTACGTAATTGAAAGAAATACTATTTAATATTGCAAAACTAACAATCATTTTACTAATGACTATTACAATTTATCACAATGTGTACGAGTAAGAAGGAGGTTCACGAAATCTTTTAACTCAGAGTCAGAGTCTTAAAAACTAATGCAGCAACATTTTCACGTTAAAATCCTAACACAAAAAAATTAACAAGAAATTCAATAGAAATTCGCAAAAAGGATTAAATTTGATTTTCCTAAAAAAAGGTATCTGAGATAGGGTTCCCAAGTGGCCGCTTCTGACACGGACAAGTCGTCAACTGCATGTCAAAGCCGTTGGCCTTAAAAAATTTCGGGAAAAGCCGGTAATTGTACAATTTTTGTTATATGTACTTGAGTTAATTTTTTTAACGAGCAAAAAATTAAAGTCAGCAATTATTCCGACTCAAAAATTTCAATTTTGTAATATTGGCAGCTAAACAAAAAAAGCTCTACTTTTTCCAAAAAAAAAAAGAAAATTATTTTGGAAATACCGTTAGTTTCTTGTTTCCAACTTGGCAAACCTGAGCTGAGGCTATGAACATGAATGTAGCCCTTGAAATTATCAGCCGAAGTCATCTTTTGATTGCTCAGAAAGCCACTAACTTTTTAAAGGAAGAGATAGGGTTATGGCTACCAAGTTTTATAGAAGCAATACCCGTTTTTTGACAACTTATATTCCATATGAAAGAAATATAAAATATATTATTATTTAATAATATAAAAATATGTAAAAAATATGGAAAAAGTTAATGATTTTTGATTTTTTTATCGTAAAATTAAAATATAGTTCATTTTACAAAAATATTGTCAAGTCCCCGGCTATTTCACAGATTTTTGAATTCCTACCAGACCCTCGGCTTTGAGATGAAATTCGGGGGCAGGTCGGGTCAATCCCGGTCGAAAAATACCCGAAAAAAAGCATGTGACTGCAAGCACTCTTGTGATTGAACTTGATGATACAACTTTCAAAAAGTCGATAAAATGTTAAAAAAGTCGATAAAATGTTAAAAAAGTCGAAAAATTTTGAAAAAAGTTTTGAAAAAGTCGTATTGTGTACCAATACGGTCAAAGTATCACTTTATTGGGTACCCTAAGACATGCTAAAAAATCTTTTTCAACCTTTTCCCATGGCTTGGAGCAATGAAAATGTGGCCAAAACACTCCCTTCAAGTGTGGGGGGTGCTGCTGGTCATGTTAAAAAATGTTTTGAAAAAAAGTATTAGGGTACATCAGCTCAGCTCAGATTTTAATTTATTCCCGCTAGTATAAACGTTGACAGATCAAATGTAAATTGGCTCTCAGGTTCTGAAATTTCGCTTTACCTGGCTTTCACATAAAGGGTGTTTTTTTTAGAGGTTTGTTTTTCGAATAGAGATAAAACTGGCATTTTATGGTCAAATCTGGCAACTCTAATGTCATTTATGTTCAGTTTGGTTTGCCATTTCATCATGAACAGGTTAACAAAAGAACAACGCTTGCAAATCGTGCAAATATATTTCGAAATTAATGGTTCAGTTCGCGAAGTTTACCGCAAGCTCCGTCCATTTTATGGTCGACATAATCGTCCATCAGAGCAATTAATTCGGTTAACCATGGATCGTTTTCGCACTACGTTTACTCTATGTGATAATACGCATCCGCAGAGACGTCGAACAGTGCGCACCGAAGAAACAATTGCCGCTGTAGAGCAAAATGTTGAAGAGGACCCGAATGAATCGATTCGCCACCGTGCACAGCAATTGGAGCTTTGTCCATCAACTTTATGGAAGATTTTGCGCAAAGATCTTGGCTTGCGACCTTACAAGATCCAGCTTGTGCAAGAATTAAAGCCGCGAGACCATGCAATGCGTCGTGATTTTGGTGTATGGGCCGAAAATGAGATTGATCTCGATGCTGATTTTCATCGCAAAATTTTGTTCAGTGATGAGGCTCATTTTTGGTTGAATGGCTACGTCAACAAGCAAAATTGCCGCATTTAGAGTGAAGAGAATCCACATGAGACCCTTGAGACGCCATTACATCCACAAAAACTGACTGTTTGGTGTGCTCTATGGGCTGGTGGAGTCATTGGGCCATACTTCTTCCGAAATAATGCTGGAGAGTCAGTTACCGTTAATGGAGACCGGTATAGAGCCATGATAACCGACTATTTTGTTCCCGAATCGGATGGCATGAATGTGGATGAGTTGTGGTTCCAACAAGACGGCGCTACATGCCACACAGCGCACGTCACAATCGATTTATTGAAGGAAACATTCGATGAGCGCATAATTTCGCGGAATGGACCTGTCAATTGGCCACCAAGATCGTGTGATTTGACACCATTGGATTATTTTCTTTGGGGATATGTGAAGTCGCTCGTCTACGCCAACAAACCAGAAACGTTAGGGGACTTGGAAGCCAACATTCGTGGCGTTATTGCCGACATACGGCCCCATATGCTCGAAAAAGTGGTTCAAAATTGGACCTGTAGAATTGGCTTTATTCGAGCCAGCCGCGGCGGCCACATGCCCGAAATCATATTTAAACATTAATGGCATAAAATTATCCTTCCAATAAAGCCAAATTGATGGACATTAAAACGATTTTCTTGTGTTTTATTTCAATTCGAAGCTCTATACCTCTAAAAAAAACACCCTTTACATTACAAAATTTGAAGTTGATTCTTTTTTAGCTTAGTTAACTTCAAAGCCAGCTACGTAACTCTCCTTTAGGAAATATAGACATCATTTATATATAATTATTTTTAAAATAAAAGCGAAAGTTTTAAACTTTTCATTTTGCATTTTCCATTTGTTTATTAGAGTTACGCTTTAATTGTTGTACTAACAAAAACAAATAAAACATTTTTGTAAATAAACTGTTATAACATAAAAACAGATCTATTTAATTCAGTGAATCATTTTAATTGGTTTAAAGATTAACCCATCACCACTTGTTACTAATAAAAGAATGTATTAAAATTAGACTATCATACAGGCTTACGTCAAGAGCGACCAGCTCACCTACATCCAGAATCAATATACCAAGCAATGCGTGAAAGAGGTAGAGCCATACCATCCACGACCACAGTACCAATTGTCGAACGGAAACGGAAATCATCACCGAGTAATCCACCTCCGCGAATAGTTGAAGGAAGGGTAAGTATGAAAAACGGTTGTCAGGATGGGACGAAAAATATAAAATTTTTTTTTAATTCAAATTTGTGACAGCAAGCTTCTTTCTATTCGAGGTACCCAATAATTTTTTTTTTTAAATATACATGGTTTGTGTATGTACCGAAATTATCTATCTCAGTACCAAACGAACTTCTGAGATAGACCAAATTTTACGCGTCAAAAAAAAGTAAACAGATAAGAAAAGGAATAGATCTGCAATATAAAAAGTAAACTTTTTAAGTTTTTAATATTTGGTTTGTTTTCCTTTGGCCTTAAGCACCTCAGTTAGTCTCCTAGGCATCGACTCGACAAGTTTTTTAGTTACATCTGGAGAGATTTTGCTCCATTCTTCCCTTAGAGCCTTCTTTAATTCTGCCTTGGTTGAAATTGCCCTCTGTCTGATATTTCTGTCAAGGTGTTCCCACAGATGCTCGATCGGGTTAAGATCCGAGGACTGCGGCGGATGATCAAGTGTCTTAGGAGTCTTGTACAGTAGCCACTCTATCACAATTTTCGATGTATGCTTTGGATCGTTGTCCTTTTGGAAGATCCAGTTTCCAGTCAAACCTAATTTCTCGACGCTAGACTCAACATTGTCCTTCAAAATGGCTAAGTAATCCATTTTGTTCATAGTGGAGTCAATAAAAATCAGATTACTAATACCTGTTGCCGCCATACAGCCCCACACCATGACTGAGCCTCCACCATGTTTGACCGTGTTGGTAACACATTTTTCCTTAAAGGCTTCATTTTTAGCACGTCATATTTTTGGGGGCTTTTTCGCACCGAAAATTTCGAATTTGCTCTCATCTGTATAGAGTATGTTTTCTCAAAAAGAAAGAGCCACATTTCTGTACTTTTTAGCGAAATCCATACGCTTACTCTGATTCGCCTTGGATATGTATGGCTTCTTGCGTGGTGTCCTTCCATGTAAACCATTTTTGTGAAGCGCTCTCCTGACTGTACTCGCGCTTACTGGTTTCCCTGATGTCTGCATTATGTTTTCTGCTAATTTAACTGCACTTGAGGCTGGAAATGCAGTTACTTCTCTAACTACAGCTCTAACTTCAGTACCACTAAGCCGCTTTGGACGTCCAGATCTCGGTAAGTCCTCAACCTGATGGTGTTTGGCGTATTTATCGATTATTTTTTTTATTGTGCAGTGGTTCCTCCCAACAATTTCACCAATTTCACGCAAGGATTTTCCGTTTTTTTTAAATCTAAAATAATTTTCCGCGTATCAGCCGATGTTTGCTTTCCCATAGCGAGATTATATGATTTTATACGTTTCTAGGTGTTATTAAAAAAAGCAAATCAACTTAAAATTATTTTTAGTGAAGTAAAGCATTTGGTCAGTAAAAATTTTTCATTACAAAGTTCTGGTTCTTCCCCGAAATATAAAAAAGCTAAGTAAGTGTTGCCACAGTTTACTTTTTTTTGACGCGTAAAATCTGATACATTTTCACTTTCAAGAGATTTGAGCAATGTTGCCACTTGTTTTGATATCATGTTTTATAGTAGTAAATCTCTAAATGGTATAGTAGTAAACTCTGTAATATTACTTTTTATCGTAACTCAATAATAACTTTGCAAAAAGGCAATTTATAGATGAAAAATTTGTGTTTACTTTCTTTTGACGCTCACAGTACGTACACTTCGAAACGAGATTTATTTTAGCATCACCCATAGAGCCAGCTCATGACAACTTTGCATTGCGAACCTCGAATCATGCCATTTTTAAAATTTTTCTCATATGGGAGGAGCGCAGCTCCTCAGCGAAAATTCATTGCTACACCTATGACTACAATCTTAGATATTGGTAAGATATTCTTTTCAATTGATTAGATTTTAAGGTACATGAAACTGTTTTTGACAAATTTGAGTCCTTTTAAAGGGGTTTTCATTTAACAAATTACCAAATTTTATCCAGTTCTGAATATTTCGCAATTAATTATTGTACCATTGTATATGCAGCATGTTAACAAACACCAAATATTTATTTCGCCCATGTATCATTTGTTAACTATTACTAAATAGTAGATTCAAATTTATGTCCGTAAATGTCATGTATTGGTGCACAAATGACATTAACTCATGTATAAAAATTTCTTCTGAGCGTACATATATGAAAGATAAGAAAAATACAAACTGACAGGATGTGTCAATTATGTCCATAATTGGAACCTCCATGGGTTCGTATCGGAGTTTATGTAAAGAGCGCATGTTCAGTTTGTGATGCAAGTGCAATGTTTATCAGTTCCTTGCGAATTTCATTCAGAGAAAATACAATATTGATTTTTCGTCTACTTTATTAGTGTTTTTAAATTTTCTTGGCCAATATAAACCGAAAATAAATAAAACAGTTTTTTAATTCATGAATTTGTATTTAATTGTAATATATCAATCAATACATATACATAACATGTATTATGTCTATCAAGTGAAAAAAGTGAGCATTCTAGAGATGAACTGTAATAGTTGTAGGTGCTTGTACCAAAAAAATATTTGAACATAAAATATTACAGCGTAAAACTTATGTTATTATGCGTGAATGCCAACAAGAAATTCGAGCATTATGTTTGTTATGGTCGATTTGAAAAATATCTATCAATAAGTAATTATTTTATGTGGCATATACATATATAAAAAAATATGAGTGTAGAGAATGCTATATGGAAATGAGGTAGTGTCAATCAAATTGGAAGAACTTTTTTTTTTAATGAAGAAATGTTCTTGCCACATTTTAAAAAATGAAATATATATATTTTGTATATATATTGTATTGCACATCAGTCAGAAACGAATAAAAATAATAAACAAATAAATGAAATTGCACAAAAGATTGGTATAAATAAAAACATCACCATTAATCGACAGATAAACAACAAAATAAATTTTTACTGTAGAAGATAAATCAAAATTTTTATTGTTTGTAGCTGTGCTACTACAGAATTACCCTACATCCGGTGGCGCAAACAGTATTTGTTTTTGCTGTTAATAGTTATAGTGGGCGCTATATATACAATAATGTGTACGGGGGTTCACTCATGTGATATTTTGTTAAATAAATAAGTGTACTAAAGTTCAGAATGTGAAAGGATATTCTCACATTTTCAAATCAAAAATATTAAATTAAATTATAAAAAAAAGGAAAATCAACTAAACATTTGTTTTTCTAAATTTGATTCACAACTAGAACTATTAGGTGGGTAGCTGTCCCTAAAATGGATTAGCCGGTGAACATAAGTTAGACAGGCGGTGGCATCATATCCCTTCTCCTTTTATCTTTATAAACATAGAGGTATTTTTTGCATTTGAATCTGCCCAAAAATTTTTGTATAATTTTAAATTTAATTTTTCGTTTGATATGAATTAAGTTTTGTTCCATTCCTTTTTTTCAACTTCCGACGGAAGTAACATTTTGTTGTTGTTCTCGGACACAAGTAAGTTTAAGCGATTCAATGTAATAAAGGCCGAATTAATAGACATTCTATTAAGTTACGCCCTCTTGTCAAAATCACACATTTTGTGTGCAGACTATTGCGTGTATTTGAGTGAAACTCGTTTATTTTATCTTCAAAAATCGCACTACATAGCGACTTAAAAAAATTATTTGTAAGGACGCTCCCTTTTCAATCCTAATTCCATTTAATAATTTAAAATGTTTTTCTTATAATCGTAGATTCGACAAGAAGACGGAAAGGCAAATAGACGGACAGACAGATAGACGGACTTAGATAAATCAGCTCAGGAGGCGATGCTGATCAGAAATGTGCTTGCTAATCTATATCTGACACGCCTCTTCTTTGTCTTACAAGCATAATAACATTATGAATATGCACTGTGTGTAGGGTATAAAAATTTGATTTCAAAGAGAATTTCACTACTGCATTTTTGTTAACTCAGTAGCAAAGCTATTGGTATCCTTGATACAAGTGCACCCCTTTGACCTATTGACCACATTTATCTTAAAAATATAACGAGATAAAAAGAATTTAATACCAGAATTGGATTCAGCGTCAAAAATTTCATCTGAAATGAGAAAAAAAAAATTATAAAAATATTTTTTAAATTGATTTGTAATTTTTAAACAGTGCCAACGATAGGATTTCTGATTTTAATGGTCACCCACCCTGATGTTATTCATCAAAAAAACTGTTGCTTTCACTTAAAGGCCTCTATTTGATCACCGTGCTATGTTTCAAATTGTTTTTATTTAATTTTTGCTTTGCATTACTTGTACCAAGTAATAAACACTTTCTTAGACAACTTTTAAGCAGAAAAATAGAGATAAACAAAAACGAAAACGAAAACTCAACTTTCGCTAAATGAGCATTTGGCTTTTGAAAAGTTTTTCCACATTTTCCATACACTGGCACAATCAGTTGCGGACTCTCAATCAGCCGGCTAAGATAGCTTCAGCACTCGACCATTTTAAATATAAATAAAATATACTATATAATATACATAGTACATCATACGTATGCAATAAATTTGAAGTAAAAACAAAAATAAAGATTCGCGAAGACAAAAAACATTCAGCCATTCAAAAGATATTACGAGTGAATGTTACTGACAGAAATGAAATCTTTTTAAAAAGTCAACTATGGATGCGGCAAGTGTGCGCGTCTATGGATGCTGATGAAACCGATGGAATGAGTACCATCGAATTTGCGTTGTGCTGTTTGTGATTGTGTATGCTGAAGACCACGACAAAGATCATCACGCCACGAAGAGTACAAATAAGACAACCAAGACACTAACGACAATGATAAAACAACGAGGAGAGGACACACACACACATGCTACCATTTGAATACTATGGACAGTTTAATAAATTATTTGATTTTGGTATATTCCCTAGTTTTAGAACTTTGCTTGACCAGTTCGAACGAATTATTCGAACTTTGCGTAAGATTTTAAAATCTTTTTTTCTAATTGTGAAAAAATAAAATATATATATAAGATATAAAGAATAAAGTTAATGCTTTAATAGTAAAATATATTAAAACAAAAATCCATATTTTTAGTTGGTGCGAAAAGAGTTTATTTCAAAATTATTGAATATTTTACGGCGAATTTTTTCACAGTTGAGCTCTAAAAATAAAATTTACGGGTCTTGTTTTATGTAATATAAAAATTTATAATTTATTTTATTCTAAAAAGCATAAATTTTGTGCGGGTACGCGTAAAGGATACGAAAACGTCCCAGTGATTTTGTAGTATGTAAATGAAATAATTTGAAATAAAAAACCTCAAGCGTTTGAACTTCTAACGCCCATTGAAATTTATGAAAAAAATTCTATAAAAAAGCAGTTTCTGCAAGAAAAAGTCATATGCAAAAAATATATAGTAATTAAATTGAAAAACCTAAATACACGACATATGCTATTGCCAAAAATATTCATTAATTTGTGTTGTGTGTTTTAATTATCTTCAAAGAATATCATAGCAGATATTAAGGACAAATAAAAGATAAAAGTTGTAAAAGAATATGAGAATAAATAACAAATATGCGGTAAAGGTTTTTAAAGAAGTTCTCAAAGTGTGCTACCAGCTTTATTTAACAAGCAAATTAACATTTTCATAAAAATAATATTAAAATTACACAGACCAACAAAATTTGGCCAAACCTCTGCCACAGAAGCCAAAATATACTATTCCGTATGCTTTTGAAGCACTGAATTCAAATCCCACGTCAGAATTTTTTTGATAGCTCCGGGTTTCGAGATATTCTAACCTAAAAGTGTGTAAATCACGGTTTTTTAAAAATATTTGAGGTTATGTTATACCAAAAGAAAATTTATTTCTATAAACCTATGTTCAAAAGAACTTCATTTTCAAAAGCATTTCTTATCTTTGAGAAAGCGTATATTGAAAATACACTGGGCAATTCGAGAATCGGAATGGGCTTTTGGAAGCCAATCCTAGTTAGTTAGTTTCACCAAAATACGTCTCTGTCTTTTCACTCGACTTTTCTACAGTGGGCTTTCTCTTGGGCTATAATATTGGTTATACTTATCAACATATCAAAATCGGCCAACCGAAACAAAACTACTGCAGCTTAATAATGAGGGTTGATGGCGAACACAGAGTATCATTAGTGTTGACCAGTGTTATTTGTATATTTTACGTATTAGCTTTTTACTGATTTTATCACACATTCTGACTGAATTTTTTTATAGTTTTACAGGCATATGTAGCACCTCATATGTCAGCTAATAGTTTCGGAAATATATGAGGCTTCATAAACTATGGTGAACAATTTTGATATTTGGCATAACATTTTGTAGGAGAATATACCCTAATAAGTTTATTTTAAATGTTTAAATATAAAATAGTTTCATATACCAAATGGTGTTTTTTAGACCAAAGATTATATGAATTTTATTTATATGTTCGTCAAACTTTCCAAATTTTTGATTTGTTAAGGTCAAGGCATATATTTTGGAAGACTGAATTTTAGATTAGTTCTTCAAGAACATACCCTATAAATATATAAAATAATTTTTCTGCATAAGTTTTTGGTTTGGTTATAATGTACATATATCATTGTCCTCTCGTTTACAGATTATGCAGAACTACGTTAGATTTTTATATTAAAAATCAAAATATTAAAAATATTTTAGCATTAGCTATTGAGAGTTAGGCTAGAAAAACCCTAATATATTTATAACAAAATAAAAATAAAAGGCAAAATACGATTAATATAAGTTTATACAAACAAACGATATTAAAAATACTAAAAACAAAATGAAAACTGGAACGCAAGCGGCACCGAATACACGTCGTGTACCTAGTCATTCATTGTACTTAAACGACGGTCTCAGTCCTAAAAAAACCGCCTTCATCATTGTGACAGTAATTGGTTGCATTGCGATATTATGGCCAAAGGTGTTTTATCCCATGATGTTTGGGGGAACTGCACCCAAGCCAAACATTAAGGAACAACGTGCACCGGGAGGTGAGTAATAACATTATTAAAATTATATATATAATCTATTTATTATTTTATTTCATATCGTGTCAACTTTTTTACATCTCAATAACCATTGATATTTTTTGTATTAATGTTGTAATAATGTCGTAATAAAATTTTTAAATTAAGGATGTTGTGATGTCGTGCTTGATAGAGAAAAATATTTTAATGCCACAATTTCTCCAGAAATTGGACCACAATTATATCACAAACAATTAAATTTGTATACTGGCGAGATAAGTACGTAATTGAAAGAAATACTATTTAATATTGCAAAACTAACAATCATTTTACTAATGACTATTACAATTTATCACAATGTGTACGAGTAAGAAGGAGGTTCACGAAATCTTTTAACTCAGAGTCAGAGTCTTAAAAACTAATGCAGCAACATTTTCACGTTAAAATCCTAACACAAAAAAATTAACAAGAAATTCAATAGAAATTCGCAAAAAGGATTAAATTTGATTTTCCTAAAAAAAGGTATCTGAGATAGGGTTCCCAAGTGGCCGCTTCTGACACGGACAAGTCGTCAACTGCATGTCAAAGCCGTTGGCCTTAAAAAATTTCGGGAAAAGCCGGTAATTGTACAATTTTTGTTATATGTACTTGAGTTAATTTTTTTAACGAGCAAAAAATTAAAGTCAGCAATTATTCCGACTCAAAAATTTCAATTTTGTAATATTGGCAGCTAAACAAAAAAAGCTCTACTTTTTCCAAAAAAAAAAAGAAAATTATTTTGGAAATACCGTTAGTTTCTTGTTTCCAACTTGGCAAACCTGAGCTGAGGCTATGAACATGAATGTAGCCCTTGAAATTATCAGCCGAAGTCATCTTTTGATTGCTCAGAAAGCCACTAACTTTTTAAAGGAAGAGATAGGGTTATGGCTACCAAGTTTTATAGAAGCAATACCCGTTTTTTGACAACTTATATTCCATATGAAAGAAATATAAAATATATTATTATTTAATAATATAAAAATATGTAAAAAATATGGAAAAAGTTAATGATTTTTGATTTTTTTATCGTAAAATTAAAATATAGTTCATTTTACAAAAATATTGTCAAGTCCCCGGCTATTTCACAGATTTTTGAATTCCTACCAGACCCTCGGCTTTGAGATGAAATTCGGGGGCAGGTCGGGTCAATCCCGGTCGAAAAATACCCGAAAAAAAGCATGTGACTGCAAGCACTCTTGTGATTGAACTTGATGATACAACTTTCAAAAAGTCGATAAAATGTTAAAAAAGTCGATAAAATGTTAAAAAAGTCGAAAAATTTTGAAAAAAGTTTTGAAAAAGTCGTATTGTGTACCAATACGGTCAAAGTATCACTTTATTGGGTACCCTAAGACATGCTAAAAAATCTTTTTCAACCTTTTCCCATGGCTTGGAGCAATGAAAATGTGGCCAAAACACTCCCTTCAAGTGTGGGGGGTGCTGCTGGTCATGTTAAAAAATGTTTTGAAAAAAAGTATTAGGGTACATCAGCTCAGCTCAGATTTTAATTTATTCCCGCTAGTATAAACGTTGACAGATCAAATGTAAATTGGCTCTCAGGTTCTGAAATTTCGCTTTACCTGGCTTTCACATAAAGGGTGTTTTTTTTAGAGGTTTGTTTTTCGAATAGAGATAAAACTGGCATTTTATGGTCAAATCTGGCAACTCTAATGTCATTTATGTTCAGTTTGGTTTGCCATTTCATCATGAACAGGTTAACAAAAGAACAACGCTTGCAAATCGTGCAAATATATTTCGAAATTAATGGTTCAGTTCGCGAAGTTTACCGCAAGCTCCGTCCATTTTATGGTCGACATAATCGTCCATCAGAGCAATTAATTCGGTTAACCATGGATCGTTTTCGCACTACGTTTACTCTATGTGATAATACGCATCCGCAGAGACGTCGAACAGTGCGCACCGAAGAAACAATTGCCGCTGTAGAGCAAAATGTTGAAGAGGACCCGAATGAATCGATTCGCCACCGTGCACAGCAATTGGAGCTTTGTCCATCAACTTTATGGAAGATTTTGCGCAAAGATCTTGGCTTGCGACCTTACAAGATCCAGCTTGTGCAAGAATTAAAGCCGCGAGACCATGCAATGCGTCGTGATTTTGGTGTATGGGCCGAAAATGAGATTGATCTCGATGCTGATTTTCATCGCAAAATTTTGTTCAGTGATGAGGCTCATTTTTGGTTGAATGGCTACGTCAACAAGCAAAATTGCCGCATTTAGAGTGAAGAGAATCCACATGAGACCCTTGAGACGCCATTACATCCACAAAAACTGACTGTTTGGTGTGCTCTATGGGCTGGTGGAGTCATTGGGCCATACTTCTTCCGAAATAATGCTGGAGAGTCAGTTACCGTTAATGGAGACCGGTATAGAGCCATGATAACCGACTATTTTGTTCCCGAATCGGATGGCATGAATGTGGATGAGTTGTGGTTCCAACAAGACGGCGCTACATGCCACACAGCGCACGTCACAATCGATTTATTGAAGGAAACATTCGATGAGCGCATAATTTCGCGGAATGGACCTGTCAATTGGCCACCAAGATCGTGTGATTTGACACCATTGGATTATTTTCTTTGGGGATATGTGAAGTCGCTCGTCTACGCCAACAAACCAGAAACGTTAGGGGACTTGGAAGCCAACATTCGTGGCGTTATTGCCGACATACGGCCCCATATGCTCGAAAAAGTGGTTCAAAATTGGACCTGTAGAATTGGCTTTATTCGAGCCAGCCGCGGCGGCCACATGCCCGAAATCATATTTAAACATTAATGGCATAAAATTATCCTTCCAATAAAGCCAAATTGATGGACATTAAAACGATTTTCTTGTGTTTTATTTCAATTCGAAGCTCTATACCTCTAAAAAAAACACCCTTTACATTACAAAATTTGAAGTTGATTCTTTTTTAGCTTAGTTAACTTCAAAGCCAGCTACGTAACTCTCCTTTAGGAAATATAGACATCATTTATATATAATTATTTTTAAAATAAAAGCGAAAGTTTTAAACTTTTCATTTTGCATTTTCCATTTGTTTATTAGAGTTACGCTTTAATTGTTGTACTAACAAAAACAAATAAAACATTTTTGTAAATAAACTGTTATAACATAAAAACAGATCTATTTAATTCAGTGAATCATTTTAATTGGTTTAAAGATTAACCCATCACCACTTGTTACTAATAAAAGAATGTATTAAAATTAGACTATCATACAGGCTTACGTCAAGAGCGACCAGCTCACCTACATCCAGAATCAATATACCAAGCAATGCGTGAAAGAGGTAGAGCCATACCATCCACGACCACAGTACCAATTGTCGAACGGAAACGGAAATCATCACCGAGTAATCCACCTCCGCGAATAGTTGAAGGAAGGGTAAGTATGAAAAACGGTTGTCAGGATGGGACGAAAAATATAAAATTTTTTTTTAATTCAAATTTGTGACAGCAAGCTTCTTTCTATTCGAGGTACCCAATAATTTTTTTTTTTAAATATACATGGTTTGTGTATGTACCGAAATTATCTATCTCAGTACCAAACGAACTTCTTTTGCTATCTTCCTTTCGATTTTAGCATCGAAAAGGAAACGTACGTACGTTATTCAGAATATCAATAGACTACACTTGAATAGGATCTTCAATTTTAACGGTAGAGACGTGGGCACAGATTACATCGATTTAATACAATAAACAGCCATGTAAATTCAGTAAGTCAACATGTAATCATGATTAATTTAAGTAATTATGTTTACAGTGTGCAAAAAGTTGGTGAAAAATTGCGATCAAAATTTTTAATTTTTTATTGTATTAACCTTTTCAAAAATAAATAGTTCTTAAGTTTATGACATTGCATATAAGAAACCAAATAATAATGTTGAATCTGTGCCAATATTTTCATAATTCGTAATATTCGCATGCTCTATATTATATACAAAATGTATAAATAATATGTGTAGGTAGCTATGTGTGTTTTTTTTTTTTTTTTTTGCAAAAAACCAAAAAATTATAACAATCAATAAATTAAAATACACATTGACTAATAAATAAAAATTTATCAGATTTTTGCAATGAATTGATCGTGGCAGTTTCTTTGTAACGGTAAAAAAAAGACTAATTTTTTTTTTTTTGAAATTTGTAAATTTTATATATTGAGCAAAGTAATGTTAATATTCTATAGTGAACTATCAATATCTCTAGCAGAACTTAAACAGAAATATTTCTGTTGACTCTAGGTTTTTTTGTGTCCTAAAATTAATTATTTTAAAAAATATATTGGAAAGAACACATATTGGGAGACGACATTTATGTTTCTATAACTTTCATTGAAAAAGTTTTTTCTGGTTAAAAAAATTGTTTTGTATAAGAGTTTGGCTTGTTGTATAATCAGGTATCAGTTTAAGTAAGGCATTTTTTTAAATTTTTAAAATCAATACATTAATGTTCTTAAAGCGGAACAGTCATGTACGGACCTACGCAGTCTCCGGGTCAAACCTTCCTTTGCTCAAAAGATTTCACTAGACTAAAATTTCCCAACGGAATATCTGTAAGCACTCCCTTTCAAGGGTAGCACGTTGATCCATGGGGTCAAGTTTATTGTTATTTTTTGGTTGGCTAAAAGTTACTCGTATATGAGCTATCAAGTGGCAACTACAGAAATCGAAAACACAACTTTCCATTTTGACAGAAAGCTAATATAGTTTTAGTCTCACCGCTTCTCACTGCTTCTACTTAGCATTCAAGAAAGCGTATCTAATTTGCTTCCAAAGATGTGCATTCCCGCAATGACATCCAGTGTTAAAAAAGATAGGCAATAAGAAGTGCATTGGAAGTTAATCCGAAGCGCTTCGTACGCGCTCCGTTTCCTGTTGGGTATTGCCATGATTGACACTAACACATGTTAAAATCTAAAAACATCTACCAACATATACATACATATGTACATATCAAATGATTGACACACAAAATTTTTCCGCTAATGGAATAAAAATTCTATAACTTTGCAAACACATATGTGTTTTGTAAACATTAGGATGATTTGTTTTATAAAACTTTCTTCTCATAAATTAACACAAAATCATAGAATATATTTTACAATTTTTTTTCAATACTTTACAAAAATTTTACGAGGCCTATTCTGTTGTGGACGCCACCTCGGGGCAACATTTTCAAACTGTCATATATCTTACAAAAAAAAGTGTGCAGGGGGGCGGATCTTATTGATGAAGAACGCCCGATACACAGTGTGTTTCAATTTAATTTCCCCAGGCCAATATTTCGGCAACTAAGTAACGTAAGTGATAAATGTTTTAAGCAAAATTTATAAGTTTTCGAGGAAGCCAAATAATAGTGACCTTGTCCTTGGCCTTAAAACCAATTTTCAAGGTAAATTGGAGGTCACCTAAGATTCTCAGAACAAAGTTTTACATGCAAAACATATCTACATACAAATACAAATCTGTAATAAAAAATATATGCTGGTACTTAGCGCTCGATATTCCACAATAGATTTAGTGTTCGTTAGATGTTGCTGTGATAACTGTCACTACGACAGACAAGCGGAAAGATTTGGAGTTTGCTCTTTGAACTAGGGATGTTAGAGGATAAAAATACTAAAGTTTTTCTTTGTTTTTCCCCGCACTTGGTAGGAGACGACACAAAACACTAAATTATGTTAGCTACTTAGTTTCATTACGTGATCTGGTTAGTTTCAACATAGGTTTTATTTATATACTCCATGAACTATAACTGGCAGCCGTGCCTAACCTAATTTAGTATTTTTGCAGCTTGTGAATATATGTATGTGTAACTAAAACTTATTTTTATATTCAAAACGGTAACATTACAGCCTGGTCCAATACCTGGTATGCGTCCACCTATGGGTGCTGGTTCTGTACACCAACCGCAGACAAAAAACACTAGCATGGGTTTCGTTATGCCATTATATACAATTGGAATTATAGTCTTCTTTGTTTACACCATTGTGAAGGTAAATTTATTTGCAATTAATAATTCTTTTTATTTATTTAATAAATTCACATTGGTATTATAGATAGTTTTTAAAAAGCCTACACCAAATGCGCCTTATGGGCCAGCGCCAACCGATGCAAATTTCAGAAAAGAAGTTTTTGAACAGTCAAAAAGCAGACATGTCGAAGAACTTAATGGCAGTAAATTGGGTAGGTTGATTTTTAATACTTGGCAGCTTTATTTAAAAAGTTAAAAGTTTTCTAGAATTAAGATTATACGATTTTTTTGACAATTTCTTTTTTGGCACAAAAGTGTAAGAAACAAGGGATCTTTACAACATTTTTCTTCAGAGATCTTGAAAGTTTACATACGTAATTTTGATATTCATTGATATTTCAACAACATATTTAGAGCAAAACATGTTGTTTTGCTGTGCTTCGTAAATAATCTAGGGGTGTAAAACTTTGATTTCTATTCAGAAAACATTTGCAATTACTTCGATTCGGCCAATAATGCAAGTTTGATTTTGAATATCTGACATTGAAGCCTTTGAAATTAACAAAATTGGAGCATATACACTCTCTCCAGATCAGCATATCCAACTGATTCTCAACTAGGATTGTAAGCCTTTTAAAGCTAACACTTTAAGGAATGAAACCTTAACGCGTTGTGTGTTAGCTTCGAAGGAAGCGACAACAGTGTTGTAATGAGGTAAAGCTATATAGCAACGTGTTTTTATGGTACAGTAGAGTCTCGTTTATTCGGCCTTCGATCAACCGAGGCTTCGCGTTATCCGAGGCAACCGAGCCAACCGAGCCAACGGAGCACTCCGCATTAATCGAGTCGTATGCTCGGCTAACACGGAAAAACTCGGATAAAACTTTTGAAGCTGCTATGCTGAACGAAATATTGTGCTTTATCACCGTGTTATCTGAGTTTTCACTTATCCGAGGTAACGAGAAGTAATCGCAAAATAAAAGAGATCTACTGTAGTCATTTTCGAATTATTTGAATTCCCTACAACAAATGTGGAGTGCATTAGCCAAAAAAAAATCCAAGCTCATTCATGATAGTGGTGATTTAGTTATGAAGATCTATAAGAATTAAGAGTAAAGATCCCTATTTTTTCTGTTTGATAAGTATCTTGATATGGTCCATTTGTACTGATGTACATTTTTTTTGTTGTAAAACCTGAATTTGTGTGCAGGGTGGAGAGAACATCAAACAAGTAAGCTAATTACTTTGAAAGTCAAGTGATAATAACACTTTTTTTTAATTTTGTATTAGCTATCGTAGGTTTTCATCAGAAATAATCTAATACTTTTAAAATATGTCCTACTTTTTTATTATATTTTTGGAAAATTGAAACAGAAACTTTATTTTTTATAATTAAATGTCAGTATTTATCTAAAAACAAACAACTTTTGCTGAACTTACTAAATTATTTTAAAGGCAAATGCCAAATTTTGATTTTTATTTAATTAATTCTATTAATTGGGAAATAAAAAAAAACTAAAATATATATATACATAAATAGAGTGCTTAAAATAGTTGTTGTCTATTAACCTAAAACTAAAATTGATGTCTTAACACTTTCAGCAATGCAATCTTACCTATTTAGTATTTAAATCACATACCTACTCAAGCAACCAAACCACACATATGTACATACACACATGCATACATAGATGTATGTATGTGTACTTTAAGAATTTTGCTCAATATTCGAATGTGCCTAAATATTTTAAGTATTTATTGTTACGTAAAAACCCCATTCAAACCAAGTACCAATACCAAATTTTTAGGATCTAACCTGCAACCAGAGCAAAGAACAAATGGTAGCGAACTATACAACGCAAGCTTATCAGCAGCTAGTGCAGCTTCTAATCTGTCGTCGTCACTAAAACAGCATCATCAACATTATCCGCAACAGCAAATTATAGCACTTCAGTCGGCTAATTCCCCAACCAAGGCGGCGGCTACGGGTAAAGTGTTCAATAAGGAAACAGATCAATTGATGGAAATTGAAAAATTGAGAAAAAAACTTGAGGATACTGAAAAAGCTATGGCAAAGTTAATCGCTGAAATGAATACAGATCAATATGAAGCTAAGGTTAGATAACAAAAAAAAAATTAAAAAACAAAAACCAGAAACCATCTTTTCTTTTGGAAATACAATACATTAAATCGAAAATTATATACGCATTCACAATAAAAGTTGTAGTCATCTCCATTATTTTGATTGACTTGACGTTATCATAACTATTTTTTTCTTTGTGAAAGCCACTTACACCTACACGAGTATCTGTCGCAATCTCTTTTTTCTTTTCTTTATCATCCTTTTGTACCATACTCACGTATTACGTAATGCGATTTTCGGACTTTTTTGAGCACTTATCTTGTTTCACTTCGACACAGTACGCCAAATGAAGATGAAAATATGGAGCATTTCTTAAGCTACATATATACATATGAAAGGCACAGAACCGCTTTCACTTTCATTATCCTACATCTAGAGGTGTTTTCGGTGTCAGAGTAACAATCATTTGAGATACATAAAAGATTTCTAGTTCAGTTATTCAAGCATATCACGTTTTCGTCCAGTCTATTCTTATGTCACTTTATGTCTCGGTACGGCGTTTCATTACGATTAGAAAAATTAGAAAATTTCATGGATATAATCATTTCAGTTATTTTTATCAAACGTTTAGTGTTTCATAAGCGCTAATTGTCATACTATATCTCCAGAAACATGTAGCTTTAGGTTACAAGGTACCATTAAAATCAACTTTCTATGATATGATCTTCTATGTCAATGTGTTCAAAATAACTGGAGTTGACAGCTTTTATTAAAATAACTCAATTAGTTTCAATGAAACAGAAATTTTCAAAATATGGGCCACAGCGAAATTCATCTGAAAATAATTTAGAATAAAAAAAATTTTTGCGAATTTTTTTTTAATAAGTCACTGTTTGAAGTACATATAGACATTCATGTATACAAAACACAACACTTTATAATGAATTCGCTGTGTTATTTTGTTACTGTACAATTAATTTTTATATATCGCCAACATTAGGCGCATATACATTAAATTTCCGAATTAAAACTCGTATTGAATTCATATATTATAATGTTGATAAACAGCCTCAAAATTGTGTATATAAGGGGTGTCAAAATTTGAACTATTTATATCAACATTATTGCGCAGATATATTAAATTTTCGAAATAACACTCAGATAGAATTACAATTTTTTTAATAATGATAAGCAACCCAAAATTGTATAGATTTCACTTATACCATAAAAATTCAATAATTATTAAAATATTTCAATAATTCTTCCAAATAAGTTGGTTGTTTTGCGGACTCAAGACGTACTTTTACCTTACAGTGATAAATGAGTAATTTTTTTATAATTTTTTTTCTTGGATAGCATTAATTGTTCATATATACGATAATCACTTTCAAATTTTTATTTCTACTTAGATATATTATGTTCACAATTTAATTTAATACATTAAAAATTTACTTTAAAGATGATCGCCATGCAATTTCTAAAGCGGCAACCACATAATTAAACGACAACCAATTCATTATCAATATAAGTACATTATTTTTTCAATCAAATTGGTATTGAATTTCTATTTAAAACCTATAGCTTCGAAATGAACCTACAAATCCCTCTCAAATCCCATTGAAATGGCATGTATAAAACATCTTTTGCGAAGCTACCAACCAACGAATGTTATTTGCTCGTTAAAGATCGCACAATTAGAATTGGAAATAATTCGCAATGCATGAAACAAAAAACTAAGCTATGAAGCACGTTACTGTGAAGGCACTTTTAAGGAATGCATTAATTAACCAAGCATACCACCATACCAATACAAATTATACTAAAAAGAGGACATATTTTAAAGGCTTAAAGACTTATTTTAAATCTATCTATACTTTTCTAGTAATATGGTTTTTTTTTTCATTATTGATTTCATAAAAAAAAATTCAATTTCATTGGTACATTTTGTCATTTCATAAAATTCATTTATTATTTATTTCAAGTCACAAAAATATTAGGTCATATATGTATACGATATTTACGATTTTTTACTTAAAAATTATAATTTTTTTTTTTATATTCTTAACACTGCCTTGTTGTACCACATTAAAGTTGTAACAGCTATTCAAGGTTTAATTGATGCTGCTGATGAGCAATTAAAAATACGAGAGAAAAATCTAAACGATTCCGAATTATCAAAGGTTAGAAGAAGAGGGTTTTGTTATTAGGCAAATTTTATATATAAATATTTCTTATGATATCTACTTCTCTGTTCTTTTATATGATATCTTAACAGTTTTCAAATCTAACGTTAACCTCTTCACTATATGGTTCAAATGTTTGTTTTATTAATTTTTGAACTTAAATGTAAAAAAAAATAATCTAATATTTATGTGTGTGTTGTCGCCCTAGAAGCAAAGCGCTGCTGCCATTTTTTAAATATTTTATAATCTTTTTATTAATTTATGCTTTGAATTTAAACTACATACTAATATTTTTTTAATTTGTATGCTTAATCGATAAATTGAAGTAATATGATTTCGCCTGTTTGGATTTGAAGTTTATTTTTTGTTTTGTTTTGTTTGATTTTATAACAGCATTTAATTTTGGAAAATTTTTTAAATTTAAGGATTTTTCTTTATTGCAAAAATGTAGGAACCAAACGAAAATACGAATTCGACAAATGGCAACATATCCAATGGGCATACTACTGACCATATAGAGGACGAAAGTGACAAGAAAGTATTAGCAGATGA
The DNA here is from genome assembly GCA_963680825.1 of Meiosimyza decipiens. Taxonomy (NCBI): domain Eukaryota; kingdom Metazoa; phylum Arthropoda; class Insecta; order Diptera; family Lauxaniidae; genus Meiosimyza; species Meiosimyza decipiens. Next base: position 73,595,406 of record OY804261.1, on the reverse strand, counting down.
AACTGGAAGTGCTGAAAAGTGCCATCAGAAAATAACGGAACATAAAGATTTACTGCAACGAAAACGCAGAGATGATGGAAGTGGCGATCGTTCGGTGGCGGTAAGTAAATGCAGAATATATATATAATTGTTTACTGTAAAGTAAGTAGACTTTTTAAGTTGAAGTTTAAGTGCAAAAGAAAAATCTATTTAAACAAAAATTTACGGAAACGAAGAGGTTGATAAAAAATTGGGCAAGAAGAGTTTTTCTGAATGATATGAACAAAAATTTTATGGAAAATATCACCAAACCTTTACTCATCATCTCACAGAGATATCAAGCACAGCTTTTTTATTTTTTGTAATCGATAAATAATTTTCATGCCACATTAAAACTAGATTGTTCCAGCACACTACAATAATATTATAATAATTAGTGCGATCCGTTGGGTTTTCGTCACATTGTAGTATTTTTACCAGATATCTCTTGCGGATATAAAAGAGCGCTCAAACATACGCTTAATAGTTGGTCAACTGATGATCATTTTTTCGTGATAAAAAATTGGATATCAGAATAAGCCGATTCTTTTTTCAAATAAAAGTTAACCAACTATTTAAATACAAGTACGATCAGTTTCGTAAGGCCATTTTATAAGTCAACTATTAATCGTAAATTATATGTTAGCTATCTTGCAATAATTGTAGTTAACTGACACCTATATTAATTGAGCTAGCCTCAAGTATGCTTGCAGGGTTACATATATTAAATTTTTATTTGGCACTTTTTTATAATTTAAAATTTTGTTTTATCATGCCATTAATCTTTTTCATTTTTATTTAAAATAACAAAATTTATAGGTTCTTGGAATGGAGGTAACTGCAAGTTGTGAGGGTGGCCAGAAATGGTCAAAACGTCCTCCAACACCGGTTTTCTTTTCATATAACGAACATGTAAGTGATATACTCGTATGACAATACATAATTATGCTGAAAGTTCCAAGAACAGAACCACATTTTTTATTTTATATTAATATCAGTACTAAGCTTGCTACCATCCCAATATCATTAAAAATATCTGTGGTCACAAAGAATGACAGCTAAAATCGATGTGATGTGTGATCACAAGACAAAAGAATGTATACAAATACTATGCTTATATATGAATATATGGTTACATGAGAGGTCGTTAATTTGACCACCAGAAGTCAATCGTTCACTCAAGTCATAGTAGTTTTTGAGAACTGCTCATAATAATGTAAACTTTTTTTTTTCTATTTTCAATTTTAGTCCCATGATGATGATGAAAAAATGCCTGAACCCCAATCGATTTACTTAGAAGGATCATTAGCTCATGAATCACAAATATTAGTAGCTGATTCAGAGACAAGAACAGAAGAAGTTTATGATGCAGAGTTTAATGGATCTGCTGATGAGCCTGCTGTTCGTATTTTATTTTGAAAATCGGAACTATTGTTCATATTCGAATTCTTTTGTTGCAGGTTATCTTAAGCAGTAAAATGACGTTATCTTTAATTAATTTGGATCCAAATCAAGGAAACGATAACGAAAAATTCAAAAATGATCTTGAGAGTCCTTTAGCTGATGATATTGAAATAATTGGACACGATGACGAAAAATTAACAGAATAATTATTTTATAATAAATTTCGAATACAATTGAAGGTTGAAAACATAAAAAATAAATAAAAAAGATCTTATGACTAATTTAAAACTGCTAACATTAATATCGAAAGTTAGCAGAATTGTAGCAAAAATCATTTTGCTATTGTATTGTACTATTAAGATCGAAAAGGATAAGTTTGTGTTGTAAATGTTCGTGCATGAATATAAACATAAGTTTTTGATTTGTAACCCATGTTCGATTTGACTGATTTATATTTGAAACCAAAAACATAAACAACATGCTTAATACTTTAAAAACAAGTTCTTCCGTAAAGTGGATCCGTCGCCAAATTAGATTGTTTTCAGTTTTTTTTAAGTAAAATTTTGTAAATCTATGTAGTTTATTTTCTAAATATAAAATTATTTAGCATCCCGAATTGCATTTTGTCACTTTTGTTAATATTCAAATAAATTTTATATGGCATCATGCGAAGTAATTTCCTAGATAGTTAAAAGTATGTATGCTCAAACGATTTGTATGCCTAAAAACATACCCAATATATATGTATAATGAATTAATTTTTCGTCAAACAAAATCTACTACACCGTAGATTAGATAAATTATTTTTAAAGTGTTTTCTTGTTTAAGTAAATTCTATGTTGTTCATTTTTAGACAAATCGTCATAGAACGATATATTTAAATAGTACCAATTTTATCATTGAAAGTTTTATTTTCAATATAATAAATACAATCAATAAATTTATTTTAGCATTGATACATTTTTAGTTTCAGAAACTTTTGTATACTCTTTCACTACTTTTAAGAACTAAATGGTACCCGTAGCTTATAATTTATTTATGTAGAATATGAAAAACAATTAATAAAATATGCTTATAAAATTTCAAAAAAAATATTTAATTTTTTTTTAAAATATTTTATTTTATTCACACTTACCAGTGTATAAGATTAGCTAGATGAATGTTTTATTTAAAGTGCTTAGGAATAGTTTTGGCTTTACTGATATTGTAGGCCAAGCCTTGATTCTGTTTTATTAAATTTCAGGCGAAATCTATTTAGTATGCTAAAAATAATCTAAGATCCGTGATCAAATGTACGTGCTATTTTCTTTTTTTGAGCTCTTTTTTGAAAATAATGGACCACATTCTCAAGAATTGCTCAATTCATTTTTTTTATGTGGCGTTGTTGTGATCAAATAATTGAAAAAGTTTCCTCTCGACAGATCCCAGAATCTGTGACAACTATGCGCATTGTCGAAACTGTCGAATATTTCTGTAAGAGTTGCGATAGAATACGTGGAAATAAATCGAAAATGATATATAAAAAATAGATTCTCGGATTGATTTTTGAGACATCGATTCTTAAAAACTCCACTTGTTCGATTTATTCAACTAATCTTTGACTTGATTCTTTTAAACGATCAGTTGAGATGCTACTATGCGTATGTTGATGCATGTAAAAGATATCGTTTAATTTTAATTTTTGCCCAGCGTTAATAAGCAGATTCTGAAAATTCATCAATATCATTCTAACTATTCGAGAAACAAAGCAGGTTAAGATTTGAATCAAATGATTATGCACTTTTGAAATTAGTTTATTTACAAGTTATAATAATAGAAAGAAAAATGAAGCGCCTGAGCTGAACCCGCGACCAGAAACAGTTCTAATCATTGACTATTAGTCTATGGTTCTAATGATCTACCCTTAATTTGCTTGGTTTGGTTTAGTATCGTTAAAATTCGAAAAATCGTAATGAAGAAGTTTGTGTTACAATAATGTGTACATGAATTGGCTTACCTTGGATTCATTGCTGATGAAATAGATTCTCGTTTTTTTTTTTTTGAGTCATTTAGTACGGGTTCGCGGTGTCATTGTTTCGTGGTGGTGGATCTGGCGTGACTTCACTAGATGCATGTTGGGATTCTCTGCGGAAAAATTCATTTTTATTGCATTGATATGAAATCGGCAGGCTATGGTTGCGGTGGAGAAAGTGCCACTTTGATGGTGGAATCTTGAAACAAATTTTATCACTTTCACTGTTCAGAGTAATGAAATAAATAGATTTTGCGAGTTGACTATTGCAAGTTACGTGCAACAAGTTCGAAGAACAAAATTTTCATCTCAAATTCCACAAATGTCAAAACAATAACTTCACCACTTTTATAAAAGTCGATAAGGTGGTTCTGTGATATTTTCAGAACCAAGATCAAAGATCGCTTCAGTGATTGTAGTAACGAAATTTTCTTAAGAACAAAAAAGGATAAGAGAAACACAAAAACAGATAATTTGCTTATAAAAGTTTAGTTAAGTACTTATGAAAATAATATTTTTAAAAATTTTCAAGATATTAATTTCATTCCCTTCCATATGCCCATTCATTTAAGTCAGGTGGTTAGCTTAAGAGCAACAAGATTTTCTCTGTTTATACCGAAGACTAATAATGCTTGCAAGCAAAAAAGTCTAGATTAGCTGTTATGAATTTTATGACACACTTTTCTGATCTATTAAACACAGCTCATTTGTGCTTAGCAAACAGTCATCTTGTATAAACTAAAATTTATATGAAATAAAGCACAAGTCAAACGATTTTTTTTCAACATAGTTGCTAATTTCATAAATCGGTCAATGTGCATTGGACTTACTTGCCTCATCTAAACCTCTAGCTATGCAAAACCACTTTGTCAACGTTTTCACGAGCAAATTCAGTCTGAGAAATTCTTGTCTATTCTCTTTTGTGAATTTCTTTTGCGTTTACACACGGAAACTAGAATTTGTTTGTGCAAGAAAATTTCAAAGCAATTAACCCGCCACAACAAACGTAAATTCAAAGCATAATATCAGCTAAAGAATAGAACGAAAGGGATTCTATCCTTCTTGCCTACAGACAGGGAAAGTTTCTTTGAAGAGTTTCCTCGTGTAAACGCTGTCTTTCGAACGCACTTTTTGAAAACAGCTGACATTTAACAACTGTCAGATTTGGCACTGCTGCTGGTTTGGTGGAATTACGTAAAAAATAACAGGTAAAAGTGATAAAAAATTAAAATTCCAGTAAAATTAATGTTTTCCCTTGTCTTCGGGAAAACAATAAGCATTCTCAAGCATTGCAGCAATATAATTTTCCCTTAACTAGCGAAAGAGTAAATGTATTGTTGCAATTTGGCCCAGTGGCCACAAAAAGATTGAGCTAATTTCTTTTTTATATGTAATTTACAATATTTCAGTTACGGACCACTATGTCGTTTTTAAAATCAAAATATTATGACCAACCTGAGGGTAAGGATGCCTTCGGTAAAATTGTAGCAACAAACAAATACGCACTTGGTGGTGGTTTTTTTTTGTCCACTATCGATGTCTTGATGTACTCCAAAACACAGGGATATTTGCCCACATTAGCGCGTTTTGCATATAACACTGGACCAATGATGGGGATGGCTACTGCCTTCACATTAGCCACTTACGTTTCTACAAATGTGCGTGGCAAAGATGACCGGTGAGTAATCCTCGTAGATGGTGGACAATTTCAATTACTCTTGAATTAAATTTAGACTCAACTATTTCATTGGTGGTTTCGCTGCTGGTGGTGTATACGGTGCATGGCGACGTAGTAATGTAGCTGGTCTCTGCGCCGGCCTCTTCTTTGGTAAGTAAAATTATTTCAGCGTGTTATTCGTTATTTTTATTTATTATTTTAAAGGCATTGCTGCTACCATCAAGAAACTTTCTGTACAAGAAGGTTGGGAATTTTTCCCCGATTCGAAAACACATGCATTCAGTACAGTTAATAGTCATGACTTTACGTTGATGAAAGAACCACCTAGGAATTGGACTACAGGCAAATAAATCTTATAATCGATAAATTAATGTATAAAAATTAAAATTTCTGTTATACTTTAGAGTCTAAAGAAATTGCTATGCAAGAAGAAAATGAAAATGCTATGCAAGAAGAAAATAAATAAAATGAAACATGAAATAAGTAAATCAATCAAAAACAAAAAAATGGTGCAAGACTTTATTCAAGATTCAAATGGTAACAACAATCAAGTTTCTTGTTGTTTGAGAATTTCTTAAATGAATGTTCGATATAATCATCAATTGGTCTTCCGCTCAATTTTGCTTAAAATAATCAAGAAACTTAAATGAATATGTTCGGGCTATTCTAGACAATGTTGGAACGAATTTAAAGGAATGTGTTGAAATGTTTGTAAGTAGAATAAAATAATTATGTTTCGTTTCGTCAGAAAGTCCTCTATGAAAATTCAGGTATCTTAATAACAGGAACATTTTCTATAAAGATTAATAAGTCGAAACAATTTCTCTTATTAAAATTTACGAATATTGAAAATATATGGATGTGAAAATATAGTCGGCAAAATTCGCTCAAAAATCTCATAAATTCAACACAATTGCAATAAGAAATACCAGACCATGTAGAGTAAAAGCTCTTGATAGAATTTTCAGGTTCCAGAAAACCTTGCAAGGTTTCACAAAAAAGAATCGCTCTAATTGAGGAGGTCCATGGTATCTAGTACAAATTTAAGAGTTTAATACGCCCTTACTTTGTGTCTGTACAGAAGTACTGTAATCTTCAAAAAAGAACTTGGGCACACCCGAATTTTTAATATAAATTTACTAAAAAATTCGTATGAGACATTCAGAATCATAGAGGTTCATAGTAAAAATTAAAACGGCTTTCAGCACATCTTGAATACCTTTGCAAGTTGATTCTTATCCAAAACTAATATCAATAGTCTATTTAGTTCTTCTTGCTAAAAACAAATGCACTACGCAGTGGTAAATAACTTTCGCATATGGTCCAGAAGTCCCGGGTTCAAAAAAAAATCTATAATTGGAATTTAAACATTGAATCCTTCAGTTTCCACTTATCCATACCTCTTGAACTTGCTGTACAATTCACTATCTATACCGTTCAAAGCTTTTGAGCATATATTGTCTATAGCGAATATCAATGCCAATAAGATTTACTTAATTAATGGTCTAAAAAGTAACCCATTTCAATATTTTGACAGTATCAAAACCAATGTTAACTTGTGTACTTACTCACACATGGGTAATGATATACAAATACAAATGCTTACAAGAAAGCAGTATCCAAGCTAACAGTGCAATGCAGCTTAAAAGATTTTTAAAATTATAAATAGCACTCATTGTCAGTATCAGATGAGAGTAGGTCGTCGTTGTTGTTTGGTAAGCGTTAATGAAAATGTGAATGTGTAGAGCGCTGGACGCAAAGGTACTTTTTTTGTAAACTCAACTTATGCCACCACCTAAGTGATGATGGTGACTCATTTAGTTTGGAATGCTCGAACAACTATGGCGAAGAGAGCTTAAATACAAAATTATTATGAATATCGCACGATTTTGATTACAGCATTATCCGATGATTATTTTGTTTGTTTCTTTCTTTGTTCGTGATTATGTTTTACCTGTAAAAAGACAAAATGTTCTGACAGCTTTTGTGTTCTTTATTGTTTTTTAAATGTGGTAATAATATCTTAAATTATTTTATACGTCTTCACCTTCGGAAAGAAAAAATGCAGCAGAAAATCGTTGAGAATAATGGTAATGAAATTCATATGTGAAGAACAAAAAAGGCAAAAAATTTTGATATTAAGAAAACCAGTTACCCAGCGATTTTATTTTTATACATATTTTATGCAATTGCAAGCTTCTAGAAATAGTTTTTCACATTGATTTATACCATGATCTTAGCGTGAATTTAGAGTTGCCCAAAGTTGTCTGAACTATTTTATTTCTTTTTTATTTGCTTCTTGAACTTGAACGCTTCGTAGTAGGGACTATAATTTTTGTTATTTATAATGAAGAAATATTTTGTCAAATTCGTACGGAATTGCTTATTTATATAGCTTTTATAATATTGAAAATTTCCAATTTCCTTACAGTTATTCGCTTTATAATGACCTACTACTGGTTTAAACTGGATGTCGTTTCATATATAAATTATTTTTTGGTGTAGGTAAACGTAAAAATCTCGCTTACCTAAAAAATTCCTGTGTAGGGCATTGATGTAGAATAAAAATTCTTTTCATTCGATAATAGTAACTGCCTGTCTTGGGACAGAATCGCCAGCTTATCTGAACTAGTGTTACAAACACTTTCCAAACTCTGAAGAAGCATGGATCAACATCTCACTATTTTATGCATCTAGACATGTTCTCAGGGCATCAGAAAGTTCAAGAGAAAGACACAAATCAATATTTTACATTGTCTATTAGATATCACTATGCATAGCATAACAGTCCAGATTTCAAAGAAAATCGTTTTATTTATCATCATAATCGTGATATTTATCTCAAACTCAAAACGAGTTCATTTTGTTCCTGAGAAGCGCCCTTAAAAGAAGCTAAGTGGGATGGGATATTTTTTGACTCTACACCAGTGTGTTACATATTGAACGTGGTAAAGTCTGAAGTAAAAGAATTGCTCTTAGGGGTTTCGCTTGCTCAAAGGAAATCTTGATGGTACGGACGATATTTTGACAACACTTCATTGTAAAGGCTCGGACTTAAATCTTTGTCGAATGAAGTGGATGCTTCCAGTACGGCAAGTGTCCACTCCGCTATTCAAGTAGTAATTCGTGTGCATAATTTTTGCTCCTACTTGTGCATTAAGGTTCTCCTTTAAAAAGAAAACTTTCAACTCTTTACAAAACATCATGGAAAATTTATGTTTTATGAAGTACTACTTGTGTCTTGGTCCGCGATAGAAGTTTTAAGCCCAAAAGTTTCAATACTAAGATAGCCGTCTTTGTCCACTAGTCTGTGAATTGTGAACTTTACGTTTACTCCAAAGTAGGTCAGCTTCTCACCACATAGAAATCTTGGCTATCGATGGGAAACTTTACTCAGATGTTGGAAATATAGTGATTTGTTACTAGACAACATATACTTAGTGTTCTCTTGGTTAATAGGTAACCCCAGATATTCAAATACTTAAATGATTCGAATAAAGTCAGTGATTCTAGACTCTAAGGTATACCAGTATTGAAAGTGACATATGTATTCATTTGTTGATATTCCTTAAGGCCGATATTTGTAAGGTGTACTTTAGACCACAAAAATCAGCATTTATAGAAAAGAAGGTTAGATCGACTTATCACCAGATATCGTAGAAAAATTCTTAGTATCTGATAAAGCATCTTTGCAATGTCTTTTACAAATATCTGACTGCAAGACGATCAATACTTGTAAGGTTTTAGTTATTATTAGTTTTGTATCATATAAGCATGCGTAGCTATGACAGGAAATGCCATTGAACTTTGACTTTCTGCGTCCCAAAAAAATGGTGCAAGACTTTATTCAAGATTCAAATGGTAACAACAATCAAGTTTCTTGTTGTTTGAGAATTTCTTAAATGAATGTTCGATATAATCATCAATTGGTCTTCCGCTCAATTTTGCTTAAAATAATCAAGAAACTTAAATGAATATGTTCGGGCTATTCTAGACAATGTTGGAACGAATTTAAAGGAATGTGTTAAAATGTTTGTAAGTAGAATAATACTTGTAAGGTTTTAGTTATTATTAGTTTTGTATCATATAAGCATGCGTAGCTATGACAGGAAATGCCATTGAACTTTGACTTTCTGCGTCCCACATTTGGATTTGATTTCCATGTTTTTCTCGGATACAAACATACATATGCGTATGTGAAATAACTATGAAGTCGTGCATACACACATACATATGTGCAAAGGCAGCATATTAAAACCGCAGATGTGGTTTTTACTTCTTCGTCAAGCTTATAGGTAAATTGAATCATTCCATGCTAGGAGTGGGGTCCATTTAAAATAAAATAAAATAACATTTATTACAACTTGTTTTTCATACATTTATAATGCTGCGGTTTTTAAGTTTCCAGCGGTTTTGCTGCTGCTTTTGCGTTGCATTCGAGTATCTTATGACGTCTTTTCTTACCTTTTTGCCCTTTTTTTAACTCAGCACAATGTCAAGATTTTTGAAGCCAACTATTTTTTCAACAACCTTAAATAATTTTGCATTTTTATGCATAATCTTTGTCGATTTAATTCCATACTTCATTTTTGCTTGGCATGACGGGTTTGGCCATTTTGTTTGCACATTTTTCGACAATTTTTGACTATATTTCGTCTTGTTTTTGCTCACAATACTGGTCTATAAAATTTTGACTTTAAAGAAATTTATTTATTTTGATTGAAAATTAAGTTCCATCTTGCTGACTAAATTCACCACAGTATGAATTGGTATGCATTGGCATACGCTTCTGTCCTATTAACTTTAATGCTATATCCAAGTTCAACAATTTCAACGACTATACCATAACAATACAAAAAAAAGTACTTCAAAATTATTGTTTAAACAATGCAGAATATTTACGAAAACACTTTACAAAAAAATACCCACTTATGCACACTTTGCATATAAATCGGTTGGAAAGTGGCGCACACCCACAATAAGAAATCAAATGCCCAAAGTAAAAACAAAAAAATCCATCGTTTAAGTTTCAGAAATAAAAAAAGTACAAAATACGTGCACTTGGACGTAACGCGGTGATATCGAGTAATCGAGTAACAGCATTTAGCAGCAGCCTCGAGTGCTCTTGATTTGTTGCAGCTGGCAAATCTGGCAAATGTTTGGTATATGGAACCAAGTTAAACTAAAAGAATTACAATAACAATAATAATAATAATAATAATGCCAACAACAACAACAATAACAAAAGAAGAACAAAATGCAACATTTACAAAAAAACTGTAACAACAGCACCATTTACTCGTAAATGTGCTGAAGATAAGGTATGGTAAAAATGCAATGCAACGCAAGACTTAAAGAAAAAATCCCTTTTGGGAAAATAATGCAAAATTGGATAGAACAAGCAACAAACAACTGCTCGATATTAGAGGGACTCACGGCTTTAATGAAAATGATTTTTGATATCCGAAAACTAGACCTTACCATGAAAAACAACTTTGCCTTAGATGCCAAACCTCTCGGATTTGAAATAAAAAAGTTGTAAAAGAGTCTTACTAACCGTATCAATAACCGTTTAATTAACTGTTTCTCGTAACGCTGATGATTAGGTCGAAATTCTATGGAAACTCGAACTCAGCGAATCCAAATTACTCTTGGTTGACATTAGTCAATGCATCTTTAGTTTCACTGTGCACAGTATAATCATACAATTCGTTCAAAAATTTGTGTTTTTTTACCTATGTACATATATATGTATCAGCACTCAGATAACGCAACTATTAAAATTCGTTTGAAGATAAAATATTTTTACTCCTCTTTACAGAATGAATACCCTTATTGAATAGCTACTTGGTAGTTTAATAAAGGAACACAAAAAGGAACGTTTTGTTCCGATTTCAGCGTTTCAGTAAACTTTATTTTTCGCGAATTTTGCAGCTTGTGAAGTGTTAATATACTCGAAGGTAGCAAGGATCATATATTTAGTCTCGACGTAGAGGTTAGTGTTCTACACAGCATTTTCAGTAATAGCATGAACAAAATCTTTCACTTATTTCTTTCCCATATTGAATTTAGCAACATTACTTAATTATCACTCAGTATATTGATATATTGACTTTGCTCATATGGGAGGTGTCACGCCCATAATCAAAGTCTGTCCACTTACTGTTTAATGCTTGTCCCAGCCATTCCTAATGTACATACATATGTGTGCAATTTGATGAGACTATTTTTAAGAGCTTTTTCATTATAGCATTTTAAAGGCTTTGTGTGTATGAAGGGTAGGTGTTCCCGTGGACCGATTTCGTCTATTTTCAAGACCTCTAGCCATAATTAAAGCTGTAGCCTGTATATAAAATTTAATCAAAATACCTCGCTTGAACAAAATTAAATTTCCCAGCTCAATTCCATAAATATCTAGCTGAAACTAGGTATAATAATTGTTGAATCTGAACAGATCATGCCAAAAACACTCGATCCAATATGGCTGCTTGAACTCAAACAAAATAGACATTTTTTAAGCTTTTTTCAATGTACTGGAAAAGTAATAGACCTTAAATCAAAAACATTTGAAAATAAAAATTGTAGAGGAAAGAACATGGATTTTTTATTAATGAAATCTTTATACAATGAAGTTTTGTAAGTTGTGCTGGCATCGTTCGAATTTAATCGTAGTCTTTTCCCATTTTCTAGCTAAATATAAGATGAAACTTGGTTTTGTCACATTTTATGTATGACAAAATCTGGAATTCGTGTTTAGCGAACATTAAACATTTATAAAACCATGCTAGCTAGCTCCTATATAGCTAGAAAATTATAGAGTCTCCACATAAGCTCTTCCAACGTTCTCAAAAAGTAGTGAGCGGTTTCACTTCTCTTCAACATTTCCTCGCTTCACGTATTTGCTGCTCTAAATTGGATTACTATAACCTAAATCTAAATAAATCAATTTGAAAAAGTACATGAAAAATTCCATGTCAAAGTTCCTCCCCAAGTTGAATTAGAAAAAAAACCTAAAATACTAACGGTCATTTTTATGTAAATCAAACAAAAATACCCAAATTACAATCCGAAGCAGATGAGAATTTTAAAATTCAGCATGCATGAAAACCAAGACCGCTCAAACGGATGCCGTGACTGTGCTACCAATATCAGCAAAATTATCAGCTTCATCGTCAACGTCTTTTCCATTGTGTTGATCGTCATCATCATCGTCATCATCAACAACAGGTAGTTAAAACGACAAAACGTGCTCAATGCACAAATTTACACGGTATGCGTGCGTGACACGTTCAACTAAAAGCAACTCAAATTTCGATACACAGATCCGACAAAACACCGATGCAGCCACATGCATAGGTGTAGCAAAAAAGAAGAACCAACACCAGTGGGCATGATAAACTCAAACTATAAGTTAAACTTAACGAAACCTGTAAGAACCTGACGATACTCTTGCAAAATAAAAATTCAGAAAGAAAGAAATTTTGAAACTACAAAATACTGGTTTTCTTTATTTTCTCCAGCGTTGGATGAACTCTTCAACTGGAAGATCAACAGTGTGCTGCAAAGTGATTTCCTTTCAGTGACGAAAAAACCAAAAAAATAAATGAAAAAAAAGCCCAACTAAGGCAAAATTGTAAGATGTAAAGAAAAAATACACACAAAAACATGGTCTAAGAGGCAACAAACAACAGATGGCTCGAGACCCTATTTCTGTTTTGTTTTAATATTTTTCTTTTTTTGAAGACCAGCAGAGCAAAAGAAAAAACGCTGAAGAATGGCAGACTAATCCATTGGATAAATACACACACCTGAGAGCCGAGCAAGTTGCAGCTGCATGCACAGGTAGTAAATTAAAAAAAACAAAAGAACAACAAAAACTGTGATAAGCACAAGTTGTGTTGTAGTCTCAGGGTACCTAAGTATGTGATGGACCTCATGTTTCTTTACAAAAACAGAAAAAAAATTCCATAGTACATATGCTACCTATAAAAGAACTTGGGTTTATTTTTTCGAAACTTCTATTGTTAGCACAGTTTTTGTGAATTTCGCATAAAATTTATACTCAAGCCATCGAGAGTCTTTGAAACAACATCGAGTTTTTTATTTATTACTAATAAATGGAAGCATCAAATAAAAAACATGTGGAGTTTTATGCTGGCGAACAGTTTCTTTCCAGGCCATGCTACGATAATAAACCTTTAATATGGGCTGTAATTATTTGATGCTAAATGTAAGATATTCTGTGGAGAATTATCATAGGAAATAATATTACACGAGAGTTTGGTATATTTTTACCCGTAGCACCTCTTTTATAAAAACAATTGCATTGTTTGCTTGAAAAAGTAAAGCACTATGCAAAAATCTTTGCTTTTTTGTTTAAAATACTTAGATGCTAATTCGCTTCTTGGGATGATTATCCACACTATACCTAAACAAAGTTAAAGTTCGACTAAAATAGATAAAAAATCAGTATTGTAACTCTGATTCTGTAGCATATCAAGATTCTAATATCGTAAAATTCAAAATCAGGGCTGTTCCTTCCTACGAGAAATCGCCCTTTCAGTTTTCCATGACCGTAATATATGCAGAATAGTCCGGTTAAGCTGTGCTATCCAAAAAAATTAGATCCCTTGGTCCATTTTGAGTAAAAAATTGAGTTACAGGGTTTTGAACAAAGTTCCTTAAGAGCAGTACTCATAAGAAAGCATTGTGTCATAACTTTCTAAGTTATAAAGCTAGATCAAATTTGAGCCTTTTTCAAAAGTTCGTCATCAATTTTTTTCTTAAAATTATTGACTTTTATGTTTTGGTTGAACACAGCTATAATTTGGAAGAAACCATTTTTGAATTCGCATTTTTTATTTGAATTAATTCTTAGTATTGAGGATTAGTGATGGAATTTTCGGTACATTTGAAAAATCGTCGTCAGTACATTCGACAAGTTTTCAGTAAATTCGGTACATTTGCCGTATTTTTAGTACATTTGGCGAATTTTAAGGGGCTATACCAGTGTAACCCATGAAAAATTAGGCGATTTTCGGGAATTTTTTTAAAAGAAAGTACTCGATATAATGTTTTGAAGTTTTTAGGACATAAAAACGTATATTTTTAGCTATAGTTTAAGATTTTTTTTACAAAAATATTGAAAAATAACGGAGTGCTGTCTTTGGAGGTGCCAAAAAAAAAAGTTCCCCGACTGCTGACATGATTCCGGCGGAATGAGTAACTGAAACAAAAAAATTCAAAAAGCTTATTAAAGTTGAGGGTATTTCCTATACAATGACTTACGATTTTTGAAAAATATCAAGTGAAAAAAAGTTTGTTGGGGTAAAAAAATGGTCGTTTTTTTAATGCCAAATTGACAATTATCAACCAATCAAAAAGATCGTAGGTTATTGTGTAGTAAATATATTCAAGAATACTCAGTCTCAATTTGAAGTTGATCGGTCAATTTCTCTTTGAGTTATGATATCAGCAATTTTGAAAAATGTCGTTTCGAAAAAAACGCGTTTAAAGTTTCAACTATCGGTTTATACCTGAGAGCGGTCGCTCATTAGAACGCTGCCATTCAAAAATTATTGAAAATTTGACCTATCCGCTTTTAAAGGATATTTTTGAAAGTATAAACTATCGAATAAGCCAAATAAAAAAATCGATTTTTTGAAAGTGTCGCACTGGTATAGCCCCTTAATTACATTTTCGATTCATTTGGACAATTTTTAATAATGAACTTTTTTAAGTACATGAAAAACTGAAAATAGTCGCTATTTTGGAATTTAATGTGAAATATATATTATTTTCCTGGGTTTTTTAAGATGGAAAAGTGAGGACCTTTTTTTTTGTTAGTAATTTTATTTAGAAAAATTGGGTGTTCAAGACAAAAAAGTACATTCAGCATCTAAAAAGTACATTTCAAGTCTCGATTCAGTACATTTTCACAGAACCCTCTGCTGTGGATATAAATATATGTTACTCATACGTCACGTTTACATATAGAAATAAATTTTTAAATGGATATGAATTTTGCAAAAATTATGACAATATCAATCAAGTCATAAACAAATTTTACAAAAAAAAATTTTTGAAAAGTATCTATATTGGGAATGGAATTAGTCCATTGTACTTTTCTTACATTTCAACTGGCGAATGTGCTGAAAAAATGATAATATAATAATAGCATAAATTGTACAGATATGTAATTTCCGTGTAGGTTTTTCCAAGGAATTTTAATTCGAAAAGCTCTCTTGATTTAAGGCATAAATATTTTTAAAATAAATTGATCCGATGATTACGATTTTCTTGCCTACAATAAAAAAAAACCTTATAGTGTATTAACAGTAACCAGTCCAGTGTTATGATCCTAAAGGAGTTCTAGGATATATATTAGTAGTACGAGTAAAAGTACTCAATACAAACTTTGAGTAAAAATTTAAAAATGTATCGGTTGCTTTTCTTTGAAAATTAAGGAATAGGTATACATATTTTCTAAATTTAGTGAGTACGAATGTGAATTTCGAGAATCCCAAACCTAAATTCATAATTTCTTGTAATCTCTGTCATTAAAAATTTAAAAGAGATTTTACTGTGCGGTCGGTCGTTGGCCTGTGTTGCAATTTTGCTTACGTCGCGCAATATTTTCAATTCCAACGAAGAAACAGCGAATAATTTGTAGTTTATGTCTGTCTGTCTGCTTTTCTTTCTGTCCGTTTACAAGTTAAAAACCATATTTTATGCCATAATTGCACATTTTACCGTTCCTTTTTGTCTACACCTTTGTCAAAAGTGTGAAATTTTGTTAGTTATCTTTCTTTAATACCCTACTGCTGGGCATTAATATACGTAATATGCTTGGTAGTACTTTTGGCAAAAATTACTCATAACTTTTTGAGAATTTGGAAAATAGTGGGTCAGTGTAAGCACTCGTGGTGTGATGTTTGAACTGAGCGATTTTAGCGTAGAAAACTATTGAATTACATAAAAAGTCGCGTAAATTATTTCGAAAAATATCACACAAATTTATTGAAACTCAAATAGTATCGAATAGCATCAAGAGATATCGATAATTGTCCAATGATATCGCGAGGTATCGAAAAGCTTATAAATATCGAAAATAAATACGGCAAATGTTGAAAACGTCGAAAAATCGAATAAAGTCGAAATAGTGGAAAAACTTAGAATCGATTAAGGTACGGCGTTATTGCCTCACATAGCTCATAGTTCAGTGACTTAATATTTCATTATGGAATTTATCCAAGTGGAAGGTATCTGCCACAGTTGCTCATCTTGTAATACTCACTGATATGGATTTTAAGATGTTTTATCCTATTTCCAGCAAGTGTAGGGTAAAAACAAAAAATATTTTCTATCGTTGGACGCTACGCCCATCCTAAAGTCATGGTATCTTTGATTAGCAAACATAGCTTACTTCGACAAAAATTCGACTGAAATGAAAAAAGTTTTCCATTGAAAATCATCATAAGATAGACACATTTCCACCTATGCGAATAACTGATAAACAAAACTATCGTTTCTGCGGAACTGAAAATCTGCGTGTCAAGAAAATGTGATTGCTTTCGCCTGATTTAACCATTACGGACTTCTTTATTTTTTGAAGTTTTTTGGGGTCATTGGTGTAACTAAACGAACAAGCCGTAAACCATGGCAGCCTCAAAGGAAAACATAAAACTAGAAGTAGAGAACTTATCACCAAAAGCCTCAAGAAAAGACTTGGAAAATGGAAATCGATATTATCTTTGCGATATATAAATGCAAAATGTGTGATACACATACTACTTTTGCGCCACCTTTTACAAACATATTGCCACGTTTTTCGAATTGTGTCATCAGAATGTTCAGATCTAATAAATGGCATTCTTAAGAGCCATATTATGGTACTAATAGAATGCATAAAATTATCTCATTAGACAAGCAAACTCTGAGAATCCTTGTTGGTGTCATTAAAGAACAATATCTTATAGGCAAGGAGAGCTTTATAGAAGTTGTAAAAATGCTGACGTCGAAGAGTCTGTCTTTCATTATGTATCTTTTTGAGTGCCTAGAGCTGGCAAATTGGCGTTTCAAGCCATTCGAACTGCACTTCTTTGATTCTCTTTTGAAGACATAGCTCCAAAATCCATTTAAAGTTTATAAAACTTTGAAAATGGATGTAGATTGAAAAGGAAATTTTTAACTGGGTATACAATGGGCCCAACTTCGGCCAAAGTTAAGATGATGATTGATTGTTCCACGCTAACCTAACCTAACTTAATATATGAGAGTGGAGTTTTAGCTTCTCCTTTCTATCATATTTTATGACCAAAAGTAGCTTTTCTTTGAACTTTTAGAAACGGTATCTGAAAATTTTCGACATATTGTGACTTTTAGAACACACTTAGCTTATTGTAGGGTGCTTAAGTTACAGGTATGCTGCAGAAAAAAAACACGCTTGTGGCTTATTGTTCTATTTATTGCATTATATTCGCTACTTTAAGACTTTTTTGAAACCTGTGGCATTCTTGGATTTTATAGCATTTTACTAAATTGCTGGCATTCGAAGAATTGCATTCAATGTAATTTGAAAACCATGAAGTTATGAAATAAAAGCAAGATTTCATTTAATTGTTTAAGAAAATGGATGTATTTTGTATGTAGTTGCTAGCTCTTATATTTAAGTACCCAAAGACCAATCGCTGTTTAATTTTTTGATAAGAACCTTTGATACTATAATTGAAATAGAAATTTAAATAATAAAAAATAATGAAGTTATGTGTGTTGCTACAAAAATTGACTTATTTAAAATAAAGTTTAGAATTTTGTATTTGTTAAATGTGCCAAACCTACTGATGCAAATCCGTCGAATAAAACTCCGGACTTTGCCGGTTCAAACCCGTCTACTTGGCAATACTGACCGGGTATAAGCGCATGTATTTGAGCTCATATTTTGAAGGGCAGCATTCAGAGCGTTTAATTGTACAAGCCTGAATTAAAGCATGGTCTAAAATTCTGATAAAACAAGATACTCCAACTATGTAAATCGTTTTTTTCGGCGTAAAGAGGGGTTCAGACTATCAAATTTATGTCAAACAATTTGATGGTCTGAACCGCCATTAATGGCTATACGAATGTGGTTATTGTTATTGTGCTTAACGCAGGAACTCTTCTTGATATAAAAGCAGATGTTTAATTCTGATAAAACGTTCAACACCCTGTGCTATCATTCCCTGAAATACCCTCCTGCAAAACTTATTATTATCAAATGACATTTTGCCATATCTTTGTTGTTGTTTTAAGCGCTTGTGAAAACTTTGATTAGAATTCTTAAGCTTGCAAGCCGTGTGTCACAAATTGCTTAAGCGATTGAATTTCGATATAAAAAGAAAATGTGTATTAAAAAGGGGAGTGAAATGTTGTGCACACATGCAACACTGGCACATATCGTATTATGCCAAACTGATTCATCATTATTTATTGAATTTATGTTGCAATATAATGCAGTGTTATGATTTTTGATTGTGGTTTACAATAAAAATTTTATAAATTACAAAACATAAATAACGATATTTTGACATTTTCCCATTAACTCCGATGCAATATAAAATGGTTTGGGCGTGTTGGCAAGCGCATAAGAACTGATGCATTGATTTATGTTTGTACAAGTTCCACTTAAGTGCAATCCTGATTGCTGGCTGCAACATAAACATTTTATACACTCTATCACTCTCACAATCAGTCACTTTATTTCACTTACGGTATGCGCCATGTTTGAATGAAATTATGAGTGTCAACTGTCAACTGTCAACGCATACCAACCTACCAAAGTAAACAAAGACATAATGAGATACTTCCGCTGAAACTGAGTTTTGCATTTCAACGTAAAAATTATTTGTTATATTTATTACGAAAATAAATAGAAATAGAGCCGAAAGCTTAGTTTAATGTTTTGTAAACAATGACTCCATTTTTTAGTTTAAGATAAGGTATTTTGTAAAAAAAGAGATATAGAATTTTTCCCCTCTCCATATCTCTCCATATTATGTCATTAATTTCAACTTAAAATTTATGTGGTTGAAATATATAATCACATTAGCATACTAAATTTTTACACCTACGCTAAATTTTGTATTTAAAATTTCTAATAAATTTAATATGAATTTATGCAAAACTAAGATGGGTTTGCAGGCCAGCGCTATCAAAACAATAAAATAAAACAAACTTTTTTTAGATGAACATTCGAATTCATGGTGCCTTATTGTGTGAGACGGTAGTACCATTAAGTAGCTGAAAAAAATGGTGTTGGCTGCTTTTTATACCCTACACTTTGTCATTCCGTTGGTAACGTATAGGTACAGGTATGGAAAAGTGTATATAATTTTGATCAGCGTCATCACCTGAGTCGATATAGCTATGTCCGTCTGTTTGTCTGTCTGTCCGTGAGTCTGTGTGTCTGTCTGTCTGTTAAAATCACGATTACGGAAAAACTAAGCAAGCTAATTCAATGAAATTTGGCACACAGGTCACACATGCTTACAAACTGCTAGCATATAAAAATGGGCGAAATCATATAACAGACACGCCTACCGCCCACACTTTTTGTAAATATACCCCAGCAGATTTAAAAAAAAGTTGCTGCGATTTTGACGAAACTTGGTATTGTGGTAAACATGTGAACAAAATTAATATTGGGCTAGGTTTTAATGACCTAAATTTTGACTCCTTTTATAACTGCATAACTCGTAAACTGTGCAAGATATTGTGATGAAATTGAGTGCACGGATACAAATCATATATATCTTGATTTGTGCTTAAAGTGAGCGTAATTGTAAAAGTGGGCGTGGCACTTTTCAACAATTGAAAATTTTGATTTCGTGTAACTCAAAATCGGCACATACGAATTTCATAAAAATTTTAGGGATGTTACCACTGAATGTATTCATCTATACAAGCTAGGTCAGCATACTGGAAAAACTCGTCGAAGGGCGTAATAATATTTATAAACGTTATAATAAGAGAACTAACTAACAACGTCATCGTTATGAAATTTAACATGGCACCGGTGGGCGTGGCACCTCTCAAATCAGAAAAAAACGTTTAGTGTGATAGATAGTGTACTATGGGAGTAATCATAAAATTTAGTGTATAGATGTCAGTTACTATAAGCTTTAAAATTGAATGAATTCCGACGGGATTGCATACGTAGGCGTGGCACCTTCCACATTAACATAAAATTGTAAACGCCATTTTAAGTGAACTATTGCAGCAATTGGTATGAAATTTCATGTGAGTGGTTTACATGCCATGACTTACATCTGAATCCTTCTTCTGTAGAAGTTGTGGAGATGTGGAGGAACAGGAAAATATTAAACATCTTCTCTGCTCCTGTCCCGCACTTGCTAGAAAACGCCAAAAAGCACTTGGGTCGTTTTTATTTGATGACCTGGATGACCTTAGACATGTCAGTATAGGTCAGCTATTTAGTTTCATAACGAATTCTGGCTGGTTCAACGAGAGGGTATAGTCAAACACCCTGTGGTATCACAACGGATCATCTTTGGTCAAAGTGAGTCAGTTTTTCTAACCACTCCTACCTAACCTAACCTAACCTAACCTACAACTGAATCCAAAGCGGCCAAAATTGTGCCAGTGGGCGTGGCACCTCCCATACAATTAAAATTCGCTAAGTGGCATATCTATAGAAATATGTAAGCAAACAAACTGAAATTTGGTGTAAGAGTCTTGTTTTTGGAAAGCTATTTCTGAAAAAAAATCGTACTGGATTGTACCAATGGGTGTGTCACCGTCCCAAATTTTATGACTAATTACGGCATATGTTTCAAACTATACAAGCTATTGTGTATACATTTTTTTGATCCCAAAGAAGGCAAAATTGGAGAATTGGGCGTGGCATATTTTGTCTTTTTCATTTCTATTCTATTTTTTTAACATTTTCCATATTCTTTAGACTTTTTCAACCTTTTAACTTTTCCCATTATATCCCAATTTTTAAACCTCAATCAACTTTAGTCGACATTTTCTTTATTTTTTCGACTTTTTGATCAATTTTTCAGCATTTTCCATGAATTTTCGACTTTTTCAAGTTCTATCAACTTTCTTCAATTATTTCCATATTTTTTTGACTTTTTACATTCTTTTCGACTTACATTCATTGAAAAATTACTTTCAATGCAGTGTAGGGTATGTGAGTTTCTGCCTGGCCAAAGCTAAACCATTACCAGTTTAATTTCATCTCGTGATCTGGGCCATAATTTACTAGCTCATATTTGAAAGTGCCTGCAAGATTTTTCTCTTAATTGCTTTGCTCGCTTCACCCTAATGTATAGACAAATTTAGGTTAAAACTTCTTTAAGATTTAACACTGAACTTCCTCACTCCTAAGTTTGGGATTATAATAAAAACTATAGGATGCCAAAACTCTAAAAGACCCCGTTTTGGAAACAATAATCTCAATTCTTGAGTAAAGTGTAGTTTCTTGCTGAATAAAAAAACCCTCGTCCCCACATTTTCAAAATGGCAACACTTTTGCATAATCGATGAAGTAAAAATATTTACCAAGAAGTACAAACAGCGGCATATCACCACGGGATATTCAAATAAACCAGAGCATCCACTTACGTTTTTAGTTTATGTGAGTAATTCAATTTGCACAGGCGTTCCCCTTATTTTGTTTTTTTTCTTCAGAAACCGATAAGAAGCATGTTTTGTAATGTTTCACCCTTGACTTTTCCTTCAGCCCTTATGATGGTAACTTTTTTTTAGGGTTCAACACAACAAACTCAATCTGAATAATGCAATTTTATGTTTCCCCAGATACCAGATAGATTTGGGTTTGTTTTTATTGCCCAATGTGCACCGCTTTGATTTCAACGAGCATAATGCTCGATTTTCATTACATGAAATTTACGTTGAATTATTCCAAATTGTGCCTTTTTTTTTGTTATCATTTTTGACGGTTTGTTTGTGAAGTCGCCTTTAATCTACAGTTAAGCTTTTGAGTAAACTTTATTATGCCACACACAGCTCTGAAATCGGAAGGGTATCCGTTTTTGAGTTTAGGTCGTTAGCTTAACGCGAAGAATGACAGCGTTCATGACTTCAAAAATTTATAGGCTTTTGCAAAGTAAATAAAATACACGACATTATCTTTGCAAAACACGCTGGAAATTTTAATTAATTTTTCTATATTATTTATTTTGCTCTTAGTAAATATTTGTGGACTGTATGTTTGTTCCTGAATATTTATGATATGCTTGATTAAATAAAATATTAAAAAAACTCTTGATTTAGTGCTGAATCCTCGTTTCGTGGTTTTATTATAAAGTCAACACTCCCATTAAGTTAAGAGATCATTTCTTTTGGGGTAAAAAAAAGCAATCGTGGAACAATTTTCATTAGCCCAATTTAAAGACCAAAACCTTTGCTTTGCTATCGGTCAGACAAGACTTAACCTGCCCATACCACTGTAGACCAGCTTAGCGTAAAATAAAGATATATTAGAAAAGTCAAATTTATCTTCTCGTATCTTTGACCTGTAACATAGCGAAGCAGGTGGAAGGTTTTTTTTTATTTCCAGCCATTATTAGACCATTTCAGTCTATATTCTTCAAAATTAGCGTTTTCGATAAAATCACAAAACGATGGAGTAAAGAAGTATTGACAAATAGCAACGCTATTGTCGGCGGCATATTGTAAACATATAAAATTATTAAAATGGTCCGTATTGAAACTTGATATTCTCCGCGAAAACGCTTTCAATCTTCTAGTTTCAGAGACTGATTGGCTATCTGGACGCGATTCCACAGATTTTCTGAGTGAAAAACATATATAACTCAAGTCTTCCTGCAACTCCTCCACTTGACAGAGTTACTATTTCCACAAAAACTAACAAAAATGCCCCGTACAATCGGAGGCTCCCTTACTGTTGACAAAAATCCATTTTCGACCATTGATTGATGCAAATGGAAAATTAAAAATTTTCATATTCAAATTGATTTTTTTTTCCGATTTTATTCTTTTTCTATTAAACTCTTGAATTTAATTTTTAATTCTCCACACATTTCAGAGTACCTACTCCCGAGTAAAAAAATCAAATTCGAAAGCTAGTTAAATTTTTTTTTAAACATTTTGCCAACGAATGATTTACGGAAATGCATAAGAGTTTTATTTTTTTTTTGTTTTAATAATCGCGTCATCGTACCCTGTTCAAAAGATAAAATTCTTAAAAATGCAGTTTTATCACCGGTTTTTTTCATATCTTATCTCTCTCTGCAACAACCGATAAGATATTATTTTTAGTTATAAAATCTGTATGCTATACTATGCAACATATTTTCTTGCTAAGAACTCATATAATTGTCACTTTAAAGTTTTAGTGATAAAAAAATCTTAAAGATGAGATATGATAACAATTAGAACTAAAAACTTGTAAGAATTTAAAAACGAACTTAAGAACATTACAATATGTCTTAAATTTAATCAACGAAGGACAACTTTACGAAAATAAAAATACAAAACTTGATTTTCAACGACAAAATTTAAAGCAGTAAATGAAAAATGACCCAAAGTCAAACAAAAAATAAAAA
This sequence comes from Meiosimyza decipiens, assembly GCA_963680825.1. Classification (NCBI taxonomy): domain Eukaryota; kingdom Metazoa; phylum Arthropoda; class Insecta; order Diptera; family Lauxaniidae; genus Meiosimyza; species Meiosimyza decipiens. The sequence continues at coordinate 73,571,699 of OY804261.1, read as the reverse complement.
AATAAAAAATGTTCAATTGAAATAAATGAAAAAAAAAAAAACTAAAGACATCACGAAACAAACGAAAATGTCTATTTCAACTGGCCATTTGCCCCCCTGTCAAAGAACATACAAAGCCACGGTTGTTTTTTGATGTTGTTTTTTATTTTATTTCTGTTAAATACAGCGTGCATGACGTGTGCATTAGGGTCACTCTAAAACAACAAAAACGAAAAAAAAACAAAAACAAAAGAACATGCAAACGTGAGTTGCATGTTACTGCGAACCGATGCAGCCTAAAATTAACCGTAAGGCGGACTGTATATTAGACTGTACGATATTTCCCAAGTTTCAATTATCAGGCATCTCGGTATAGCTCTTAATTTTTATGCAAAGTTACAAAAATAATATATAGCTTTTTTTTATTTATTATTTCATTTTTATATAAAAATACACGAAAAAAAATATTCCTTTACTTTGTATCCATAACGCAATAAGCAAAAAAGCCACATTTTCTGTAAGGAGACTGGATTCCAAGAACAAAATAAATAAAATAAAAAACTTAAGTGCTCAGTGACATGATACTAGGTTAAAATAACAATTTTTTAACGTCAAAAGATTTACATTTTTCTCATAAAAACATTTAGGGTTCCTCGATAAAGCAAATTTTGTAAATAACGGACAGTCTACTGTGTACATAATGTTATATGACATCTACAAAATTTGATGAAAAGTATTATAATTTTGTGGAAAAAATGATAAAACGTTGGCATTTCGTGCAAATCAAAATAATTTTTAGCTTAGCGTTTGAAAAAATCAAAAATTAATGTAGTCCCTTCACTGGCTTTGTATTTATCGTGTGGCACTCTTGGTTTTTGTCGTAGCGCTCTTCCTTTGTAGCTAGTATATGTTATGTACCTACGTTCTTCCTACACAAAATTTTTAAACATTCAACAAAGTTCACACTCCTCAGAACGCATCTCGATACAGCAGATATTGTAAGCGATACGGACAAAAGACTTGTTATCAATGACACCGTTGCATATTCTTACGAAAAATGTTATTTAAAGAGATAATAGAAATGATATATATTTCCGGGAAGGCAAATTCGTGCTGATTAACTTTCTCAAGCATATGTATGTAAATATCTCCAACATATCAGATTTTTTATGCATTGAGATAAGTCTCTTAAAGATTTTATAGCGCTGAACTTGAGCCTATCTTACTGAATTTCTCAGATATAATCGAAACGAAGTTTTAGAAAGTTTTCGGTCTTGAGCGCAAAAGAAAAAGTAAGCTGACATCATAGAGTTGTACATTTTTTGGGAACATTGCTGCCTTTCTGAATATTTCGCTAGAGAATATCCTACGCCAGAAAGTATAAAAAGTAAAAACGGTTAGAAATCCGAAGATGTAAAGTTCAACTTCAACCTCAAACCCCAAACAATAAAAGTGGTTTACATACGACTGTCACGGAGCAATGAGCTGAACTTAGAGTATACGACCCACAGAGCATCTTTTTTATTATTACTTTTTTTTTTTGTTGTTTTGAAACCATAAGGAACAATATTGAAAAATCAAGTAAAAGTTTAACTTATGCTCCACAAAGATCAAGTTCCAAGTTTAAGTTGTCGCTTCTATCTAAGCTTGAAAATGAAAGCCCATATCAGCAGAAAAAATTTATGTTTTGTTATATATGTTGCCGGCCAAACTAGTTTTCAGGACAAACTAGTTCATCCGAAACGTGTTAGGATGAACCCGTTTAGCCTAGGAAACTTTTAGTACGTAAGGGTAAGTGGGCGGCCTTCGTCTGCGACTCAGGGCTTACATCCTCCAAAATGTCCAACAGCGGCTTTGCCGCCGCGGTTTACTGTAACATATTGAACACCGGGATGTAAGCGAATCATATGTTGGACATATTATAGTGAACCGGGGCCGAAGGCGACCGCGAAGCTGGCTTTGACTTATTGGTGGCCACCTAAAAGTATATAACTACCTTGCTTCATCCTAGGCTAAACTAGTTCATCCTAACACGCTTCGGATGAACTAGTTTGGCATGGTTTAAATTTTGATACAGAAAACATCTCAAAATCTGATTTTTTGGACTTGGCCGGTTTTGCAACTGGACACCTCAATTGTTTGTATTCAACTTTGTTAGTATCTTTCTCAGTTGCAATTTAAACAGATTCGTCGAAAATGTAATGAATGTATCAAACTTCCAACAAACTTTGTTTTGTTTAATTACAGCAATACTTCGCTCTCTAATTATCCTACCACAGACTTGAAATAATTTATTGCAGTTTTTTTTCACACCCTACATTGGGCATATACACTTTGTACTTTCGTTTGTAACGTATTGAAGGGAGCGTATATATTCTTGACCAGCGTCACTTTCTGAGTCGATATCGTTTGTTCATTTCTTTTTTTGTGAAATCAATCAAGGGTAAAAAATCAATTACTACCCATACAAATCTTAATATTCTCGGGATTACCTCAGGAAATAACTTAAGTATAGCGTGGCACCTTACTTACAAATAAAAGCTTTAAAATACTATATCGAGTGTTTCAAACTTCACACAACTACTACAAATGATCTAGAAATGTACCTAGTAGCCTCTTTTGATACGGCCAATCCTCGAATTGCATGTCAAAGCCTTGTAGGAAGTGAAAAGTTTCGATGTTAATTGAATGAATTGCCTTATGTAAGTACTTACATAAATTTTTTGTTAACGAGCCAAAAAAAAATATAAAGGTCATCTAATTTGTTTAATATAACGAAAAACAAAAAGTTTAGCAAGTTATTCCGACACAAAAATATTAATTTTTTTTTTATACTTCAAATTTAAAAAAAAACGTCAACACAAAATAAAAGTTAAGTTTTCACTATTTTAAGGAAAAAATTTTTGTTGTGGGAAGGCTGATAATTCCTTCTTTTCAACTTAGTAACCCTGAATGAATCACAAAAATTCAAACAAAAAGACGTGGCATAACGTATACAAGCTAAATCATTAAAACGCCAAAGTTGTTTAAGGTAATGCAACCAAACTTCTCACAAATATTAAAAAGGATTTGAACAAAAACTATACGAAAGTTAGGCGGATTTGACAAGGTGGCGTGGTAGCTCCTAGTAATAAAATAAAAAAATATAGTGCAACAAACAAATAGGGTATATACAGCAGTGTACTTCTACCGCGCCCCCACCACAGTGCCGAAAATAGTATCCTAGATGTGCTCTTCTACTGTTAATACAGTGTAGGGTATATAATTTTTGGCGAGGCCCAAGGTTTTTTTTTTATTCTCCACAGTTCACTCGTGCGGAAAGCCGATGCTCCGATTGTTAGAAATATTTACCTTTATATATCACGTAAAAATGATTTTGAATCACAGGAATCCAGCCAAATGCAGAAAAACCCGCTATCTTGATCTCTTTCCGTTTATCTGCCGTTCTATCGTTTTGCGTTTTATTCAACTCATTGTCAGCTGCTAATTTTTTTTTTTATTCGCTCAACTCAGTTCTATTGCATTAGTGGTTTGTCAGCTGCACCCATTTTTGTTGTTGTTGCTTTTTGCAAAACTCTACATCAAGGAAAAAGAAGGGCACGAGACACGTTTTTGTTGTCGATATCGTGACGTTTTGTTATTGGTTAGTTTGAACGGCAGTTTGTCAGGCAGTCTGTCCATTTAATTAAATGACAGTACATTGATCTCGTTACCTTTCCATCAGCATTTATTTTTTCACCAAAAATGTTGAACAACCTCCCTATCTTTGTACTTGTTCCGTCTGATGTCCAAACTCGCTTCCGCTGCGTTTGATAAATCAGCATATCGCCACGAAAGGATGAAAGTTTGAAAACCAGCTGGGTGCTCATATTTTTATGATTTTTGATATTTCCTACTTTGCACGCATAAAACACGATAGGGAGTTGCTATTCTGTTCAAAAGCGGGTAGGGCGGACATATCATTCGGATGTTAATGATGCCTCATATGAAAATCATAAACATTTCATTTCAAACATATGGAAGTTACAAGGTCAGCATAGCATTACATTGTGCCCATACGTAAACCTAAGCAAACGATGGACTACAAATAACCAAACTGAAAACCACCTTCCATCGCATGTGTTGCGCGTAAGCTGAAATGATAACTCGAGTGATATAATTTCAAGAAAATAGAACACATTTTCTACAATAAATCGGCCTTAGTTCAACTTATTAAGATAAGATTTTTTGTAACAAAATTATTCCTAAAAATACGATTTAATTCATTCACTAAATTTCACAATTCAATGAGAACATTTTTAATTTGTGTATATTTGCTAAGGGCGCGTTAACATTTTGCATAAATCTGTCTTTACCCGTATATTAAAGTCAACGCTGCTTTGCTTAATCTTTAGATTACCCTTTCTTTACACCAGCTGATACGGCTGATTCTGCCAACACCACATCACTCTGAAAATCTTTATTGAGCGTATGAAAATCAATTATTTAGAACGAATGCGCTTCTTTCAAGTTGTCACCACAATGCAAAAGATTGTCCTCATGTCAACAGATACGCTGGCAGTGCATATCAACACTTGGCTGGCTTTGGATAGATGGGGGGGGGGGGACTCAGTTAAATTAAAACTACTAGATTTTCTTCACCAGTACAAGTCAATTACTCACGCTTATCCAAGAGTTACACATGTACTACGCTGACAAGCCCAACCAACAGATACTTGAGTACATATTAAAAAGAAAAATTGTCTGAAGAATGAATCCTCTGAATGAATGAATCGATTTGATTGACGTTCCATAAATTAAGCGTATGAAGTGAATAGCGAAAGGATCCAATGACGATTTCGTTTAATTAAAAAATAAAATATGATGTAGACATACGAGCACATAGCTACAATTTTTGCTGTACTTTTTGTATTTTCTCTATATCTCATCATCTGTAAATCGTACTTCAAACTATTGAGTACTGTCTGTGAAATGCATTATGTTTCCAACAACAACAACAGCAACAAATCATAACAAATTCTTTGTGTGTAACTGAGTAGTAAGTTAAGTGAATTCGGACTCAACCCGACAACGACGAAGACGATGAAAAACATTTGCATCTTTTGACTGCAGATGAACGTGTTGCCGGGTTACTTGATGTCAACTCAGAACTTATGATGCGACGCAACAAATGATGGATGTGCGCACATTAAGCGAATGGTACCCAATAGGAATTATGTCTCGAATACAAAAGTCATCTGTACTAACCATAATTGTGTTGTTACATAAAGATTTTTGAGCATATTCCGAATTCTGATTCTGACCTGGATTCGCTTTCAGCATAACAGAAGCGGTATAGTACCTCAGCTTCCAACTTCAACCCTTTTTTTATTATTGTGCCTGTGTAAGTCCACTTTAGTTGTTAATTTTTTTTTTACTTGGGCATTTTTTGGGCCATAAATACCAAACTGACTCAAAAAAAGCTTGAGTCACTACCGATTTAAAGTAAAGCCCAAGTTTTATGAACATTTTATGTGCAATAATTATTATTAATATTCCTCTTTTATAAGTAGTAAAAATTGACTGAGAAATCCTCTATTAAAGTGATATCAGCTGTTGGGCATTTTTTTCCTCAGAACTATTCTTGATCGCAACTATTCTTGATCGCAGTCACCTACTGATTTGATTTAGTCATGCCTGTCTTTCCGTGTAAAAGAAACCAGATAAATGTTTGATATTTGGCATACTTCTTCATATTTACTTGTGCCTCGTAGTATTTAAAATGAGCGCTAAAGGTCAATGGTCTCTCGGCCCCTAAAGTCTGAATTAACCTCTAGTTTTCTACCTCATATAAAAGTTTATCTCACAAGCTACTTTATCAAATTTAAGAAATTCAATACAATTCAACACTTAATATCGATATATTAACGGGGCGTGGCACCTCCTCCCAGAACCAAGAAATATTAAAACGTCAAACATATTGTTGTTGTTATTTAGATAAAAGAAACCAAACTTCAAACAAAATTACAAGAAATAGTGGAATGGGTGTGGCGCCACCAGTATAGCTTGGAATCTCCTTCATTGTTTTTAAAAATTTAATCAAAAAATTATTCCTAGCCTAGACCTCAGAGGCCTTACAGACACAAATAAATTCAATATACTCCAACTAACTACTACTGTTCTTGGAATATAAAACAAAATTTTTATGTTAAGGTCCACTCTAATGAAGCTTAATTTTATGTTTAGAGGTTATAGTACCAAAAAAATAATAATAAGAAAGTGGAGTCTGGAGTCGTTTTTCAATTTGCTAATTTTCAAGAATTTAGTGTGGCCCATTTTTTGATGTTTTGAAAAGTTTCTCACATTCACTCTTTGAAAAATTGGTTTTAATTTAAAAAAAATAATTTTTCATAACTCCGTGGACCGTGAGAAAAAATACCCCAAAAAAAAAACGATATAAATTTTTACATTCTTGATTTATTCACCCAAGTCCTATGTTCCTATTGGGTAAGCACAGTGGCGCAAACGCAGCACACTTCTAAATGCTACGAGCAGCATTTAGTTGGGGGATGCTCAATTGCAATTAAGTGAAAGAAAGCGCACACAGCGCCCTTGGCATTCGGCGTCGATCTGAAGTTTTGTTTTTTTAATTGCGGAATTGTGTTCGGCGCTCTTTGCGCGCAGCACCCTTTAGGCACAAAAGTGCGTGTTTTGATATCTGCGCTGCTCGAGTGATTAATTGTTGGCCCACGTTAGTTGATGCGCAAGATGCAAGTTTATAAAAAGATTAAATTAATGCCGCCAGTAAATCTTCTTTTACACAGCTTACGAATACGACGCATCTTTTTTCAAAGACAAGAAGTTCCTTAGCTGGTGTAAGATGAAGAAGATTAATTTAATTTTTGTGTCGGGCCACTTATGATATTCAAAAAAGAAAAGCTAAAAAGTGTTGCAATCAAATTTCGATGCATTTCATAAAGATTATGAAACAACAAATTTATTAAATTTTTTGTTAGAAAATACGGTAAGGCTTTCTGAAAATTCGTGATTTATCAAGAACGAAAACCCGAATGTGTACTCACTCTTGAACTTTTTTTTTCAAAGATATCCTCAAGACTGCAAATCTATGCCGAGTCAAATGGCATTCAAGGGCATAGTTCATCTAAAGGTTGTGAGAGATTCGCTACAGATCAGAACAGGCACTACAGTCGATGTCGATATTTCGCTTACTTTGGTTCTGATATTTAAAAAAAAAATTTTGAAAAATACTTAAAAGTTTTTGACAGTCTTTTATACATAGGAGTAGTAGTTTACTTTGGCATATGCCAATGTCACTAGCGCTTGATTGTTTCAACTAACGCATCATTCCACAAATAGTATTGATCTCATTTACGTTAAATGATCAGTGAATGGCGACAATAAGACGTCCCTTCAATGCTTAATGTAACACCCTTAAATATATTGCATGTTTGCATCATCACATAATATTAATTTTTTTTTTTAAAGTCTCGAATGTGTTGTTGCCATTTTCGTCATTCCCTTGCGTTTCGCCTTAGAGTTACGTCTTGCATTTCGCACTCAGGTCTAAATTGATTTACGACGCGTCTTTGAGTGGAATTGATGCCAGCCAAACAAAGTCCAAGTGCAGCTCCTGAACTTGCGGTAGCAATGAGTTGCGCTACTGATCGCTCCTCGGCACTTACTACGCGTTCGGTGTATGAAAATCACGCAGTCTCACTTGGTAACGCTGCGGCTTTAAAAGAAATTCTTCCACAGCATCCAGCGGATGTTGAAAGTTTTTTTGCAGCAACTGATCTTGTGCTACTTTTTTTTCAAAAAAAACTTCTGCTGCTGATGTGCATTTTGTGAGTTTTCAATAATGAACCCATGAGCCCCGTTTTCCTGTGTCGTTGTCTATGTGTTTGCAGTGTTGCCAATCCATGAAATTTTTTTTCTTTTAATTTGATATTGAATAATACTTCAATATCTTATTTACTAAGAAATACTTAAGCTTACAACTTTTTATGGTTAATATCATAAATATAAGTGAAAATATCAATTATTTAAATGACAGAAAATATAGAAAAATGGTCCAAAAATTTGGTCAGTTTAAAAGCGCACAAAAACTAAAAAACAAAGATATACCATAATATTTGGTAGATTTCTATATACCTAAGAACTAAATTTAAAAAAAAAAATTATTTCTGAACTCTAAAAACCAATTGGCAACACTTTTTTTGCATCTTTTTTTTATTTATTTTTCACCAAAGAGTGAAGTACTTATTGTGCCCATATGAATATCTTAAATGCTGTGTATGTACATAAATATGTAGTGTGTACAAAACACGCATAGAATGTCTATTATGTAGACAAAGCGACGCATTGTAGAATAAAATGGTCTCGTCTCAAAACTTGGTGTTCAATAGTATTTCCTTATCTTGGATGCTGTTTCGGGCTCATTTGTTGTAATAAATCTGTCGTGTGCATAATGAAATTAAGTTTCCTAAACTTGATGTCTTGCAGGCGTTCATGAGAAGGGTAACCAAAGAATTGTGGGTGCTTGAATTTATCTCTTATTTATATAGACAGTGTAGAATAGGGGATATTTATTTTCAAAAACCTTAAAATTCTTCGATTTCAAGCAAATTCGACTGTGACTAATTTTTGATTTTGATTAGTTTTGAATATGAGTGAGAATTCACGGGGGTATCGGTGATATACATTGGTAGTCGCAGCTTTTCATAAAATCCATTAAGTAGGGACTGGTTTGTCGATTTCTATGGAAAAGGTTTCAAATGAAAGTTGATTTAGTAATCTAAAATATTATATTTTCTCATACCTGCAATTCCGGGCTGTCCAAACCATCAACTCTGTTTAAAACTTTAACCCCTGCACACTGTAAACGTAAGCAAATGTTTATTTTTAAATAAAAATCAATTTCAACTAGTAAAGGTGTTATCTTCGGCTGGGTATAAACTCACATACCCTACACTGCATTGAAAGTACCTTTTAAATAAATTTTAAAAATCATTGAAGAGTTTGAATAAGTCGAAAATAATGTAAAATGTTAAAAGGTTGAAAAATCTTCAAACAGTTATGAAAAAAACTGAAAAAGTTTAAAAAATATGGAAACCATTGAAGACAGTGGAAAGAAATTGAGCAACTCGAAAAAATATGAAAAATGTTGAAAGCAGCTAAAAACTTAAAAAAAGTTGGAGTTTTAAATTGTTGAAACAATTCAAAATCGATGAAAAAGTCGAGAAAATAAAAAAAAATATGAATAAAGTTCGTTTAAAGAAATAGTGCAGTCCCGGTCGGTACGGTTTCGCAGACTGAAAGCAGAGCAGTCCGGGCTGTTCGTAGTCGGTCACCGGTCCGTACGACAGACGGATGCGCCTCAGGCGGGTAAGTGGCACCGCAGGAACTGATTACAAAATAAAAAAAGTTGAAAGAGGTTGAAAGTGGTTGAAAAAGTCATATGGGATATATTTGAAAATGTTAATAGGTTGAAAAAGTCAAAAGAATATGGAAAATGTTGAAAAAAATTGAATAGAAATTCTATATGCCACGCTTCTTTAAGAGCCTTTGAAAACTTTAAACTTAGCTCAATCCTAATTCCGTTCACATACGCATCAAATCACCAAGTTTCATCAAAATCGCTGAAACTTTTTTTGAAATAGGCTTGGCCTTATATACATAAAGTATGAACGGTAGGCGTGTCCGAGAACCAATTTCACTAGCAGCTTGTAAGAAGGGGTGACCTGTGTGCCAAATTTCATTGAACTAGCTTGCTTGGTTTTTCCGTAAACGTCATTTCAACAGACAGACGGACGGACATAGCTAAATCGACTCATGTAGGTGGTGACGCTGATCATGAATATATATACTTTTCTATGCCTGCCACGCCTCCTTTGCGTTGCAAACGTAATGACAAAGTGAATATACCTTCAGTGTAGGATATAAAAACATGCCATATAAAAAATTACTTTACATAAATGCATTTCAAGTGACTTACGTTAAAAATATTTTAAGAGGCATAAGGGATCTAAAAAGCTACGCACATATATTATATATGTATGTTACGTAATTTGAACGAATTACTTGAAACAACAATTTCAAGAGCTTTCTTTTACCAACATTAAAAAGTCTTTCAAAATGTTTTGACATCAATTAATTTACTAACAAAATATTAAATGAGTTGTTTTTCAAGTAGATAATTAAATTAAAAGCTTTAGCTCTACTTGAACACCAAAAAAAAAGAAAACAAAATTTAAAGGGGCCAAATGTACGCCAATGCAAAAGAAAAAACATTTTAAATAAAAAGGGTCACATAAGTAGCAACTTACAATTAATTGTTAATTTCATGAACTCTTGCACCCTTAGAGAGCACGAAAATAATTATTTTTTTCTGCTGCTAAGCGTTATAGGTAATAGTTAGAAAATATTTAAGTAATTTATGCCAACATGCAATATAGCCAGGATATCTGCACTACAATTTATCAATGAGTGTGGAAAATTAATGACAATTAAAGTGTTGTAATGGCGTTATGTCTCTAGGAAGCGCAAAACAATTAGTAAATTAATGCTTTAATTGTTAAGGTGCACTGAAGAGCATTTTGTTTTACCTTGTAATGAACAAAATAATTAAGTTGGGTATGGTATTGATAGTAGAAGTAAGCATTGAATAGAAAATAGGAAGGACAGTACCCTTACACTCAGGGGAAAAAAGAACTTGTGACTTTAAAGAAAAAGCTTTCTAAGCTGATATGACATCTATACCCTACACTGAGTGTATATTCACCTTGTCATTCTGTTTGTAACGCAAAGAAGGAGGCGTGTCAGCTATATTCTTGATCAGCGTCACCACCTGAGTCGATTTAGCTATGTCTGTGTGTCTGTCTGTTGAAATGATATTTACGGAAAAACCAAGCAAGCCAGTTCAATTAAATTTGGCACACAGGTCACCCCTTCTTACAAGCTGCTAGTGAAATCGGTTCTTGGACACGCCTACCGTTCATGCTCTATGTATATAAGGCCAAGCCTATTTCGAAAAATGTTCCAGCGATTTTGTTGAAACTTGTTGATTTGATGCGTATGTCAACGGAATTAGGATTGAGCTAAGTTTAAAGTTTTCAAAGGCACTTAAAGGGACGTGGCATATTTAATTTCTATTCAATTTTTTTCAACATTTTGCATATTCTTTTGACTTTTTCAACCTATTAACATTTTCAAATATATCCCATATGACTTTTCCAACCACTTTCAACTTTGTTCGTCAATTTTTTTTTTATTTTCTCATCTTCTTCGTCGCTTTTGAATTGTTTCAACATTCTTAAACTTCAATTATTTTTAAGTTTCTTAACCGCATTCAACATTTTTCATGTTTTTTCGACTTTGTCACTTTCTTTCACACTTTTCGGCCTTTTTTGAGTTTCGGCCTGGTCGAAGATAACACCTTTACTAGTTAAAATTGATTTTTATTTATAAATAAACATTCAAAGTTTTGATAGAAAAATTATCGGTACAATAATAAGATTTTCCGAATCAGTTGGAACTGAGTGTTCAAGTGGAAATCTAGCGAGGCTAAACAACCAAATTTTTACTTAACTATTGTTATTCAAGTTGGAACGGGAAGTTAGTAATTCATTTATATAGAGTATCCCATTAAGCGCGCACTTTTTAAATTTTGTAGAATTTTGTTTGCGTGCAAGTGGCAATTCTGAAATTTGACAGCTGTAAGCTGTGATTGTGCCGTTTATTAAAAATGGAACGCTCCAAAAAAAAACCAGGCGCTATCATTGTGAAAATCGAATACAAAAATGGTAACGCTGAGACGTCTCGCGAATTTCACGGAAGGAAGTGCACCCAATGTATCAACAATGAAAAGAGTGATTAAAAAATTTGAAGAAACTGGATCGATTATGCACAGAAAGTTTCCTTTGCTTCAACGTGTCGGTTTCTTGAAAACATTGCTGCTGTAAACTAAAGTGTCGCCGAAAACCCGAAAACATCAATACAGCAACGTTCTCAACAACTTCAAATTTCATCTGTCATTTGACCTGTCATCAGAGCCGCGGTGGACATTCTCCAAATATTTTATTTCATACTTAATCGGAACATGTCTGCTTAACAATGCAATAAAAATATCACAGCTTGCTCAAAAAAAAGTAATATTTTAATAAAAAAGTGCGCTCTTATTGGGACACCCATATATGAAACTTATTGAAAAAATAATGAAAACAAAGCATATTTTTAGGATATTTAACTTTTGACCAGACTAAAGACAGACTTACTTACTAGTTGGTGCTTCCATTCAAATGAAAATTTAAGCAACACCACTAAGGCATCAAAAACTTTATCATACCAAAGAATTATCTTGGGAACTATTTTTATATTTTAATAACTTCGAAGAAAATTGAATTAATCTAATGATCTCTTAAGAAAGTACATACAGGAAAGGAAATTTCAAAAGTAAATTTATTATATGAAATGCATAGAAGAAAGAGCTGAGAACAACAACAACAACAACAACAAAAATAATAGAGCTGCATTTGAGTTAAATGCAAACATTAAAATGTAACTACAAATGATGACGGGAAACAACAAAGTACGTTAAAAATAATGAAGGCGATTCCCCCTCTTCTTTTTTTTTCTTTTTTTTTTAAAGCATTAAATATGAATTAACACTAAAGAGAGAAAGAGGAAAGCAAACTAAAGGTTACCTAAAAATAATGACAACAACAACAAAATGAAAATAACTCATAGCACTACAAATACAAAAATTTGGAAAAAGGAAGCGTCTAACTTTTGACGAACAGGTTGATTTTGTTAGAAGAACATATAAAAATAGAAAAAAAAGAATGAAAATTAATGTCTCGTACTCGCATGTAAGTGATTTCTTTGTATAAAGGATGTTTCATTTAGAGCGTTTTATAAGAATTTCTCTTCTTTTTTTTTCTTAAAATGTTGGCAGCTCTAATAATTTTACGTATGATATCTGTCAATTTCATTATTAGTAAATATGAAGCATTACGCGAGAAAAAAATGCGTTGTTAAAACTCATTATAAAAATGGGAAAAGTTTTACAAGAAGAGTGTCAATTCTCCAAGCTGGATCTGAAAATCTTATTATTTAATGATTTTTCTATCAAAATTTTAGTTGAATTGTCCATTGTAATAATTTTCCAATTACCCCAGTATAACAAATTTTTCCTCATAAGGGGGATAAGTTGATGACTTTTTTTTCTTTGTCGCCGATATGAAATATCTTAAGTTTTTTTCATTTATTCAATTCTTACAAAACCCCCAGCTTTGACATGCAATTCCAGGCTTAGCCGTGTCAAAAGCGGCCACTTGGCAACCCTGCTCCATCTATGCAGTCTCAAGTTTTAGTCCTAAAATGTATGTGTTTGGACATGGCAAATCTCTGCGGCAAGTGTCGTCTCAACAAAAGAGAACATTAAGAAGTCAACATAATATCGATTCCTCTGCCTTTGTAGAATTTTAGCTCCAAATTATGCTCTAAATGAGTCGTGGAATAATCAACAAATTTAATCAAACTGGTTCGATTATGGACAGTAGGTCACCTACGTACATATGTGCTTAAAAAAATGAAATCATATGTAGCAATGAGGCACATTTGCGACAAGTCAAGACATGTTTCGGACGGTTTGTAGGCTGGTGGAGTGATAGGGCCGTACTACTTTGAAAATTCGACTGGAAATGCAATAACTATGAACGGGCTGCGTAACCGAGCGATAAACCTGTCACACTGAGGGAAAAATTTTCCCAATCCCAAAAAATACAGTTCACCAAGACATCTCTAATTTGAAACTATGCGATTTTTATTCAAGGAGTTTTTCGAAGTCATAAGTGCATAACAATAAGGGACAAACAAATCCTGAGTCTTAGGTAGAAATCTAAGGAGTCATAGAGACAATCGAGTTACAATTATGCAATGATGTCAATGAAAGTTTTATCAAAACAGCAAATGTATGCCCACAAAGCCATGCTATTAATTTGTCTGACATTTTATTTCAAACTCAAACGCAAGATTTTTACTTGAAATAAATGATATTATAAAATTATCACTTAGAATAAATAATATGCGCTCCTATTGTTAGACCCTTTGTAAAATACTTTATTAGGCCAGCTTTTGAAGTGAAATCCCAAACTAATATTTGGTGCCTCTGCACAACTTCATACGTCCGCTTATATTTAGTAATCACTGAGGTGTGCAACGTCACTTGCTTTGCAATGTGTGAGGGACAATTAGGGTAAAAGTGGGAAGGTCAAGCATTTTCCAAACAAATTTAATTTTTTTAATGGTATGTTCTGTGTGATGAGTTATAAAAAAATAAATTGTACCTACACTATAGTTGTTGCGCTCGACTGCTTTTGTGGGAAACAGAATATTCTTAAACAAAAAATAGTCTCTAGGGTTTTATCACACGTCCGATTACCTGCAATTTTAATATGACATGAGTGATGTATTTTTTATTTAAACTCTTCTTATTGTTCTTGGTTGACAATTTGATATTATTTTTTACGGAAATAGTTCATTTTACTAATAGCTAATAGGTAATAACAGAGAAAACTTAGATTTTTCGGTGATAGTTTTGTGGTTTTTTAAGGTAACCATCAATTCCATTTACAAAATCATTTAGAGCAGTGGAGCAATTCGTTACTAATTAGATAAATCGTTTTAAGTTTGTTAAAAAATTGAGCATTTTTTTAATATTATCTTGGCAGCGGTGCAAGTGTGAGATTTTGTTATATTTCTATTAAAGTACAAGCAATTAAGTATAACTTTTCTTCAAAAAAATGAAGTAGGGTAAGGTGGGTTGGTTCTAACACATTTTTGCGAAATTAACTCTAATTCGTAACGCAACAATTATAAATAAGAATTTGCCTTTCTATGCAATACTGACTTTTTTTAGTTAGTGTCTGCAGAAAATTTGGATCTAAATATTTTACTGTTTTTTCTCCAAAACGTTGATAAAGAAAAAAAGTGTCTGCTTTAGCCCTGTATGCATGCCAATGCCCAGTGGAGAGAATAAGCGTAAAAGCCAAAACAAATTAGTGCTTGAGTTAGTTTATATTCTCAGAATTTGATTGTTACATTCGAACCTTTGAAGATTTGCTATAAACTCCCGATTTTCAAAACCGTAAAAGTTTTATTTTTGAAACTTAATTCAATTTTTGGTATCGAGCATTATTTAATCGAATTGTACAGTCTTAGCAGAAACCGATATTTATGTGAAATTGCACAAATCGGTCAATGCTTTTCTAACAAACATGACAGAGACAACAAATGGAACAATTTAACCTGGTAATTGGTGACATATGTTTCGGCTATTACCACATATATACATATTCACATACATATGTACATAGCCTCATCAAACCAGTTTTTGGTTATTTTGTACACGGATTTGAACAACGACCATTCCATGAATTATATTTGGACAGCCGCTCTTAACACTTGAGCCATGAAGGGTGTTCTCCATGAGGTGTACAAAATGCAGTTTTTTTTGTTTGGTATCTTCAAAACTTTTTCATATGTCTGTGAAATAGTCTGGAATACAACTGGAATTGTTCCCAAAGTGCTGTTTACGTTAAGATTTTATTGAATAAGTGATTTTTTAAATTCAGTTATAGATTTTTTTGGCTTGAAGTTCAAAGAAATTGATTTTGAGAAAATTGAGTTTACAAACAATCCAACTTGTTATTAGCTTGTCGTTTCAAAACAAAGTTAACGCACTCTTAGTTGCGGATTTTGAAATATAACATAAATATAGTATAATTTTTTAACATAACTTATTGCATTAAACACATTATGTTTTCTGTTTAACTTTATTTCGATTTTGGGGTGCTGAGCTCCGTAGTTTCATCTTGTGTCCACTAGTTTCTAATCTTGTTCTTTCTCACGCCTTGGTGTTGAATCTCTTGACCAAATAAAAAAGGGTGCTGAAAAATTGCAATCAAATAGTTGGCCAACTCAGTATATGTTACGGCCTGCTTTTTACAAAATGAAAAAATTATACAATTTTACATGATTACTATGGAAAATGTGCTGTTGAAAAGATTTTTCTTAGAACTTTAAACTTTCTGAAAAGATCAATAGATTAAGCTCTGCAGTGTCACTTGCTTCTTGTATCTTGATTCCACACATACATATATGTCTCATACGTAAAAATAAAGATGCCGTAATATTTTAAGCACCCAAACAGTAGTTTTATGCCACTGTAACTTTTTCCGCGCTTGAATAGAGAAATACGTTCAGTTTTATGTTTAATTTATGTAAATTTTCTTAGCAGTCGAATAAGTTTTAACAAAAAGTCAAATTCAAGTTTCCTATTTTCTCACGTTAAGCCAACAGATAACGCCAACATGATATATGAACCGATATTTTAAAGGCGCGTTGATCAAGCAATAATTTGCATATGAAAGGCCAAGCAATGGGCACATATCCATATCCGACATAACCAATTGTAGATTTTAACTCCATTTTTGGCTAAATCAATTTAACCTTAAGCACCTAACAAATACGTTCCATGTAGTACAGCGTACTTTTCAACATTCATACAATTTAATTCTATGAAAGCACTAAACCCAAAATGTTTTATAATAAAATGAAATTTTAATTTGTTTATTTCTGATTGGGTTTTTCATTAAACAAAATTTGCAGCCATGACGATTAGGCAAGGGTTAGTTCGTTCGACTCTGACTATTTCAAAAAAATATCGTAATAAGTCGGGGTGCAAAGAGAACGAAACATTCGAGATGTAAACAATTAGTTTTTGTTACGTTAAACCATGGGGTTCTTTGTTTACGGTTTTTATGGTTTATTGTTGGTTCATTAAATTCATTTTTCCAATGAAATTTTTGCCTAAATAAAGGCTTTTTTTCTTTCTATTCATAAATACAAACAAACATACATAGCATGCGTGTAGGTATGTACTAATATTTGTTTCGTTAGATTTTTTTCATGCCTAAAAGTGAGCACTTTCGTTTCTTTTATGTCTTGAAAATGTCCCCAGCAAAGTTGAAATTTGGCGATTGAAAATTGGATTTTTAATTTGTAAACAAATTTTGTGATTGAAATTCTCATGCGCGTCGTGTCACTCATATGGTTATTGTGTGCTGTGAGTTGGTTTCAAATTTCAACCTAAATATCCGGTTCAATATTTTTTGTAATGAAGCCCGACCCTGCAAACAATCGATTGATTTTATTGTGTTTGTGCCCCTTAAAGATTTATTTGATGTGCAAAGGAAATTTATTGACATTTTATTTATTTGCGAAAATTAACTGACAACGACTAGATTTTATGGAGATATTGCAGAGATATTGTATATCATATGAAAGGTTATTTCTAGAACTACATAAATTAGTGATAGTGGAAATATATTTTGTGCAGATATATTCGTATTACTCAAACAAACATACATAAATATGTGCATTTATGGCATATTCTTTACCAAAACGAAAAGGGTTGTGGTTTGAAATCTCGGAGTTTTTTGTATATAATACCTGACTACGATTGATTTACCATAAATTATTCTGAATATATGAGAAACAAAAGAATACATTTTTAATAACTTTATTAAGTATTAACACTTCAAAAAAAGTTTTTGGAGCTAAAATGGAGATAAAACCTTTTATTTTAAATAGGAAAAAATAAAAATCTTTACTTAGCATTCAGTCTATCTACATACCAAAGTTCATAAAAATTAGTAAAGCGGCCCAATCGCACAGCGTATTTTCTCATTAAGGATGGTGCCCCCTTAAAGAGCTTGAAGATTTTAATCACCTTTCTTAGGGCTCAATCTATCTCCAAACCAAATATCATCAAAATCTCTCCATTAGCTTAGTCGTGGAAACATATTTTCCTGTTAAAATCGTGATACCGCCTACTTTTCTGCACTGCCCCTCTTCACAACCTTTTTGCGATTATGTTGTTGACAGTTTAAAGGGCTATACCAGTGTAACCCATGAAAAATTAAACGAGTTTCGGGAATTTTTTTAAAAGAAACTTCTCGATATAATGTTTTGAAGTTTTTTGGATATAATAAGGTATATTTTCAGCTATATTTTAAGATTTTTTTTTTACAAAAATATTGAAAAATAACGGAGTTATGTGCTGTCTTCGGGGGTGTCAAAAAAAAAAGATTCCCAAACTGCTGACATGAGTCCGGCCGAATGAGTAGCTGAAACAAAAAAATTTAAAAAGTTTATTAAAGTTGAAGGTATTTCCTATAAAATGACCAACGATTTTCGAAAAATATCAAAAATTAACAAAATGGCGTAGTTGCGCAAAAAATGTCGTTTTTTGGTGAAAAAAAATTGTCGTTTTTTTAATGACAAATTGTCAATTCTCAGCCAATCGAAAAGAGTGTAAGTCATTGTATAGTAAATATATTCAAGAATACTCAGTTTCAATTTGAAGTCGATCGGTCAATTTCTCTTTGAGTTATAATGTCAGCAATTATGAAAAATGTCGTTTGGAGAAAAACGGGTTTAAAGTTTCAACTATCAGTTTATCGCACATGCCGCTCTCACAGGATATTTTTGAAAGTATAAGCTATCGAAAAAGCTTGAAAAAAAAATCGATTTTTTGAAATTGTCACACTGGAATAGCCCCTTAAAAGGGATGAAACCGTTTTCCAACTATACCATTTTATATATACATAGTTTCCGATTAATGGATATATCAAGATAAATGCCATTTATTGCATTGTTATTTTTAAGCCATTTTTACTCAATCTTCGCTGCAATTCGTTTCACATCTCTTGTGTCCTTTAACTCACGGAGCATAGGGTCTGCACAAAACTCGTGCAAGATCGAAAGTAGTGACTTCGATTTCGTGAAGCTTGAGACTAGAAACTGGAAATTGTGGAACTAAACGTATAAAAATTTAAACACCCAAAAAAAGGGTCATTCATTCATAAAACTAAATGATTTTCTCCATTCCAAGTCACAATATCGTCATGAATCCTTCGGTTTCGTTTACCACAAAACATCCACAAATTCAAAAATCCTCTGTCAAGTTGAAGGCGGCTTTGTTAATCTGTGCTGGTAGCATTCTTTCCGATTCACGTACTTCCTACTTAAGGAAATTTAGCATATCAGATTTTCAAAAAAAAATATTTTTGTCATAACACCATCATTTTCATATAAAAAACTTTTTTCTAAACTTTTTTTAGTACTTTTGTTTTTTTTATTAAATAAATTTTTTTAAAAGTTTGTCACATTCGATGGTAATTTTTTTTCCACGTGTACATAAAACCATAAAACGATACTTTATTAGATCAATCCGCAGTCAGACAAACAAAAAATAGAGAAAAAAATAAGAAGAAACAGACAAATAGGCAGGCACATAAAGCGCCATAATTCCACTTAAAAACACTTTAACCACATTATGTCATATGGCATGGTATTTATTGCACAGTTCTTATGCTGGTACTTTGAGATTTATGGTATTTTGTATGCACATCCCCCCTCAGAATTCTTTTCGGTGTGCCGCCTTGCACTGATTTTGGCTACTTTAAATTCGTATAGGCAAACTTTCCAATTTAATGTAAGACAAAATTTAAAGACCAACGTCTTATGCTAATTAAATTATTAAAATTTTGGGCCATATGCGAGTATGTGTTTGATTTTGGTTAAATTAAGTCCGTTCTGTTTAACACTGCTGCTGTCTTCTAAATTAGCTCAATTATAACAAATCATAGCAAGTTTTATTATAAATTTTTCGATTTTTCAAATGCCTTGAAAAGCTAATGAAGGGTTAAAATCTGCCGCTGTTTATGTTGTGAGCATTGGCTTGTAACTTGAACTGAAATAATATTTTTCATTCGTTTCATTTCATTTTATTACATTGAGCTGTAAGGCGATTATAATAAATTAAGTTTTGGTTTCTTGTATACTTTTGTGACTCATGCTGCAGTGTAATGGGTTTCTATGATTTGTATGCGACGCGGTGATATTTTGTGTAAAACTTCACTTTATTTGTCAGCATCAATTTGTGCACTCATGGTTTTGTGTGTATTTGTAGCTTGGACAGTTAAAAAAAGAGTTTTGATTGATCACTAATTGGTTGAAGTTTGTAGACATGTGCTCAAATTACATGATCAAAAACTGCGGGTAATAAGCGCCTTATAAAATTACTACATGTTTCATTTTAAGGGGAGTTATTCGATGTCACATACTTACCATATGTGATGGTCCATATGTGAAAAGGGACATTATCTGCTAAAAATAATTTATCAATATAATAAATAACAAAATGAAGAATTATTCAGAAAGCAATTTAATATTTCCCAACAGTGAACTTAATATCATTTTTTTACAGCCAACTTCATACCTAAGATGGTGAAGAGTGTTCAAATTTAAGGTATATTTTTAAATTTTTAATAAATCACATAATTTTTGTTAAATTTTTATGAATTTTTATTGGAAATTAAAGTACATTGGTTCATATTGATAATGAAAAAGAATGTCGTTCAAGTGAAACCCTCTGCCAGCTCGGCAAGCTGCCTATCTTTTAACAAACTTTTGAATAAATTTTTCATATAATAGCGGTTGAATTAGTGATATTTGTTCGTTCTTAGAGTTGTGGAATATTTTAAGAACTATCCACATAAACTTTACTTTTTAAAAAACCACATCAGAAGAAATCCAATGTTGTTAAATCGCATGATCTTGGTGGGCTATTCACGTCACGTTTTTCAAGAAATTATTCGACTATTAAACTTCGATTTCAAAAGATCGTTTGATTTCGTTGCTATATGGCATGTTGCACCATACTGTTCTGCACATTCAATATCTCCACAAAAATTGTCCTATCATCGCTCGATATCGAGCTCCATTCACAGTTATCGCACTGCTATTTTGATTTTTGCAAAAAACATGAACCAATTTCGCCACCATCCAAAATTTTCACTTGAACGAGCACTACAATGAAAAATTCTGCTTTTTTGATCTTCAACTGAGCCAGTTTCTTCAAATTTATCAATGATAATTTTAATAGCACAGTTTGTTGTAGCATTTTCTGTACCATATTTTGAACAAAGTATTCTTCCAACTTTTGAATTACTTGCACCATATTTAAAATAAGTTTTAATAATGAAAACACGTAGTTTACGCAAATAACGAACCATTTTAACTAAACGGAATGCATTTATTTTATATCTAAAAAGACATCGGTGAAATTTAGCATTTGTAAAAAAAAATTACGCTAAATTTGAAAAGATACCTCAAATTTGAACAACCCTCACAAAAATATTGAATCTGTTGTGCCTAACGAGCTATTTCTAATGCAATTGGAAAAATTGAAGAAACTGAATGTGGTATGGATATTTTCGTATTAAGACCGGTACAACAGCTAATAAAATTAATGGTGCTGTTAAGGAAAATGTGGCCGAAAACCAAAATTTACTGTTTCCAACATTTGACATATTATAGCGTACTTTTCAAATGAAACTACATTTTCATTCATATAAAGTTCAATCCGCGCTAGAATTGAAGCCAGACGACCATGGAATACGATAGAGTACTGGAACAACTGTGCTCCATGATGTATAATAATTTTCTCACAAAATTTTCGTTAGAGCTCATTTCTTGTTCATTGACGACCTGGAGGTTAGGTCAGGTTAGAGTGCTGGCTTAACACAGTAGGCTTGAAGCCATAAGTAGCACTAAAATTGCCATTTTAATACCACATTTCGTGTCCCGGCGAAGTAGTTGGTGTGTATCCAGTTAGCTTTACTAAGATAGTGGAGCAAAAATCTGATTTCAACTTCGGCAAATTCGCTGAGGTCATTAAAGAAAGATTTTCCAAGGCATCTTAGCTTGATTCCGGCTAAGGCTGGACAGCTCCAAAGGAAGTGCTCGAGTGATTCATTCTCACTTGCATTCAAGCAGCAATGGCAGGAAGAATTGAATGGGATATCTAATCTTTCAGCATGCTTGAAAATCGCCCAATGTTCAGTGCTCAAATTTATCGAAATCAAAAATCATGCAGCACACTTTTTGATGCAATTTCTGTGCTGCCATCTGGAATAACTCCATTTACAATACTGGGTGTAAGTGAATTAACTTGTGAATACACGACCACTATCACCATTCAATATGAAGTTCTCAGAAACTTTGCTTTTACTTTATTTATTGTACTGCATTCTCACTGCGCTGGTGCTATATAAATAATAAATAAATGAATACTGATAGTGTAGCAACTAAATGTGGAAATGTACATTAATTTTATAAAAATAGACTGCTCTGCAGCGTGTGAAAATTATCAACGCGAGTATCTCATGATTGTTATTTGTTTTCATTTTTTTGCGAAATTTGCATTTTTGATAAGAGAGAAACCAAATAATTTCAATAAAAGCTAACGAGCTATAGGTATACAAACTTGAATTTGTTAATACTTTGATGTTTCAAAAGGTAATGATGACTATTAAAGTGAGCGGTGCAATAAAATGCATTTAAGCGGTTACCATAACCATTGCAAACTCATTTGAACGGTGAATAATTGATGGAGTGGTGTTTCATTAGCGGTGAAAATAGGATGCCATATAATTTTCTTAAATATTTTCCATCAAATAACGATTTCAAGTTTATAGCTGACAAAAGTTTTAAACATTCAAGAAAATGATGGTCCAGTAACTTGATAACGTACCGTTTTGTATGATATTGCCGACTGCAAGTGATGGATATATAATAGAGGTCTGCATAAGTGCACTCGAAACGATCGTCATATAGACTTCCGAATGCAATAAGCTTAGAATGCTTGAACTTGAAGAACATTTTATTTACTCTCACCTCTCTTGCTTGGTGTTTTGATTTGATTCGAATTGATTTAATTTGATTTAATTTGATTTGATTTGATTTGATTTGATTTGATTTGATTTGATTTGATTTGATTTGATTTGATTTGATTTGATTTGATTTGATTTGATTTGATTTGATTTGATTTGATTTGATTTGATTTGATTTGATTTGATTTGATTTGATTTGATTTGATTTGATTTGATTTGATTTGATTTGATTTGATTTGATTTGATTTGATTTGATTTGATTTGATTTGATTTGATTTGATTTGATTTGATTTGATTTGATATGATATGATTTGGTTTGATTTGATTTGATTTGATTTGATTTGATTTGATTTGATTTGATTTGGTTTAATTTGATTTGATTTGATTTGATTTGATTTGATTTGATTTGATTTGATTTGATTTGATTTGATTTGATTTGATTTGATTTGATTTGATTTGATTTGATTTGATTTGATTTGATTTGATTTGATTTGATTTGATTTGATTTGATTTGATTTGATTTGATTTGATTTGATTTGATTTGGTTTGTGGATTTTGTGCACAAAGATTCGATTAAGTCGCAACGTGGTGTGTAGCTTGATGGTCGTTTCGAGTGCACTCATGCAGACCTCGAATATAAGACATCACTCTCAAATTTTTTTAGCGAAATCAAAATTCATGCATCACTCACTATATTCATCAACGATAGTAATTATTCTGTATTACCAGTAACTTTTTTTTTTTTTGTGACAAAATTTTGTGCAGAAAAATATAATCAATAAATAAAGAAAATACTAAGGAATTGTTTACAAGCAAAATCCGCTTGGCATAAACTTTACCCATAAACTTAAAGCACCAACCAAACATAACCACAAAAATCCACTTAACGGTTTTATGACACTTAAAAATGGAGCAAATCGAATGATAGCAGCCAGCTACAAGTATCTATCTGTGTGCTATATCTTTAAGTTTGCCATTGCATTTGTATGTGTGTGTCTATTGATTTGTGTGATACTCACGGTCTGTTTGCGTGCTGTGTGTTAGATAAATTAGACTAAGGATGAGCGTTGATTAGTGAGTTTTTCTAGGGTATTTTATGGAGAACATTTTGTTTGTAGCGTGCGTCTTTGCGAGACGGCAATTCCTTAAAAGTTTTTAAATCGTCTGTTGAGCATATAAACTTATTTGTTTGCTTAACTTAATGCGGCTGGTTTTGACCCAGCCAAGCACGGATTTGAAGGACGAAGTCGGGGTCACTGTAGGAACTAAAAAATGCTGGGAATAAGATGATTTTTGGTTTTAATGAGCAAAAAGAAAAAAGTTCTTCAATTAATTGTTGAATATTCGCGACTAAAAAAAAAAGGTCAACAAATTTTCTCCATACAAAAATTAAATTTTGGGCTTATATTAATTATATTACATAAAAAAATGTACTTAACTTTTCTCCCAAAAAAAATGTACTTGTTACCATTTCAAGGAAAAATATTTAAAATTAAGAAGGCTGGGAATTCTTTCTTTTCAACTTGGCAACCCTGGTTTTCTCACTATGACGCGGGGTTATTTTTTCAAATTCTGTAGCCCGAGTGATGTGAAGTGCGCGATCTGAAATCTTGAACCTTGCTTCTTTAAATTGAACATTTTTTCAGCTGTAGCGTTGTTTTCTATCCGCTCAATGTGTCCGACCCAATGCAGTCGAATCCTTTTGAAATACATCCTTATCATTTTACAGCTCATTAAATTCTTGGTTGAAAAATGACCCAGGAAGTTTTTTTGCTGATTTGCTTATTGTTCCTTAATTGGCTTCATACAGGATGACAAACAAAATTCATGCCTTGTACAGATTTTTTTTTGGTCTTTTAAGGGAGGTGTTTCGATACCAGAAATTTCAACGACGGCCTAAGATCACACTTCGTCGATATCATTTATAAAGTTCACGTTTCCTCAAACACATCTGATATGAAATACTCTGCAGATTTTTCACACCATAAAAATGTTTCACGAAGTATAGTATGTTCGATCGATCTTGCGGATCTTACGGACAATTTTCCAAAATTTACATTGAATCGCGGCCAACATAATGCATCCACTACTCTTAATTTTTCGATCAATAAATGTTGACTTATGCTGAAAGCTATTAAGTTATTAATAACTTTTGGTACATGAAGGAACATTTGAATTGGTGAAACCATATTTTCCCCAGAAGAGATATTAATAATAGAAAATTTCAAAACTTTTCTTAAAAAAATAATTTCCATGAAAAGGTAATTTTTTTCTCAGAAGACCAAAAATCGTCACAACTTCAACTGAGCTATTGCTCGCAAAGTTTATTTTGTAACGATACTGTTCCCATATCTAACGATAAGTTCGAAATTTTCTATATTCCATATGATAAAGCACAAATGCACATCTCTATTGTGTACAATGCACAACAAATAAAATGAACTTTCAATTGGCCCACCACCATTCAATTCGACGCGCGACGTCTGCGATAAATTGAACAACGCTGACGCGTTTCAAGTCGCTAATAGAAAAATTTTCTATTTTGCGATAATTACGAGTCGTGCTGCTCCATTGTGTGTATGAGCATATCGGTAACGGTGGGTCTCAATATATCGGATCGGTTACAGCCAGAGTTGCCAGGCGACTTGTTGCTTACGTGTTGTTGTTGTTTCAATTGGTGTTGGTGCGCGCATAAGCATAGTGCCGTATCTATTGCTGAAAATTGAAAACAACAATCGGTAAATAGATCGTTTTTGCTTTCCATTTATTTGGCATTTTATATCTTTTCTTTGGTTTGCATTTTCTATTTTTCTGTTTATTTTTTTTTTGGTATGGAGTAGGTACCAACTGGCATTTTGTTTGTTTATGTCGTGCGTTTTTGTTTTGTATTTTCACAGCCGTTCTCCATAAATTGTAATCCAAGCTTTTTGCTATTTGCGTTTTGTTCTGAACAGTAGCAATACTCAGTAGTTGATACTCAGGCCATTGACTGCGTACAAGTAGCTTTTTCTTTAGAAAATCCACTTTTTCTTGAGTCGAGTGTTTTTCAATTACGTTTGTCATTCGCCATAATTAGTTATTTGTCGCTTTGTGGACTATGCCTGCCCCACCCACTGCTTACCGCCAACTCTCCTTAGCTAAGCTGTATAGCATATGGAATTTCGAACTAGACGAAAAATAAACAAAGTGGAGAAAAAGAAAAGTTTTAATAGATTCTTTTTGTTACATTCCCAAGTGTTTTGATCATACTTTTTTTTTGTTGCTATTTTATAAAATGAATAATAAACTTTTTGTACTTCAGCTTACAAATTTAAAAAGAATAAAATTTTACTGAAAGATTTGGTAATACTTAGTTTAAAACGGGGCACTGATTTTGAAATGTAGTGTTGGAAACCTCCATCACGTACCGTTTTCGAGATACAGTGCAATATATCACTTAATTGTAAACTTAAGAACCAACATTTTTTGCGCCATTCGATGGAGAAAGCTCGAAAATGGATTTTGGTTGCCACCTGGGACGGCTATATGTTCCGGAAAGTTCCTTTTTGAGTCAAACTTCATCTATTGCGAAGAAAATATTCCTTTAATTTGGTGCCTTGTGCAACCAGTTTGATTCATTATTGTGTGACCCACCACTCAGCATGCTACGTTTCGGATACCTTTCAGAAATCTTTCACATGAAGTCTCACAAATTTTTAGGTGCCTTTCAGAAATCTTTAGTTTACATTTCAGATAGCTTTCAGCAATCTGTCAATGTCCGCCTTTTGATTTCATTTGAAACGTTTCTGAAATATTTCTTAAACGTTACAGAAACCTTATAATATTAAGGATAAAACAATATTTCAAAATACGTTTACGTCATGGGACTTTGAAATTTATTGGATTTTGTTATCCGCGTCACTTGCGGCATTGTTTTGTTATAACGTCATCGGGACTCTGAATTATTGTTTAATTTTTTTAGTAATATCGAATCGTAAGACTTTTTTTAGATTTCATTTGAAAAATTCAGTAAATATTAAGTCTGGACCCTTTCAGAAACACTACAGAATAGTTGCATGATTTCTTTAATATTTCTGATACGTACTATTTCTGAAACTCTTTGGAACGTTACATGCCGAGTGGGGAGATATGGTTGAAAGTGTGAAATCAAACCCGCAAACAATATTTTAAAAATTTTCAAAAATTCATATCTCGAAAACTTAAACATATAATAGTATATATATTTGTGTTAAGCGATTCAGCTTATGAAGTAATCGTTTTATGGTGGCGTTTAAATCACAAATTCCAGCTACTGCCAAGAACTTTGCATAAAAGTTATTGAACTTTAAAACAACCTTTACTATAATGGACACCAATGGCCGTTTGTTTCGTTTTCATTTTATATGCAACGCGTGACCCCAATAATAACAAACAATAGAGCAAATAAGTTGCGTCACAAACACAAAAGTGCTGGTCGCATGAAAAAATCAAATGGTAAAATCGAAAAAACAAAAGTTCAGTTTAAGCGTCACTTTAAAATGCAACAACAAATCAACGGTCACCCAGCGCAGAGGTGCTACCACTAAGTAACAAACTTGGAACCGCTTCAACTTACAGCAGATCACAAGCATTTTAACTATGCCGATATGTCGACGTGAACGAACGGTGGGACAGTGAAAGAGGCTGACATACGCAATTGCATGCTGACATGCGTGTAACCTGACTTGGAAAACAAATGCGGCGACGATGACTACATACAATTAAATGTTGTGTTTAAATTGCGTGTAATCCAATTAATAATTAAACTAAAAAACGAAAGAAGAAAGAAAAAAACAACAATTGAAAAGTATACTTAATAAAACAGAATTACAAAAAGAAAAAAACTTGACCATTACTGAGATTTCAAATTATTCATGAAATACTCGTACGAGTACTTGTTGAGCTGAGCGCAATTTCTTGTCGCTGTTCTTTTCGGGGTCATGCCATATACCGCACGAATGAAGTGCTTCATTTCGGCATTGGCTTAAGAAACATTGGAAAGAGTAGACAGGCACGTATCCAGGATTTCATACTTTATGTTATGCTGATTTTTAGTCTTTAAGAAAAATTTTATAGCGCTACAATAACTGGGTGCTACTATTAAGTTAAACCCAATTTGTTATACTGTGTGTAGGTATGCGCTATTTTTCTTTTTCGAAATGATTTTTCAAATTCCATTTTCTCTTATAAACTTTTGTTATAAAAGTGAAAATTCACATAAACTTAAAGTGTTCTTAAGAAATAAATGACAAACATATGTGTCCCATTATATCCTGTACATACTTACGTTCAAGAAGTTCAGGATCTCTTGGCTCATTTTGTTTCTGAGCAAAGTTTTTAACCATTTCTCATTGTCAAAATATCTTCGCATGATCACTGTCCAGTTGGTTAAAGTTATCAATAAGCGGCTATGCTTGGGAAAAAGCTTTTGTTGATATTACCATAAAACCCTAAGCGCTTGTAGTTTCCTTTCTCCACGAACTGTTTCACACCATGTACAGTTGAGTAATTCTGTTCGCACAGTTTTTCCGATTTTTTCTCTTGGGACAAATCATGATAGATCTAAGCTATATTATAGAAAAGCCATCGATAAAAACTGATCATTGCAGTAACTGGATTATAGCAAGCTGAAAAATGAGTTAGCAATAAAACTGAATGCAAAATCCCAATCTGGAATCAAATTTTCAAAAAAAAAATCTTCTGCATAAGACTTGCCCCTCCCCCCCAGCCAAGGAAAATCGGAAGAATGGTAGAGCGAAATAAAGAGGTAATTTAATCACTCAGGTAGTATTCAGCCTACACAACAGACACCAAATTTTCTTCATTATAGAATAAGGCTTAGTGTTGAAGCTGATTGGTTTTTCAAGCGAGCTACTAAAGCCTGGGAATAAGACTTGAAATGCTATCAATTGCTTGTATGCCAAATTGAGACCAAAATTTTGAACGACGACTATCGTGTGATATCAACAGAAGGCGTCCGCAAAAAATTCTGGAATTTTAACCTCCTTTCGCCCTAGTTGTCCACTTATGTCCGATTTTGCATGTCCACACTATCTAAAGAACGTTCACAAAGGATTATGTTGATTTTTTTTGAATTTTTTTCTTTCGAAAATAAATAATTCAAAAGTAATATTTAAAAATATTAACATCCGATTCGCCTACTTGTCCGTTTTTTCGACCACCTCTCTCTGTCTCTCCTGGTCGGGACGTCTTTTTTTGACAGTTTCTTATGGCTATTTGAGGCCGCTGAGCTCGATTGTGGCCTACATGTCAGCTTTTCGAGATAACGATAAATTAATCGGTAATTGACTCGATTGCAAACGACTTTTTTTTATTTCATATCTGAGTGGTTTGGTGTCTGAGGCAAAGTTGTTCCAACCAACAATTTTCTCGATTTACACTACTCTTCTAGCACCACTTTTTAACCCTCTTATGGAGCATTTCTGTAAAATATTCTGTTAAATTTTAGAATTTTGTTAAATTTTTATCAGAAAACGTGATTTAAATGCTTCATAATGGGGTAAGGTTAGGTAGGAGTGGCAGTCAGTGACGAAAAACCGACTCACTTAGACCAAATGTGATCCATTGTGATACCACAGGGTTTGACTATACCCTCTCGTTAAACCAACCAGATTTCGTAATGAAACTAAATAACCTAAGGGGGTTAAGAAGTGGTGCTGGAGAGGTAATGTAAACGAAACAAATTTTTGTTTTTTCATGAGGCACAACTTTCTCAGACACCAAACCTCACAGTCTTGAAATAAAAAAAAACTCGTTAATATTGACATGTTCTCGAAATCTTAATCATGCCATTATATAAGAAAAAACGATACATCGCTTGGTTTTCGAGATATCGCTACTAAAAAATTATAATCTTATATGGCAGTATATGTAAAATGAGCCAATAACTCAAAAGACTAGCTCTCCTCAAAAAATTGAAGCATTTGGCTGAAACCACTTTCCTATTCAAACAGTGCGGGGTCCTTTTCACTTTTTGGCAAATATTGTCTTCAGTTTTTACCACAATAACTTTAGCACAACTATCTTGAGAGTTTAATTTTTCGCCTTACGTTTAAGGCATTCAAATATGCAAAGGCCGCGCTCATCTGAAACTATAGAGATCCAATGATTGCGAACATTTAACTTTCAGTGTTGGCAATTTTAAATGGAGCATTTAGTATTTAATAAAATTCCATAGATTCTTCAGAAAGCAGTCTTAAAATATTAAATAGCTGTAAATTCTAGTTGCTAATGTAAAATGATACTTGAAGCAAAAAAATTAAAAAGAAACTTGTTTCAAAAACAAAACAAAAATTGACAGAAAAATTAGTATTACGAGGAACTGCTTACCGCTCTCTCCATGGCAGATGGTCTTATGTTACAAACTGGCAGTAAAAAAAGCCAACTTGCAAAATTTTTTTTTTCAAGAACCAAGTGAAAAAATGCTAAAACTAACAAACATATCGGGTTGGTAGAATAAGGCAATAAAAAAAGATTTTTAAGTCTGTAATAAAAAAACAGCAACAACGATTACGAAACAGAGTCGAGGTTTGGAAATCGAAAAATGATTCGAAGACACGCAAAAAAAAAACAAAGTAAAATAAATTTAGATGGTATGCAACAATTACGAGGAAACGGTAGAACTGGCACAATAACTCACAGTCAATGACGTTTCTTATTTACACAGCATATTGTTGTTGTTGTTGTTACTGTGACATACTTAACGTGTACGAAACACAAAACAACAACAGTGAACACTAAAAAAATGACTAATTGATAATTTCATGTAACGTAAGAATTGAGAAAAAAACTTACGAATATACGATATGTAAGTGCGTACCTAACCAACTGACAAATGCAATGTAATGCAGAAAAAAAAAACCAATTGACACAAAATTCAATTTCAAACAAAACAATCGAAGAACGAGGGTTCATTTGTGCACGAAATGCAACAACGTAATGCCCCCAAGGTTCGTAGGTTCATCGTATTGGCACCAACAACAAAAATCTCCACTAATGCTTTACAATGGCAAACTATAAAGAAAACCCCAGTAGGGGTGTTATCTTTGGCCTCGCTAATACCCCTACACTGCATTAATAGTATAAATATATATATATAGTTTTGTGGGAGTGGGGCGCGTTAGTGGCATGCTAATTTCTTGTATTAAAAAGTATCTACTTGCTATTTATGTTTTAATAGCTCTACGAATACGTTATTTTAAAAATTTTGCTTGCATAAGAAATGTCACGCCCAAGTGCAGAAATACGCCCAGTTTTTCTTATGTTAGCTTACGTCACCAATTGTTGTAGTGCTGAGTTTTGTAATATTTCTTTCAAAAGCTTCCTCAATGTACCACTATAAGTATTTTGTTTATATGAAAATTCTGACGTCCATTTGTTCAAAACTGTCCCACTCTTCCTCTACAGTGCTTACTTGATATTGAATTTAACAATATTTAACTAAATAGCACTTTCAATTTAGCATTTTTTTAGCTTTTTCTTGTATGCCAGGTGCCACGCCTTCTTGTTAAAATCTGTTTCTTTTTTGTTTACTTCTTCCTCTTTTTCTTACAATATGCCAATCATAACGAAGGCCGCACCTAGGGAAAGGACTACCGAAACACAAAGTTTTTATTGAATCCTTAGCGTTGTGATTCTTAATCACTAAATAACACGAGTGCCTTTTAAAAGACTAAAAATGATAGTCCACTGGGATTGAAATCGTACTTAACCTATAAGTTTCACCGTTTTGAAAAAGTGACCCGTGGAACGGATCAGGCGCTAAGACCCACGCGAACGACTACACACGAAAACACGTCTGTACTCGTTAACGAACAAAACGAAAGAAAAGTTTTTTGTCTAGTGTAGGTTCGTACCTTTACGAGCATACATATGAGTGACATTTGGTTACATTACCTTAACAACATTCTCAATATAACGTTTTTAAGTTTTTGCTTGTATGGAGGGTACCACGTCCTCTCTTTGTATTTGTATGAAATTTCGTGGTATTATCCCAAACAATTCTTTCAGTATATCGTTTAAAAGTTTTGGTCTGTATGATAGGTATCTCTTGTGTAAATGTTCCCGACTTTCTTTGGTACTTGCCTAAATCATTTGTAATAATTGATTGCATATATTGAAATATAGCAACCGGAATAACGTTTCAAAATTGTTTTTTGTAGATATAGTGACACGCCACTTGGAAATGTCAAGATGTGATATAGAGAGTGTTACTGCATATCACGTTAGCTTTCTAGAGGTATACAAATTTTGAAATTTAACTCAGTATTACCCAAGACAAGCTCTTATATACATACATAGTGAAATCACGAAATATAAAGGTTTTGATTTCTTTGGTTGGTAGGTGTGGTTGTTGACCAATCCCACGACCAACCGCTGTGTTAAATTTCTTTGAATTATCTCTCTTCGTCATTCCCTAATCGTGATTTTCACAGGTTGACAGGCATACATAGCACAAGAGGTGATGATGATCAAGAATATATATATATATAAGTATCTATACTTATCACGCCTTCTCTTATGCGTTACAAACGAATGAAAAACGTCAACATGTCCTGTGTGTAGGGTATATCAAAAATATGCTGAAGAATGCGTTATATGAGAATATTTGTGAATTACAAAGGAAACGTTCTCGTACGAACATGCATATGTACATATGCTCTTGCGTTTACAAATTTCGAAAGCATTTTTGATAGAAAGTGCAATTCATAAAAAGTTTTAGCAGCGCATGTAGAAATAATTTAAAGGAAATTAAAACTTTTATGTTTGGCTCATCATAATTAGTGAGAAATAAAAATTTTGTATTATTAAGGGCCACACATGGGCATTGATGTTAAGTCAATTTGTTACATATTCGGTTGTTGCTTTGATTATGTACATATGTACCTCTGGGTATACAGATACATTAACCCAATGAGAAACAACATTTTCAAAACTAAAAATAAAAATGTAATGCAATGATAAATGTTGCGCTCATAAATTTGAAAAAGAAAATTCATGATTGATGGTCTGAAAAACTTAAAAAAAAATTAAAAATTGCAAAAAATTTGAAAAAGTCGAAAAATGTTGAAAAACTGTAGGAAAATTGAAAACTTCGAAAAATGTTGAATAAGTTCAAAAAGTTTAAAAATTATGAAAAATTCAAAAACTGCAAAAAATGCCTCGTCGAATAATGTTAAAAAGTTGAGAAATTTCTACAAAATCGATAAATGTTGTTGTCGAATAGTATTTCAAAAGTCAAAAATGTTGAAAATAATAAAATATTTGGAAAATGTCAAGAAATTTTGAAATCGATGGAGATTGAAGAAGTCGAAAGGTGTCGAAAAATGATAAACGATTGGATTAGTCAAAATTTCATAAAAAAAAATTCTTAAAAAATTTTGAAAATGTTTACAAAATTAATTGATGTAAAAAAAATTCTTAAAAAATTTTGAAAATGTTTACAAAATTAATTGATGTTAAAAATGTTAAAGAAAAAGTCAAAAAATGTTAGATAAATCAAAAACGTCGAAGAAGTTAAAAAGTCAAGAGATTTCGATAAAATCGATAAGTCGATGTATATATATTAAGAAAGTTGAAAAATATTTTCAAAAAGTCAAAAATTTTTAAATCGAATAATATTGAAAAAGTCGAACACGTTAAAAAGTTAAGAAATTTCGAGAAAATCGGAAACTATTGCGAAAATCGAAATATTTTAAAAAAGTCGAAATATGTTGAAAATGTGAAAATATTTTTAAAAAGTCAAGAAATTTTGAAATCGCAAAAGGTTAAAAAAAAAAGTTGGAAAAATGTCGAAAAATGTTGAAGTCGAGCAACGCTAAAATGTCAAGAGATTTCGATTAAATCGAAAAGCCGCCAAGAAAATTTTTAAATCGCAAATCGAAAAACATTGAAAAACTCGAAAACTATTGCGAAAAATTAAATATTTTAAAAAAGTCAAAATATGTTGAAAATGTGAAAATATTTTCAAAAAGTCAAAAAATTTTAAAATCGCAAAAGGTTAACAAAACAGTCGATATGCGTTTACATAAGGCGTTATCTTTCTAACAATTCGCTGCAGTTATAGCCTAACATACTCAGGCGTGTAAGGGTAAAAATGTTCACATAACAAAAAAAAATAATTTTTAAATAAAAATAATCACACCGATTAAGATAAACTGCATTCCATTGAAGAGCAGTGTTTTTTTGTCAACAATATTTTCCTTTCACCCTACAGAAACCAATGATAGATATATCTTTTTTTATTATTATGGCATGTTAGACGACTAAATATGCCTTGGCATGCGATGCGCTGCTTTTAACACCAAATGTCATAATAATGAACTTTTAAAATGCATCGTTAGCATATTTGACAGAGGACATTTTTTTAATGTAAGTGCTGGGTGAAGGTATATTTTTAAAATTAAAATAGCTGTCATGTCAGCTATGAATCAATGAGTGACAGTAATTTTTTTTTTCAAAATTTTGTTTTAGTATATTATACATACTTCGAATATGTAAGTAAGTCAATTTAGAAATTCATGCTGGAAAGTTATAAAGTTAAACAGAATAATCGAAATTTCCTTGACTATTGGCTACCTACTACTTATAACACAAAAGTTTTTTTTTCTTTCCGAATGCGCAGTAATAACTCTAAAGCATTCATTATTTTTAAAGAAGATATTGATAAGACGCTGAAAAATATCGACAAAAACGAAAAACTGAAAATTTTTGTTACAAACAACAGTCGCTCTCGTTCAAAGCGCCCAATCGATGCCCTATTTATTTTCTGTAATCAACAACCGAAGCACAACTTCGTAGTCATCATCAACGTACGCCATAGAAATGTCTGTCTTGAGCATTTGTGTCTCTATATCTGTGCGTGAACACAATTCCAATTTTGAAAATTATATTTCCAAGATACCATAACTACTGCAGTTGTAGCAAACAAAGTACGCTGTTTATAATTAGCTCACAGATAGAAGCATAATTTGGAAATCGTTATTGATAGCGAAGGCCTACTGAACATAGGGTATCAAACAAAGTCTAAAGCGAAACAAACCATAATTCAGTGCAAAACTTCAAAATTTTTTTGCTTTTTTTCTGAAAAAAAAAAGATTTTTTATGTAAAAGATTTGATTAGATAAAGAATCTGTTTTTTCTAACATATATCTCATGTTTCCAATATTTTATTATGTTTTTTATCAAAATTACGAAAAAATGGTTGTATCTCGATTACCTAAGGACTCAATAATTATAATAATATTGTTTAGCTACTACAGCTATTAGCCTTTTTAGAAATTAGTTTGATGCTTTAAACCAAGTAAAAAGCTCTATTCAAGAAATTGCGGAATTGATAAAATTATGCATGCACATTAATTTCATATCTTTTCATAATCAATCAATCAATCAAAGTCTGCTCTTCGGAAAATCGCAAGTACTCGTAGCTTGAAAACCAAAATAAAGCGATTTCTTGAAATACTGCACATCTTTGCTTTCAACCTCAACAATATATTCCTCATTATAAAGGCATGTTTCAATACTACTATCCTAACTTAGAAGTTAAAGCCAAACTAGGTTCAAATTATGCCCATTAATCCTAATTTTAGCACATATTGACTATGATTTCGATATTAACAAAAAATATCTCGTTTAAACTGTTAATTGATAGTGTGGGACTAGGGCATCCAATACCGGTATACCGAAAACCGGTATACCGGTCGTTTTTCCAATACCGATACCGAACAATCAATACCGGTATATACCGGTATTTCGGTTATTTTTCTCATCGAACAGAAATATTTTTTTTTTAGGAGGCTTTGACTTATTTAAAAGTTGGAAGAAAAACTCATCAAGATTTAACGAAATGCATCTTGATTTATGTCTAAAATTTTTGAAAGTTTATTTATAATCTAGATGGCGAGGAAAAGTATTTATAATCGTTTCTGGTATCGCTGTTGAATTTTTTTTAATATTATTCTATTCTAGTTGAAGTTCTATAATTCTATGGTCGTTTTATTGTTTTGTTTGTCTTATATTTATATTAACTTAAAGTAATTTATTTTTTAAAAAATAACAAAATAGTAGTGTGAATTGAATATATACTTGATAAATAATATTAAAATAAAATTAAAACTATTAAAAGTGATTAAAACTTTAAAAGTTAATAAAAATAGTCATTAAAAAAAGATAAAAAAAATCTTTATTTTTATTGTCGCGTTCTTATAGCAAGTGAATATAATATAATTGTTACGTTTTTATAGCAGGTAAATATAATATCTTCTTATTTATAAATTTTTACTATTTATATTTTTTCTATTTAAAAATTATTTTGCTGCCCCAGCTATGGCTGATAAACCAAAAATATTTCAAGATTTTAAAAAAGGACTTCAGGACAAAAACTCGGTTTGGCATTACTATTTGCGCGAGAAATCTGGTGCTGTAGCTAAATGTAAAAAATGTGCTAGAGAAATTAAGACATGTGGTGGGTCGACTAGTGGACTCCATACACATTTAAGGACTTCTCACCAAATAAATTTATTGAAACGTAATTCAGTTGAAGTTTCAGTTTCGTCTTCTACTGCTGGTGTTTCCACTACATCTGAATTACAACTCGCTAGACCCAGAAATAAAATTTCAACTTATTTTACAAATAGCGAAGACGAAAATACCCTGCCGAATGTTTTAGCTAAAATGACGGCCAGCGATGGCTTGCCATTCAGAGTTTTTATAACTTCCATTGAGCTAAGAAAATCGCTGATAGCTCGAGGTTTCGACGTTCCAAAATCATCTGAATCCATTCGCCAAATAGTCATGAAATATGCTATTAAAATTCGAAACTCTATAATAAAAGAATTATCAGAACTTCAACGGCAAGGAAACCGATTTAGTCTTACGTTTGATGAGTGGACTTCTGTAAAAAATAGACGTTATTTGAACATTAATATTCATTCTCGAAACAGATTTTGGAATTTGGGTTTAGCACGAGTTAATGGACATTTCCCAGCAGAAATGTGTGTGAAGTTAATTGAAAACATATTAAAAGAACACAACTTAAAAATTGATCGCGATATCGTATGTATTACCACGGATGGTGCTTCGGTTATGAAGAAAGTGGGACGATTAATGTCCATCGACCAACAACTTTGCCTAACCCATGGAATCCAATTGGCTGTGGTTGACGTCTTGTATAAAACAACAATCGTGGACTCGACTGATGATTATTTTGAATCTGATGAAGAGAGTGCTGATGAGATTTCCGATGAATATATTGAAGACCATTTAGACGGATTAAGGATTTATCAGAGCTCACCAAATTCTAATGAACTTGCAAATAATTTGGCTCCATTGATAAGTAAAGTTAGAAAAGTTGTAAAGCTGTTCAGACGATCACCAACAAAAAATGAAATTCTTCAAGTTTATGTTAAAACTGAACATGGAAAAGAATTCTCATTAATCTTAGATAATAAAACAAGATGGAACAGCTTACTTTTTATGTTAGAGCGTTTTTATAAATTAAAAAATGCCATTCAAAAAGCCCTGATTGACTTAAATTCAGCTATTACCTTTACAGAATCTGAATTAGAATTAATATTATCAACAGTTTCTATGTTGTTACCAGTGAAATTGGCTGTAGAGGCTTTGTGTCGCAGAGATGCTAATCTTCTATCAGCTGATACTACCCTGGCATTTATGCTGCAAAATTTGGGCGTAGGACCATTAAGTAACAATATGAAAGCCTCCTTAATTCAAAGAATAAAAGAAAGGCGCACAAATTTATCTTATCTGATACAATATCTTCATAAAGGAGATCAAGCCCAAAACAATTTTGGCTCAGATATCATATTTGATCGACTAACTAAAACAGCTTTGGTAAATTTAATTGTGCATCTTATCCAGCGGCTCTCATCCGTCCCAGCTGAAACTACAGCGTTACCATCCGAAGCAGATGATGATGAAGATACCATAATGTGCGAAGACGAACCTTTGAGCTTGACATTACAGGAGCAGCTAGACATGGCCATTAATAATGAGATGAAAATTAAAACAGTACCAAAAGCAAATAGAAATATTAACGATTTGACTAAAATGATCCGAAAAGAAATTTCTATATTTGAGGAAGACGGCACACGTGGTACCAACTTGAAGTTGGTATACGATTACATTCTAACTATTCCCCCAACGAGCGTAGAAGCTGAACGGGCTTTCTCTTCTTCAGGAATGTTATGTACTAAAATTCGATCATCTTTAAATGACGAAACTTTAAATAATTTATGTTTTTTGCGGGCTTATTTTAATAACAACAAATAATTTTTTTTATGTATATTTTGCTTTTTTCTCAAATGAATTAATTTTATACTCTATATACTTATTTTAACTTAAACAATAAAAATTTTGAACAATTTATTTGTTATTTTGTGTTTAAATTGATGTTTTTTTTCAGTATTTGTAAATACCGGTATTAATACCGGTATACCGGTTTCCACAAAATATAATACCGAAATACCGGTATTCCAATTTTGGTCCGGTTTTGGATGCCCTATGTGGGACATAATTTGTCAAAAAAGCACGCTTTTTATTTGAACCGCTAGAATCTCTTGAATATGCTTTACGACTATGTATGGTATTCGCTAAAAACTGTAGTACTAAAAATACCTTTAAAATGAAGTATACATTTTTGCTACCAAAAGATCTGTGTTTGGATTCTGCTAAATTGAACATTCGGCTTGGAAGACCGAAGCATTAACTGACCCTGCAGCAGGCTTGACAAGTTGAAAAGAATCAATTCCCGACATTCTCAAAATAAAAGAGTTTTTCTTTGAACGGTACATATAAAATTTTGTTTGGGAAAATTTAATGAGCTTCTTTTTTTTTTGGTCTGCAAAAAATTAATATAGTCGTATAACTTAAATTTTTGTGTCGAAATAATTTCTTTTTTTAATAACATATAATTTTCAGGTCACAAAAATCTCCCGGCTATTTCAGAAATTTTTCATTTTCTACCGCCCAATTTGAACTCCCGGGGAGAAGGGGCCATATTAATTTCTACACCGATGGGCTCCAGGCGGAGGTTATAGCTATATAGAGGGCAGCATCCTGGCTAAGGATGAATGTTGTATCCAAAAAGAATATAAATATTTATTCAGATAGTCAGGCAGCTATCAAATCTCTAAAAGCAGTCTTTCTAAACTCACAAGTGGCCCAACAATGTCGCTCGTCTATAAACGAGATGGCTCAAGACTTTAACATTCACCTCATCCTGGGTGCCTGGGCATAGGAACATTGACGGCAATTGCAAAGCGGATGAACTTGCGAGGCAGTGGACTACTGCACAATTTCCTCAGAATAAGGAAGGTGTTGGCATGCCACTTGCTACCTGCAATTTACTGCTTAAAGACGAAATGATAAAAAATGCTAACAAAAGATGGACTCAAGGGTCAACTTGTAATATAGCCAGGCAAATCTGACCGAATTGGGATGCTAAGCGTTCGTCAGAACTAATTTCTCGCACTAGACATAGTGTCTTGTCAGTTGTTGCAGTCATAACTGGCCACTGCCTCATTAGCAGACATGCGGAGAGATTAGGTGTTAGGTCCTTTGACTTCTGTAGAAGTTGTGGAGATATGGAGAAAGAGGATAATATTAAACATTTTTTCTGCTCCTGTGCCGCAATTGCTAGAAAACGCCACAAAACAGTTGAGTGGTTTTTATTTGATGATCTGGATGACCTTAGACATATTAGTATAGGTCGGCTATTTAGATTCAATACGAAATCTGGTTGATTCAACGAGAGGGTATAGTCAGACACCCTGTGGTAACACAATTTGGTCTAAGTGAGTCGGTTTTCGTAACTGCAACTCCTACCTAACCTAACCTAACTTAACCTAACCTATGTGTTTTTGTGACAAATATTTGACCATATTAGGCTCAAGCACCAAAAATAATCAAAAATGAACCTGTAACCGTTTACGCCTCTCGTGTGGTTGGGCGGGGGGTGGATCTGTCGAAAAAAAAAACATAATTATCATACTCAGTAAACCTTCCAACTTCTTTTGCTATATAATTTTAGTAATTTTGAAAGCTTCGGTATGGGATATTTTACTCGATGTTCCCCTACTACTGTCACTCGCAATACGCATTCAATATATTATTGATAAAAACATATATAAAATGTAGCACGAAGTAGAAACTAGCTGAAAAATTCCATGTTATTCCACCCAATTTAGTTTTCATGAATGAATTCTCCAAACTTACTATATACATGCTACGTATTTAGAGCTATAGAATCTAGATAGCCTCAGTATGCCATTAAATTCAAATATATTGGTCATGGTTATTAGTTCACATTGGTTACAAAAGAGGTTCTACCTCATTTATGTGCACCCTATAATCTGGTTGTATTACTCTGGAACTCTTTAAACTTTCTAATTAAAAACGACGAATGCGCAAAAAAATAGTTTAGTAAAATGAAAGTTTTTCATATTTTGAAATTAACAAATTTCATTACAACACTGAGTCATCAATTAAAAAAGATGTTTTCTGAAACAGAAAAAAAACCACTATAACATGAAATTAACGCCTTTTTATTATATGCAAACAAACATTAAAACAATGAAAATAAAACTAACAAGCAAATAAAACAAAAAAAAATTCAAAAAAAAAAAGAAACCAAAGAAAAATCACTGACCGGAAATAATGCGGGTAACGACTTTTTCCAAATAATTTTCAACTTCAAAAAACAAAAAAAAAAAATTAACAGATAAACAAAGGGCGGCCGTGTTGTCACAGTGTCTTAACAGTGGGCACAAATATAAGAGGCGACACCTCTTTACTATTGTCACAACAACAACTACAACAACAGCAGCAGCAAAAACAACAACAGCAGTAGCAGCAAAAACAACAGCAATGCAAAATAATTAAATTGAATTTCTTTCTCTATGTTTTGTAAATTAACAACACGACTGACTGACGGTTTGTCAACTTAACAACCCAAGTGTCTGCTGTAATAAAAACAACAACATTCCTTCAGCAACAGCAACAACAACAACAACAAGTTTTAAATATATTCCAACTTGCTGTTGTGTTGCTGTGTTGTTGTGTTGCTCTGTTGTTTTTCTGTTATTGTTGGCATGCAACGCTTTTTAATTGTTGCCAAGTTATCCTATGAAGTTAGCGACAAAAACCAAAAAACAAATTTCGAAAAAAAGTGGTTTTTCGCTCTTTTTATTTATGTGAATTAAACCTGCCTCTTGTCAGTTTTTTTGCTTTTTGTCCTCGATGTCAGTTTGAATTATTTCCTCTTTGTCTCCAACTCCGTTCAGTTCTACAATTGTCGGCACAGCCAACGTCCAGAGCTTAGACGCAAAGTGTGAATTGCGACTACTTTGCGTGCTTATTAAGAGGGGATATGTTTGCTCACTACAACAGCGCTAAAAATGAAAAAAAAATTGAAGTTTTTCACGCCAAGTTGAAAGTGATTTTAATGTGTGAACATCTTTGTTGACGGGTATGCAAGAATGTCTATACTTGATCTATGCTGGAGTAAAATGTTTAAAAGGTTACGACACATGCAAGTGCTAACTATACTTTGACTTTTATGGACTTTTATCGACTTTTATGGACTTCATCAACATTTTTCAATAGTTCAACATTCCTCGAGTTTTTCAACATTTCTCGATCGGTTTCGTGTTTTCCAACTTTTTCTCAAACTCTTTCGACATTTTCAACATTTTTTGGCATTTCCAATATTTCTCGATATATTTCGAGTTTTTCAACATTTTTCGATTCTTGAAAACTTTTTCAATAATTTCTGACTTTTAAACATTTTTCGGCTTTTCCAACATCTCTCGACTTTTTCAACGGCTTATACAACATTTTCCATTTATTCAAAATTTTGCAATTTCTTTCAATATTTTTCGAATTTTCGAACAATTTTTAACATATTTTCAACACGCCTTCATTCAATTTCTTCGAGCACTTTGAAAAATTATTTTGGTATTTCTAAAACTGCGTTCCATTTAACATTCAAAAAACTTAATTTTTTCATTGTTTTTCATTCGGATGGTGTTCGGTAGGCGAATCGCGCCGATTTGACACGTGTAGAGATAATGACGTGCCTGATTTATCCAGAATATTTAGACTCGGCTGAACCTTTGTCACAACCAGGGTTTCCAAGTTGAAAATAAGGAATTC
Source organism: Meiosimyza decipiens (assembly GCA_963680825.1). Taxonomy (NCBI): domain Eukaryota; kingdom Metazoa; phylum Arthropoda; class Insecta; order Diptera; family Lauxaniidae; genus Meiosimyza; species Meiosimyza decipiens. Next base: position 73,529,712 of record OY804261.1, on the reverse strand, counting down.
CCAAAATAAAAAAAAATTTCCTCAAAATGGTGAAAGCTACATTTTTTCTGTGGGAAAAAGTAAACTTTTTTTGGAAAAATAAACTGCCTTTCCGGGTCAAAAGCGGCCACCTGGCAACACTGGTCACAATAGAATGTCACAATTTATTGACTATTTCGTAATTATATTCATCTGTCAGACAATAGATAACATTAGGTCAGATTATTATGCTCCAATATTGTTTTAAGTTTGCTTAGAAGAGGATCAATTCAATATTTCTTCTCTCATTTCTTACAGTGTATAGGTTGTTTCTTTATTCGCAAGCCGGCCGGCAACCTGCCTAATGTTCAGTCATTTAAGCGATCATACCTTTTTGGTTCGTTTTAAAATTCGTCACAGTTATGAGTTTGCATTTGCTATGTTGGTGCTGATGATGATGAATTCGCTGCCATATAGCGGCGCATGTTTGTCACAAATCGCTAATAAAATAAAATCAAAAAGAAAGGGTTGCTCCATTCTGTGGCGCGCTCTAAACCAAAGCAAAACAAAAAAGTGTCGCTTTTTGCAACATATGAATATTCTTCTATTGTATAGTTTTGTTACACTTCAGTGTCGTTCGCCAAAATGAACTACGAGTCAGCAAGCTGGAGTTCAAAATGCTCATTAAAAAAAAAATTTTAACCGTCCCATACCGGATTTTGTTTATTTCAGTCCATATTTTGACAGCACGTTCTGATCGAGCGAATATTTCTGGTCGCGTGTCCGGCAGCGCTTTTGTTGTATGACTTTTGCCATTTTTGCATTCATTCACTCGATAGCACATTCATTCACAACGGTTTTGATGGGTTAATCGCCCTTTTTAATTATTCCCCATGGTTGCGGAATTACACTGCCGCATCAGTCGTAAACTGAAAAGTCAATTTTAATGGAAGGATGTTGTTGTTCGCTATACAATGTCGATAACTTTGATGGCTTTGTGGGTGTGAAAAGGATTCCCCACTTTATTTAATTGAGGGTGTTGCTATTGTGTTAAGTTAAATTGACATTTGGCTTTAGGTCGTTGTTTAATTCCGGAACATATGAAATTTTGCTTTAATTACTTTTCTATGCGGGGTAGATAGATAGAAAAAGTTAAAGAACCCAATTTTTTTTTCTAATGGTGCAAAAAAATCACCTTTGGTGCAATGTGACTAATTTTTCTAACTATTTTTATTCATATAGTAGCTTAGTCACTTCCGGTATAGATCTTGATATTTTGTTCGACAACATGAGAACTGATAACGAGTTGAAATGGAACATGTGAAACTTTTTTAATTAAAGGTAATTAAGATTTGCTGATTTAGTTGGAAATGATATACTCACATACACATATGTTGGAGTGTTAGTTCATAAAATTGGCGCAAAATCTATTATTCGTTCCAAAATGTGCCCTTTGCATGCATTCAAAGTTTAAAGTAAACATGATTTTTACAAAATGTGTCAAAAACTTCAAATTCGAAAAAAACTAATTAGTTCTGAAACGTATCACTAAAGTTGATGAAAGTAGTAAACCATCGGTAAAAGAAGGCGTTGAGGTTTGGAGTTTAAAGGGTTGCCAAGTGCCCGCTTTTGAAAATACCGTTAATTACATGCCAATTACGTGAACGTAGGCCACGTAGTAATTTGAAAAATTCGCAAAATGACGTTAATTCCATGGTAAAAGCCGCTAATGGGAGGTAAAAATCGGAGGTCATCAACTTTTTCCCAAAAAATTTTACCATTTTAACAAATTTGTTTATATTTTTGGAAGCCCGTTAATTCCTTATTTTCAACTGATTTAAATATTTACGAATAATATCGTAAAAGTATCGAAAAAGTCGCATAATATCGTAAAGGTTGAGCAATGTTGGAAAACACCGAAAAAATCGATTGATTTCGAAAAATTTTAAGAAAGTCGAAAAGTATTGAAAAAGTCGGAAAAATTTGAATAGATTCACTAAAGTCTAAAAATCTCAAATAGTAACGAAAAAGTCAAAATGTAATGCTAACGTGACGTGAGTATGAAAATTATGTTACTACCATTGGTTGTAGTTTTTTGAACCAATTCACACCGGTACAGATATTCTTTTATAACCAACACTAAAAGTTGTTCACACTACAAATGGTTGTTTCAAAAATGAGTGGTGTACCGATTGTAGTTTTTACCAATAAATCCCAAATTTAAATCAAAGAAAAAAAAATAATTTCTATCTTTATGGTTGGTTTCATTTGGGTAAGTTACATTTTTATGCATTTCGGATAATATCCACAGTTTGGAATATTTTTTTTCGCCGTGAATCATTACATGTTAACTTTGTCAAACTTTCAACAAAATACAATTTCTAGTCACCTGGCTTAGCAAAAAACTACACCCATTATTTACATATTAATGAAGAGGTTTGGCCTTGCAATTAATGTAGTGGGGTATTGGACAAGCAATTCAATAAATTTTTTGTCCAAACATGGGACTATCTACTGGTAAATATGTAATTCAAAGATCTCTCTTATAAGCTTAAGACTACAGTTAAGTAAATGAATAGAGCATACATGTCAAAAGTCTATAAATTTATTTTTAGTAACAAATATATCTGGCACAAAAACATTAACAAAAAGAAAAGTAAAAAAAAATCTTTATTTATTTAAGGGCATGATTGTCGTGCAGTGGTGAAGTGCTTTCCAGCGAAAATACTAAACTTTGCACACTTGCTCTAATGAGCATTAGGAGCTGTTCATAGAAATTAGTCGATTAAATTTGTATTAAAGTATCAAATTTTATTGTTGCTAACTTGTTACAGACAGACAATTACAAAATTATCCAATAAATTATTGTTATTAATGCTATAGCCTAAAAATTTTTGGTGTGTGAACATCTTAACTCTGCACCAGAGTTGCCAAGTTGAAAATTAGAAATTTCCGACATTCCCAAAATAAAAAAAATGTTCCTCAAAATGGATAAATTTTCCTCGAAATGTTAAATTTTTTTTTTAAAGTAAATTTTTTTTTTGGCTTTCGAAAAATAAAATTTTTGTCTGAAAGAAAAAACTTGACTAACTTTGTTTTTATTTTTTGGTAAGAGAACACGAGTACATACATGGACATGTAAATAGCACATTTTTGTTTAAAGGTGTTTCTTATGGTATATTATTGTAAATATTATTAAAAAACAACAAGTGTTTGATATTTTTTGCAAAGGTTTATTCATCATATTTAATAGTAATAAGAACTTCAGCTAAATATAATTCACTAATAAAAAAGAACTCAATCAAAATGTTTAAAAACCGATGCAATGAGCTGGATACATAAATAGCACAGTTAAGAAAATGAAGAAAATATAGTGTTAAAAATGCTGTTGTTGATTTTTTGGTATTCACAAATAGTTAAATCATTAATATTTAGCGTTCTAGTTTCTTTTTTGATGATAGCTTCATTCCTGCGACCCATACCCTCCACGATTTATTGGCATTTTGTTTTTCACATGGCAGACCAATCTTTCTGTGTGGAAGACTAAAGATCGTACTTATTTATATCATTTTAACTTGATTTCATTCTACATATTCTCTATTGGACTTAAGTGCAGGCTCTTGGCTGGCCAAACCAAAACTTCGATCTTCTCATAAAACCAATTCTTTACTAATTGGAAAAAGAGTTTAGGGTCATTACATAGTAAAAATATTGACTTAATTCGCATGGAATAGAGTGCATAGGGTTCTATGTGAATTTTCAATGTGTCCAAACACTGAAACTTGTTGATTTTGACATTGACTTTTATACTCGAGCCTACGACATGTCAAGGAAATGAACTACAGACCATAATTTTTGCACACTCATGCTTTACCGTTTAGAAAAAGTATCAATTTTCGGAAAATCGTGTTGTGGAGTGCCAAAATGGACGAATTGTTTATCGTCTCAAATTCCAAGAGTACAATTTTACACTGAGAAAAGAGTATGGTTCCTTTAAATATATGTATTTGGTTGATAGATTTTTAAAATATTTGTTAACTATCAACAAATTTTGGTAGTTATTACCATGTCCTTAATTGAAATTATAGGTTCACCCAGAAGATGGCAAGGTTAAATATAACAAAAATCCAATTATCGACTTTTTCCCAAATGTTTCAATTTCTTAGCCATGTCAAAAGCAGCCACTTGGCAACTCTGCTGGGCACTGTGCGCTAAAACAACTTAGCGCAAGAAACATAAAATATATTTGTATACACATAACACCATGTGCCTCATTTGAAAAAAAATATATATATATTTCGTAGTAATTTTTGTCTGTAACACCAAGGCCATTCCTTGTGTACCAACGCCACGAGTATTAGTAGGGATGTCAAAAAATCATTTCCGCTTCGGATAGACGAAACGAGTTGTTTAACTCTAATAGCTGTTTTCTCGAAAACTTGTTTTCGCACGTAAGCCCCCTTTTCATAGATCAGGTCACGTGTATGTATTTTGTATGAGTATATCATTTTAAAAAGGGCACTAAATTTATTTCAAATTATCGATATTGAAAATTGCGTTTTGATGAGTTGGTTATTTTGCGCATTTGCTCATGACATTCGATATTTTTCGACCTCCATCGATACAACTTTTTTAAAACTTGTCCGATCTTATGGTATTTTTCTATATGATGGCGGTCTTAGGTTGATCCTGAATGAATAAGATACCTCGCTCAATGCGAATAAAGTGCCGCATTTAAATGCAAACGCAAAGATACCTTATTTGTTGGACAACGCGATACAATGATTCTGTACTCGCTAAGTTTGCTGTAAAACCCACTAAAACTTGTTTGCTAAAAATAATATGTGTTGTCTATTTACAAGTTAACTTGCGAGCCATTAATGCAAAAATTTCTGTATGCAAAACCGGATTTTTTATTTCACTCAAATATATGCAGTTGTGCTATATTTTGTAAATATTTAATAAAAGAAATCAACACAACACTTCACAAAACTTATGAAAAAATACCAACCTTAAAGTGCTGCCGGCAGTGTCAGAGTTCAATGTAAACGCTCAATTCTGTTGCTGGCTTAAAGAAAAGTTGCTGCAATTTAAATTTGATTTTTTTAACATTAAGTATGCAAGATAACTCACAAGTTACTGCACGAAAAAAAATGATTTTATTTCAAAACTTAGTGTTGTAAAAGTTTGTGATGCGAAGTATTATACTTAGCGTCTCACATATAGGCATATACAGACTTATATTTTCACTTCTTTTCGATCGCGCATATAGCTTAGAAATTCGCTTTCACATATTCACTTATATTTTCGGGGAAGCTAAGACCCCATAACCCACCGAACTTGCTCTGGCCGTCAACACAAGTAGTAATTTTCAATGAAAATGGGTTGTTCCGCGCCTCTTATTTGAGCAAAACTTTTTTATACAGGCACTTTTACCAAATCAAACTCATCGCTCTACCTACCGGAAAGGGCAGAACAACGTCTGTCGGGACAGCAGAAGAAGTTTTTTCTTGTTATTATTTTTATATAGAGCAAAGCTGTGTCGATTTTCGCCTGTGGGTGTTACACTTCCTAACCAAGCCTACATTTTTTCACGTTATATTTATTAGGAAAATTTATGCAACAACCCAGCTTAAAGTAAAATTTCAGTGGAACAACAGTTCGTGGAATGTTATCAGTAAAATAAAATAATAAATTTCAATCATAATTATGCGATCTTAAAGAAAACCAAACAACGATCGCTCTTAAGATGAAGTCCGTCCGCTTAAGCTCAACTTTCACACAATTGCCTTATGAATTTAATGTCAAATTTTCTCCATATGCGAATGTTGAATTTCGAAAAACGGCCATTTCGTCCCAAAGAATATGCGCCATTATGTTTTAACATTTAATATAAATCAATTCAATAACAAAATTTTATTAAACTTTAATAAGAAACTAGAAAATTTAATCAATTTCATATGACATTGATTGACGCGTTCTTTATATATATGAGTAAGAGTATATGTATAAGTACGAATGTATGGTCTAATACAATGTACATATATGAAATATATATGCGCTTTTACAGTAGAATATTTATAAAATTTTTTTTCATCGATGATCTTGAAAAATTGCGTCATATAACACACGACCTATTGAATATATTCATACGTTAAAGGCAGGCTTGACTCATGCTCTGACATTGATTGGTACATACTCTCGTATTTTATTAGGGACTTATGACATTTTATTAATTCATTGTAAGTACGTACAGGGTGTGTCTTTAGGCTTTACAAAACATATGCTACAGATGTGATGCTGTGACGAGGGTATAACCCCATTGAAGTGTTAAGGGTGATTTTTTTTTTTTTACTAAAAATCAAATCTGGAATTTTATTCTATGTTTAATTTATGACCCTAATAAATTTAAACCTTAGAAAGAGAATGCAATCATTGGAATCGTATTTCAAAAATTTTTTTTCAATTCTAAAAAAAAAATCTGCTTACGCCTTTAATTTCTTTTATAATTCAATTAACAATGTGATTTATGAAAACATGTGCAATACTGAATATTCATAAAATTATTTGCATTTCATTGGAGTCATTCATAATTGTCTGAAAATATTTGATGAAGAAAGAACGGTGATAAATTTGCTCCTAATGTCATCAACATCATTGCAACTGTTGTGTGAGAAAACAACATAAATCTGTTCATTTAAAATTCCTATATTTTTATTTGCATCTTAATAAAAAATCTTTGAAAATTTCATATTAAAATAAACTTAGGTATTTATAGGCTTAAGTCTGCTAAGCCTTGTCTGTTGCATGTCGATGTCTCCTAAATAAGCTACATATCCGTGGATATGTATGTACATGTGTATGTAGCGAGTGATAAAAATGAACTTCACCCAATTTACGTTCGACACAAGAAAAATTCGTTGAATGTCAATGATTGCGCTACTCTCGGTCAATTTGACTTATGGACATAAGATTTATTGAACATCACAAAAAAGTGCAGTGTCTTTAAAAATAAGTTCTTCTGCAGCTTTAGTGTTTTGTTAACATTTGTAAATTCTTTTGAATAATAAATAAAGCAGCTATTTTTAAATCATTTAAAAGTCTGTTTTGATTGTAATACAATCCATTAAGCGGATTTGGAATAAATTAAAGTCTTAAATTTAAAATTTAAACAATATGAAAAATATTAGATGATGCCTCCGAGTATAGAGAGTCAACTTGTTTTTCGTCACGTTGAAATAAAATATTTTATTTCCCTTGGAAACTCCGATCGAATTCTTGCCACGTGATCACCAAGTTTCTAGTTGCCATATTGAGCTGCCAATAAAATGTAGGTAGCTTCTTTGTTTGTAAGATCTTGTAAAAATTTCAAAAAAGAAACATTGAGCATGTCAAAAACAGCATTTTAAGCCTACTTTATCTACTTATGTATATTTTCGACACATATTTCTTATATAAAAAAATTATCATAAGCAACCAAACTTCTTCTACCACCACCATTTCATGCGCCGAATTAAGACTTTGTGGAGCCGGTGCCCATAGCTATCGCCACCTTCAGCCTTTTTTTTAATGCAGAGCTGATATGATGTTACAATAGATTTTCATTTTAAAGTGAAATAAATAAAGTCTTTGTGCATGTAAGTGCTTGGAGTTGGCCCAAAAAAACAGTTGATTGTCCATATCTCGAAAACCAATTTAAAAAAACTTGTTCATCGTTTTTGTTCTTAGCAATGCAAAATACATAAGAAAAAAAGCAATTCCCGGCTATAATATATAATATAATATAATATAATATATGTATAATATAATATTTTTTTTTTCTAAAATAATAAGAAGTTAAATTTTTTTTGGGAAAAACTTGGAAAGTTTTTTTTGGGCTCGTTAAACAAAAATTTCTAGTAAATGTCACAAAAATCGTCGAATTCTCCCGGATATTTCACAAATTTTTGAACTCCTAGCAGGCCCCTTTCTTTGACATGAAATTCCAAGCTTGTCCGCGTCAATTCCGGCCACTTGGCAACACTAGCATCTGAAACATAAAGTTTTTTTTTTAATGAAAATTAGCTCACTTTATTAGAAGCTCTACACATCACTTCCTTATCACCCAATCGTAGGGTGTATTACAAAAAATATACATTAAAACTTGATGTAGCGTCATAAAATTTAAAAGCCTATTTTAGCATTAATTCTGTTGATCACCCCAGACGACGACGTTGCACAGTAAATGCTCAAATGTCTCAACATCGTCGTTTTCTTCACCAATCTCGGTGGTGGTGGATGCAATTTTATAAAGCTAATTATAAAGCGAAGCCCGATGATGCACGATGACAATGACAACAAGCAACGCATAGATCGTTAACACTTGGAGTTATGCGTTTTCATTCTCCACCAGATGCTGATGATGAGCTGCTTGTAGAGCAACGTAACCAAAACACACGCATAGTTGAGCGCAAAACTTTCGCACTGCCGTCGACGACAAGACATTGAATGTGACAGTGGCTGGCGACGCAACAGTGACATCGTCAGAATTGGAATGACATGACGTAGTCATAAGAATATGTACTTAAATATTTCGAATCTTCTTATTTTCACTAATTTAAGTTCATTGTCAGATGCTGGCAACGAAAAATCCGAGGTGGAGTCATTGTGCGCCGTGGTTTTTTTTTTGTTTGTTTGGTTGTTAGAAATCCACCCAATTTATTGTAGATAAAAAATAATTTAAGTTTTTTCTTGTTGACTTTGGACAATGGAGTTGATAACAAGTTGCATAGTTTTACGGAGTTGTCATTCTTCTGTGAAGTGAAGTGTTTGAAACGTGTTAGCTATCCTGAACATTGGAAAATATTTTCATTAATCAAAAGCAGCTCTTTAAAAGAACAAAAGTGATTAACTCCAAAAGTCAGTTTGATACATCATTCCGTTTAGTATTTGAATTATGCCTACATACCCTTACAGGCACTACCCATGTAAGACTCTTAATGCGAATATTTATTTAACAATTAAGACATTTTTTCTCGCAATTTTCTAGCCACAATACCGGAATTCCGACGCAAGTATTTTGCTTATAAAAATAAATCTCGCGCGTAAACTCTGCGCGCAGTTATTGAAGAAACGCTGATGACTTTTCCAGCAGCAGCAGCAGACAGACGCCATAGTGAGTGATTGAGTGCGTGAGGCGCTTAGGCGTGGAATCAAAGCAGCAAAAACAAAAATATGAAATTAAAAAAAAAAACACAGTACATTGTTTTCGAGTTATTTTTAGAATAAGTACTTTTTTTGTAAAGGATTATCGCATAGCTTCCACAAGTACGAGTAAAAATACACGCAATTTATGGAAGCATGAAGAAGCAATTATGAGCGAAACAAAAACAACGGGTGGGCAACATCTTGGTACCTCTATATTAAAATTGTTTCTTTAGGGGAAAGTGGGCCGTTGTGAGACATGGGGAAATGTGAGACACGTCAATTGTCCATCACAATCGAAAAGATTGTCACTTATCAATCAGGCCTTTGACCAAGTCACTTATAAATGGCTGACATTGTTAGGCCTTTGACCAAGAGCTCAGTTTTCCATTGGTACTCGATGCATGTCCACGTACTTGTTGGCTCTATGCAAAAACCACTTGAAATTGTGTTTGAATTCTTTTCACAGCGATTTTCGGAAAATCAATTCAGATAAATATATTTATAATTATTGAGTGATATTGATATTTCGACTCTCAAAAGATATACACGGCCATCATAGCCTATTGTCAGATACAACAATTTTGAAATATTCCATTCATATGATTTTTAAATATTTTCGAAAACCTAACTTAGATTTTTTAGCTCCGATGGATCATTTATCTTATTGTAAACTCATTCTTATTTCAGCTCTTCAATGCACAGCAAGAAAGGCATTGATGACATACGTTCTTAAGGCGAGAGATATTCATTACGAACTAATTACTGACGAGCTGATGCCTTTGGCACATAAAATACTCGAATAATTTCAATCTCTTCTTTTTCTAATTCATATGTTATTTTCAACCATTCAGTTTTTGACTTAATTTAGACGGTTTCTCTTAATTCCCCAAAATTTTTTGAGAAACTCAAAATCGCATATTTTTGCCAATACTCCGATTTCATGCAGGAGATAACAATTTCAAGCGAATGTTTAAGCTAAAAGTTAGAGTATTCCTCTTAATAACTTATACCATTTTAAAGTTTGCAAAAATTTTGATTTTTATAGTTTTCGAGTTAGGAAATAGAATGCCACAATTTCCCCTAAAAGTATTAAATGTAAATTTAGCTTTTTAGTAAAGGTTTTACCATAATTAAAATTGCTATGGTTCATATAAAATTTCACAAGTCCCTTTTCAAAAATATGAAATTGTAAATTTAATATTGAAATGAAATAAAAACAGCTTAACTCATTCTAACCGTTGAGGTCATTTTGCGCCTCATTTAATATTTAGAATATTTCATTTTTTTCTCAATTGCTATCACAGAGGACGAAAATTTTAAAATCATATACATAGTAACATCGGTAGGAATTCAAAAATTTCTGAAATAACCGGGAATCGGACGATTTTTGTGCCATGAACTTAAAATTTTTCAAATGAGCAAAAAAATATCAAATTTTCGAAAAATCTAATTTTACTTTTTACCAGTTGAGAAAATAATTATTTTTTTTTAGAAGTTCGGGATTTGTTGATGTCTGCCGAAAACAACACTATTGTGTCTGAATTTTTAACAAACATTTTTTATAGATAAGAAGGCTAATAGCTGTAGCTAAACTTTATTATTATAAAACTCAACCCAAAATTACAATTTTTATTTCTTAAGTCAAAATAAAATCTTGAGCTAAATAATTAGAGTGAAAATGAACAACTGCGCGTCACTAACATCGACACGAACACTACGAAATATATTTCAGTCACGACCTTTCTCTGATGCGTCACTAGCATTTCCGTTTACAGACTTCGCTCTGAAAGTATTTCATGGCCCAAAGCCAATGAATACTTCAACCAAAACACTTAAAAATACAAGATTAAAGCACAAATGATGGCAAATTCTTCATTGAAACCAAAACATAATTCCCAGAAGAAAATGCGCTCTTTTAAAACAGCGAATATTAACTAAAGCGAATGTAGAGAAAGAGATTTCAAAACGACAAAATTCCTTTTCAGGTATGGTTTTGCAATATTTATTTTTTCGTAATTTTCTGTACAAAATAAATGATGATGTCATGTGTTCAGCTACCAACTGAGTTATAAATCATAACGATGATCGCAAAAAAGCCACAAGTTGCAGCGTCATCATTTTGCACGTTGCATTAAAGTAACGCAAAGAGAATAACTAAATCTTAATAAATCAACGCAAATGCCAACCATATGATATAATAAAATTTTTACTTTATTTATTTTGTTAATTAAAAAATCATACAAAAAGATTGTAAAAATAAATATTTCTTTAATAATTTTTTGTGCAAAAAAAAATGCCTGTTCCCGTTCCATTTTGTTTTAGTTCAAATTTACAAGATTTGCTCAGATTCAATCCGGAAAATTTATTTCTATAGATTTTTCGAATATGAAATCGATAAGACTAAATCCTGTATATTCGACCAATGCATTATCGTATGAGAACACAGCTATTATTTATCTACACTATTTATATAAAATTGCTAATATGTAAAGGGTTTGTAACGCTTTGGTGAAGAATATATTAAGCCGATTTTAATAATTTGTTTTTTAAATCAACATATTTGTGCTAAGGAAGGATATTGCATACTTTTTTTTTAAGTTAAATGTTCTTTTTTTAGGATTTAGTTCTTGCAAAACCTCACACAACTGTCGTTTGATTTTTTGTTGCTGATTATCAAATCCTATGTTGCTATTGCGGTTTTTTCCTTCTCATTTGTACGGTATTTGTATTTTGTATTAGTTACATTAGTAACTATTGAAGAGAGAAAATAGCATATGTTAAGAGAGTAATTTCATTATGAAAAAACCAAGGCGTGCTCGTGCGTAGCCGCGGATACCACTAGTCAATCATTAATCTGGTCAAATCAACAATGATACGTGGTTGAGCAACAACATCAACAAAACTTTCAACCATGTTCTATTAGTTGAATTGACTACACTACTAAGGTAAAGCAAACTCAATGACTCAGTAGATTAATTTCTGTAAGTAGAATTGTTAGCAATAGAAACTTGTTTTCAAATACACCCGCAGATCTTTTTAATTAAAAAACGAAAACCTTAACGGCGCATGGTAAAATGTCGGCATGACTAATTTATCTTTGTTATCCATTAGTGGTAAAAAAGAGTAAATGACCCTCCTCTGAATTGTATTCACCGCTGCTGAATGATTTTATTGCCAATTTCATAAGTGGCTTACTGACAAGTAAAACCATTTTTTTTTTGTTTTTTTTGTTCGTTCCATATCGAACACAGTTAACAGCTGCAGAGTTTCAAAAATCTGCAAAGTTAAAGAAAAAAAAAACAACAACTGAGCTGGGTAATTCCATATGAATTCCACATATACTACTGACTTTAAAAAATCCGTGATATATTTTATTTATTGCTCACTTTTTAAGTTTGCAAACCTCCTAAGCCACACGGTGGACAGCAAACGGATAGCGGACTACGCCAGCTTATACCCCGGGAGGTAGAGCTGCATTTTTCATAGTCATTTCCTTCCGCTTAATTTTTTTTTCAATTGATAGCTAAAGTATGCCTGATAATCGAAATACGCGTCAATCAATAGAATTGAGAGGCCGACGAAAAAAATTGTCGCTAAATAACTCGAAAAGTAAGCCAAAAGTAGAAAAATATGTTCAGACCAATGTTTTAGAGAAGATAAAAGCAATTCGATTTTATGCCCGAAAAATCTCTGTACGACAAGATTTGAACCACCTTTCACCGTTTTAAAGTTTCCAGTAAATACTGCAATTTTCATCAAAAATAGTTATTTTGGGCCAAAAATGCTGCTTTCTTAAATAAGTAGTTTAAATTTAAGACTTTCACTAAATATCATATTTTTTCGTAAATGGAGATGCTCATTAGTAATTTTTAAGCTATGAAAGGTGGATCAAATCTTGTTATATGGGAATTTTTTGAAGACTTTTAATTTCACTGCGATTTTTGGAATGGTAAAATCGATTGAACAAAGAGTATACCTTAAGTTTTGTGTTACTCTCAAAATTAAACCACGTTTCTATTAATATATCTTAATGCTTGAAATGTGTGCCAAACGATAGAGCTCAAAGAGCCTAAAAAGAATATATGGAGTTGCCTTGTCGAATGCTGTCTTAAACATGAGTTGCGAGCCGATTTTGCGACCAATATTTCTTTAATGAGTGGCAACCCATATTTGGGACAGGATTCGATAAAGCAACCCCATATATTCTATTTAAGCTCTTCGAAATCTATTATTTGGCATACATTTTAAGCTGAAAATCGATACAAAAAACCGATGAAAACTCATTAAAAAAAGGAATCTTTGTACAATACCGCTATATAACTTAAATTCAAAGCCGCATCGTTTTAATGAACACAAACTCTCAACAACATTGCGGCCTGAGCTGGCATAAAACTAATGCTGTTTACCTTTGTTTTTTTTTGCTTTATTGCGTACGTCATACTTACGCGGAAGTTCCTACTTGGAAATTTCAGTAATTCATGGGACTCACCAACTGTACTGTACTGTAAATATCATTTAGTTGAAGAGTAAAAAATAAAACTGTTCCCTTATTTATAGTACAGTAAATTTAACTACATAAACCAGCGCAACACGTACAATGGGCTCGCATTGTTTTCATACAATTCAAGGGACAATGCTCACATTATGCACTATGGAGTTTGGTATTTTTTGTAAGTTTTAGCTTCAATTAAGTAATGGAACTCGGGCAGTAGTTCGTTACAAATAGGTGAATATTTTTGTGTACAAAATATACGGACCTTTCGTTCCAAGCACTGAAAATATAAACATGACGGAGCAATTGAAATTTAGTGAGAAGAAATCAGTTTTTTTTTACTTTAATTGCCTATAATTTCATCAAATCGTCTTTGATTTGTAAGCCGTTAAAAACAAAATAAAATTACCTTTTGAACAATATACAATTTCTGCAAATCAGATAAAAAATTATGAAGATGATATGGGTAAATAACTGAAAAAATTTTTGGGGATATCTCGAAAACGGTTTTTAAGAAATACATAGTAAGAAGTATATGAGCAACTAGTTCACTTTGGTGTCCACTAGTGTACTGAGGCCCATAGAAATTGATTTTATAAAGACTGTGATATTTCGAAATCTTGATAGCAAACGAATTTAAAAATTTTTTATAATACCAATAAAATGTACCGCATACCAAAAATGGCCATTGTCCTTTGCTAAATCGTTCTCACATTTTTTTTATTCGCTCGCTGTCTCGTCTTTATTTGATACAATTTTTGCTGAGCATGCGCAACCATACGAAGCATTTTTCCTTACTTTAACTTACCAAAGTTCTGTTTTTTTATTGGTGCTGTTGTTGTTGTTGTTGTGTTTTTTTTTTTTTTGGGTGTTTTGTTATCAGCCATAGGTTGGTCGTAGATAGGGGTGCGCAGCGGAATGATGGATTTATTATTAGGGTCATATTTCACTTGAAGGGTTTCCAATGAAATTTCTGTATTATTTTTTTTTTTATACTGTTGTTGTTATTGTTATTTTCGTTTTTGTTCTTTTTTTTTGGGACTGCAATGCAATTTTCACTCAGTATTTTGCTGCACTAAAGTGACTGCCAGTTTGGTCGTTTTGGGGTAACAATGTGTGCATGTATAGGGTGTCCCAATAAGAGCGCTGTTTTTTATTTAAAAATAATACGTTTTTTTGAGCGAGCTGTGATATTTTTATTGCATTGTAAAGTAGACATGTTCCGATTAAGTATGGAATAAAATATACGGCAAATGGCTTCCGCGACTCTGATGACAGGCCAAATGACAGATGAAGTTTGAAGTTTTTGAGGACGAAGCCGAATTGATGTTTTCGGGTTTTCGGCAACACGTCTACGCAAAGGAGACTTACTGTCCATAATCGACCCAGTTTCTTCAAATTTTTTAACCACTCTTTTAATTGCTGACACATTAGGTGCAGTTTCTTCCGCGAATTTTGCGAGCGGTCTCAGCGTAACTTTCTCCATTTTTGTAATGGGTTTTTGTGATAACGCGTTATTCTTTTGTATAGCGCTCCATTTTTAATAACCGGAACAATCATAGGTTGCAACTGTCAAATTGTCAGAGTTGGCACTTGCACGAAAACAAAATTATACAAAACTTAAAAAGCGCACACTTATTGGGACACCCTATATTAATATTGTGCATTTTTATCTTTTTCATTTTGCACATTTCCCTTATTATATATATTTTTGTACCGATCTTTATGATTTTTTAACAATGCACTATTTTATTTAATAAAGGCATGCGTCTGTCTGATATACCTAGAAATGCTTTAAAAGATAAGGGCACACATTTCGTTTACCTGTGACATCTGCACATTTTCTAATTTTTTTTTTTTTGTTTCGTGCAAAAAATGTCCCTATACTATCGATAAATTTATTGATTTAGTAAGCTTGTTTTTTATCTTTTTTTATTTCACACTGGCTACTTATCTTTTGATTAACTATTTTATATAAGTACTTCGACTGGATGAAGTTTGCCTTATGGAAAATTTTTTATTTATTAAATCTATAAGTTAATAAAAAAAAGTCGGCATCTTTCATATTTTAATATTTCCCCACTGTGCGATCGTATACTCTTCTTATAATGTGATAATTTCCAAAAAGGAAAACAACTGAATGTGAAAGACAATGGAAGCAGTAGTAAAATATAGCAGCAGGTGCTGTAAACTCTTGACAAGCAGCAACCGAACCGCTTGAAATGTTTTGGCGAACTCAATAATCTTTTGCAAGAAAAAGGATAATAACAAAAGCAAACTCCAAACTTAATAGACACTCAATAAAATGTGGCTAAGAAAATATTTGCAAGACTGCAGATATGCTTTAGCGTTAGCTATGTTTCAATTAGGTGCTTCTGCCTACGTACACAGAAAGAGCTATCTTTCTACTTGCAATTTAATTATGCACGATTTTATAGTGGGTATTTTCGAAGGATATAGAAAAAATCTATCTTTTTCTGGGGTCAACATATGCATGTTGATATGAAAGTATATCTTAAACTGACAAAACACCAATTGAACTAACTATTTTTATTTTTTCAGTGTGGGCATCGTGCAAAATTGAAGTATTGCAATTACTTTCATGTGTTCTTTTTGTGCATCATTTCGTTTTTTTGTTTTTAGCGAAGACGCTACAGCTGTTAATACACTCAATTAAAGAGTGGTCTTGTGTCAGTTGCAGCAGGAGCAGCTGTGTCTTGATAGTTTCTTAAAGATTTGCATTGAAAATATTTTGCTAAACCTCAATAAAAAATTAAGATATTGCGTATGTTTTCATTAATGAAGCTAATTTTTTTAGCTTTTCATTTCAATGAAACCAATTTTTATTACATATCTTCTAAGTGATCTGCACTGAAGCCATGATCGTAAAGTAGATTTTTGCGAAACTAGTTTTCCATTATGACAATGCAAGTGACTCACAGTAAATTTTTAGTTAAATAGAGGTGAAAGTAAATTACAATTGAGGAATACCACACAAATATAGAATCCTTAAATTTTGTCCCATCCAAGTTAATTTTGAAAAAATTAAAAAGTACGATGTTTTTTTGTTATAAAATTTAAATTATCTTCCAGATTTAGCACCCTGACTTATTGCTGTTGCCAAATTTGAAGAAATCAATCGATGGTTCAGATGATCACTGAAACAAACGAGAGATCAACAAATTGAAAAAAATATTGATTTAATTTATTTATTGATAAAGAAGACTTGCAATATTTAGGGCGCTTGCTTGTGCTCACAGTAACTTGTGTTAAAGTGGCCGGAGCCAGCGATTTTTTTGTTTTCATCCCAATCTTCAAAAATGTCTTTTTCTTCCAAATGAAAAAATAGATTTATAATTTTGATTTTTTTTTTAATTTTTCAAATATTTTGTTTGTTTTGTGGTATGTAAAAAAACTACATTATTACACGGCTTTTCGACAAATTTTTAAATTACAAAAATACACTTAAGTTTTAATATAAATTTTTATTGTTTGTAATTACAAACTAAAAAAAATCAATCAATATCTTCTTATTAAGTTCGCTCTGAATACTTAACTATTTCACTAAAAATATTTATTCGTTTACTTAATGTATAAGTATGTATTTTAAGATATGATATTGATATGGTATAAAGGAAACTTGGCTTATAATTAAAATTTTACATGTACACTTTTTCTTTACGCGATAAAACTCATCAAGCGGATCAGTGATATGTCTGAAATTGGGTGCATTTAAAAAAAGTTCTTTTAAAAATTAAGTGGCGGTTTTTTTTTTTGAGATTTACGCTTTTTTGGTACCGGAATTGGTTAACCTAAAAAAAGATACCTGAAAAAAAGCCACTAGATTTTTGAAAGCTTTGCTCTTCAATTCACATTTGAGCAAAAACATATGTTTTTTAAATGCACTCCCTAATTTTGACAAAACACTGATCCGCTTGACATGTTTTGTCCCACAAATAAAACAAATAAAATTAGGCATAATTAGGAAATAAATGACATTAAATGAATTGAAATTAAACTTAAAACTATATATATCATTAATTTCAATTTTATTTGTCTCACATGATTGTAGATAAAAAAATTGTCTTAATTATCGCTTTTTAATTCCAATAAACTGTACTTAAGATTAATGGAGAGTTTGTTTAATTTGAATCAAAATTCTATACTTCGCAAATTCATTTCATTATTTATTTTAATGTATTAATTTTGTTTACATAAATTTAAGAAAAAATAAATGCAAAATTTAACAGCGTTTTACATCATTTTATTGAGTTGTTTTTATTGTTTTTATTTAAGAATTTTATATATTGAATATAAACTTAAGCATTTTCGTAAAACTTTTGAAAGTTGCCATATTTTATCAAAAAATATAGTGAATTAAATTTGTTCGTTTCATTTACGTACTTTTTCGAAAATAAATAGCAAGTAATGTATGCAAATGTTGTCTTGGTTCAATTTTTGAAATCATAGTTTGCATTACTAAGAGAGCTTGGGAGCTTTCTTGCTCTGCAAGAAAAATTTAATAAATATAAAACCAAAACTACCCATTAACAATGTCACTATCATTTCATTCCCGGCTAAACACCTACTTATGTTACATTTTTTTTTTCGTTTTTAAATAATAAAAAAATAACAGATCACTTTGTTTACATTTACGTCTCGTTTTCAAAACTTCTTTCCATTGCAGTTAAATTTAAAGATACAACAAAAAGCTTGGAATACATTGAATACTGAGCGCACCAGTTTCTACTGAAGTTCTTAGTAAATACTTAGTAAGAAACAGCATCTCATTATTCAATGCATTGCACATTTTGTTTGCTATGGAAAGTTTTCACTACAATCAAGACCTAAAGTTATTCTTAAATGCTAAAGAGAACGCAATGGCGATGTGAGAGAGAGAGAGCGGCATGACGTCTTCAAGTGTCATGTGTCCAAAACTTTCTCTCGGTATTCCCTTTTTTTTCTATGTTCAAGTGCTTTGCTCTATTTTCATACGTTTTAGTCTTTTATTTTATACTATGCCCCCTTTTATATACGCCAACCTTGATCATCATCAACGTTAGAATCTGTATCTGACGGCTCTTCACCATACATATCGGCCAACTTACGGAAGCGTGGCCCAAAATTGGATAAATAGTCAAAATTGAGATCACCATCATCTGTACATGACGCTAAACTTGATAAGCTACCATCAGAATTACCATCACCTTCATACGCGTAGTGTCGCACATCATCCACAGGAAATGCGATGGAATCCTTATCGCAGTTCTCTTTTTTATCACCAAGAAAACCCCCAATATCGGGTATATCATTGGGATCCTTCATTGCCTGCAACGCATGAGGATCTTTGTAGATTTTATCTTCATAGAATGGTTGTGTACGCAGCACATTGAGATCATAATCAGCATCACGTTCACCACCGCCTTCATCTTCATAGTTTATTATGGTTTCACGTATATCATCGATGTCTTTTTCATGCCAACCGTTCTTTTGTTTCTTCTGTACGACTACAGCAAGCAATATGATAAGAAGTAACAATATGCACGAAATTATCGCTATGATGAAGTTGCGATCAATGCCAAACGTAACGGCAACTGCAACTGCTCGCTGACATCCTGAGTCAATATTACGATATAGTGCGGGTGCTCCCAAATTGTACGTTTGTTCGTTTATCGTCAAATTGCGTATGCAACCAAAAAAGCCTTGTGTAGTTGGAACATACGTCCAATTCAATTGATGACCTAAATTTATAAGATCAGTAGGAGTGCCACCCAATTGCAGCGGTGAATTTACATTGAGGAATTCATCGGGACCTTGCGGCGCACCCAGACTCATGCATGTCGAAAGACGGCAATTGTCAACAGTCATTTCTATACTTGTCTTCTGTAGTATAATGTCCAGTTGGTAAGATTTCCCAGCTTGTAGTTTGGTGTGGCGATGTTCAATACGTATGCCACCGGAGCCATAATCTACGTATAGCACAGGGAAGCCCTTGACTAGTTCGAGCGCAAGATAATCAGAAAGTGGCAGCAAAGGATTGTAGTTAAGAGGACCCAGATACAATATAAGGCCGTCATCAGTTTGCGGTGCTATTTCAAGGCTAATTTTAGTGTTGTCACATGGTTGAACAGGCTCATAGAATGCATAACCATTACCGTAAAATCCCACTGATACTAACTCACAATGTGGACCAGTAAAACCGTCAATGCAGTCGCACACATTATCTTCGCCTAAGCGCGGCGTGCCACCGTTTAGACAAAAGTTTCTACTAACCATTTTGACCTCGCACACACACTGCGCTTCAATAAAAGCATTTACACCCACAAATGATGATGTATTCGAATAGATCATATAGGGTATTGCCGATTTGTGCAAAGTGTTCATACACGAAGATTCGCATTTATATTTCTTTAGTAAACATTCATCAATATTGATCATTAGCATTTGTAAATCAAGCTCATTTTCCAAGGATTGTTGGTTTTGCGCCACCATGCCATTTAGTTTGACTGGTGCATAATACGGTGAGCCATGTGCCGAAAAACGTACATCCAAAGTCTTGTTGGCAAGACTCTCCAAAACTGTAAAGACATCAACGTTTGCGACAGATGTATTGAAAAGTTTCGAAAGCGCTATTTGCAGACGATCTTTTAAAGAAAATGCATCATCCGCCTGAGCATCACGTGCTACAGCAATAAATTCCTCCTTGGTTATATTAAAAAACCTTATACTTCCACTTTTGTCCACTGCTTCTTCAGGTATTTCTCTTATTATAATCGTAACATCAGCATCGACCGAGTGGCGAGGTATAAAAGTTGACTCCTCCGTTACTACAAACTGCAACACATATTCACCTTCTTGCGTACGTTCTAGCATTGTTATCATACCCGAGCTAGGATTCAATCGGAAATTATCATGTGGTATACCATTCTTCCATTGAAATTGTTTATCATCTAAGTCCCAGTCGTCAGGGTCATCTACAAAAACTCGTCCAACATCAGTATCAGGAGCCTCTCCCTTATAGTTATATATAAAAATACGCGATGAACCTTCAGACATTGCATTATCATTGACATCACCAATTATGAGATGCAATATGCTGACTGAACTTTTCCGAGGTTTTCCAGAATCGCTAATACGTATGGGTATATAATATTCTTTTTGGTCTTCGCGATCGAATTGTACATTCGCAAAGAGATAATCACCATCAATGCTAAACTTCACTTTGATGTCTGCAGAAGCATCCATATCGATACCATAGGTATAAGGTGGTCCATTCTGTGGTTCATCGTAGTCGTTAGCCTGCAATTGCACCACTTGACCAGGATTACGATTCTCCTGCCAAATAACAGGCATTTTATTTAGTAAGAATGGCGCATTGTCATTTATATCCTGCAGTGTTATTATAACTGAAGTACGCGTGAGAAGCCCCGTACCATTCTCATCAATGGCTGATATCAAGACCTGCCAGCTTTTGTGGCCATTTGGTAGATCACGATCTAAAGGTTCAATTAATTTAAGGCAGCCTTCATTATCGATCGTCAACATTTTTCGTTGTTCTTCTTTCACTACGGAATACTTGATCATCTGATTCGCCATACGATCTTTTATATCGGGATCGTAGGCTTCGATATTGAGTATGCAGTTATCGAAAATGGTCTCCTCTAGTATGGTCTTCTTATATTCTTCCTTAAAAACAGGTGGATTATCGTTGACGTTCGCAATTTTGATAGTGACATTGGCGTAATCATCATAAATACCATCAAAGGCACGTATTCTGAGCACATACTCCGTAATATTCTCGTAATCCAAAAGTGTGTTTACGGTTATCTTTCCAGTCTTCTCTTCGATTTTAAAAGCATCGCCAATGTTACCGCTCTCAATGGTGTAAACAATTTGGGAAGCATTATCCTCATCCACAGCCGTTACTTCTATAACAATGAAATTGATATTGGCATCTTCAGGCAACTTTTCGGCTACATATTCGCGACGTTGAAAATGTGGGGGATGATCATTCTTATCGGCTATTTGTATGCGAAAAACTTGTTGGCCACGATTTGGTTCACCGTTATTGTACAGACTTGATGGCGAATTATCACTGGCAATCACCTTAATGTTATAGAAATCACGAACTTCCCGATCGAAGGTTGTAAGAGCAGTAATGTTACCCGTATTTGGATCAATGGTGAAAAACTCATGATTGTCTGCCAATTCAAATGACACGATATTGTTAGATTCGGTACCGTCCATGTCAAAAGCTCGAACTTGCATTACAGGTGTACCGGCTGGTTCATTTTCTAATATGCTGCCAGTTTTGACTTCAGTAAAGTAAGGAATGTTATCATTGACATCCTCAACTTTAATTTTTAGCACATGCTCAGCGGCAAGATCCCAAGTATTGCGCGCACTCATAGTTAACGTGTAGTCAGTGATAGCCTCATAGTCCAATGATTTACCCAAACTTATTGTTACCGTGTTTCCAAATTGATTAAACACAAACGTCTTCTTACTATTCGTTTGCTCTGTGCGCCCAGTTATCAATTCAAATATGACTTCGGGTTTATTGGGAACATTTGACTCTGCCGTAAGTGTCGCAATCGGCGTTGAATAATCTATATAGTTTTCTTTAAGGTAGATGGGTTCCTCGATGGGATCAATAAACGTGGGTGGTTTTTTCGAAGATTCGATAACACGAATTCTTACTTCGATTTGCGCATCCTGAGGTTGAGGATCAGGTACAATGTTATAGGCACGTACGGTAATGGTGTAGTATTGAGGAGGTCTTTTATCAATTGGACGATTCAGGTATATGATGCCGGCAGCTTTATCAATTTTAAAATATTGACTGTCTTGTTCATTCAAGATCTCATATTCGATAATACTGTTATTGCCATTATCAAGATCACTAGCGCTTATACGCATTACAGTTGAATCGGTCTATAATATGAAAAATAAAGAGATAAACAATAATTGTTAATAAAAAATTGTATAGAGTAATTAATAAGTTTCAAATTAAGGATTTTCAAAATTGTCACTGCTCTAAAACATTTTAGGATATTTAAAAAAAAATAGTTTACAAAAAAAAAGTATTCTTATTCAAAAATTGTGGTGTAGGTGTAAAAAATTTTAGCTTAAAAATCTTTGAATGTATTTTTCTCAAAAGTCGACCTGGCTAGCATGGGCAATTGAAATCAGCTCAATGAGATTGTTAAAGTCTAATAGTTAATTTTCTTGGACAAAATCGTTTGGGGCGGTTGTATTGGAACAAATGATTTTATGCATCGAATGTTTTCACGGCAACCGGAACGTAAATAACGATGTTTTAAAAAAACAATATAAAATATATGAACTGATTTAAAAAATATATATTTCCACAATACACTTTCGAATACAAGCCTAGTCCATTGTCACTTGCAATGTTTCAAGAGTATAGTCTGCTGTGAATAGAAACCCATATTTTCACCGAATCAAAAATTTCAAAGACCAACTATTTTTTTGCTAAAAAATTAAATAGTTAGGTACTGAAATGATAACGCAAATGATTTTGTAAAACAACAGAAAATTATCTATCATAAATTCATTAATTTATTTTTCATTTGCAAATCGTTTGGTTCTAACTATGATTTCATAATTTTATTTGTATTTTCCGAAGCTGCCAACCGCTTTAAGAATGTTTTTATACGAAATATCCAAAATGAATTGTTTTCTATACTTTGGTTGTGCAATGGGATCGATTTAACGAAAAAAGATGGTATTTGGAATAGGTATATTTTAAGACATTCTGTATGCCATACCGAAATTGTCTTAAACAATCAAATACCTATCATCAGGTAAAGGCATTCGGAAACTTCGGTTTGTTCTCTTTAATTTTTGTTAGCATCACGGATAATTGAGTCAATCTGGATAATACACGTAACAGTTAATGGATAAAAATGTTGAGCATTCCTGCTGCCGGGGCAGTACACAATACATAGTGGTTCTCTTCTTATGGGAAGTGCGTTCAAAATCAATCTTTAAAACTACTGAATATATCTTCAATAAAGAACTTTTAAGAAAAAAAATTTTTTTTCTAGAACTTTCCAATACTTGACGCATACACATAATATATTTATAATAAAAATATAAAATACTTTCCAAAAATTCTAACCACAAAAATAAACACATATTTGGCTAAAATACGTTGAATTAGAAAATTAAGTTCACCAAAAATCAATTCGCACAACATTTGTACCTGATGGATGAACAACAACACCCCAACTAAAGAAAATTACGGTAACTGGCACAAAACATTAGAACAAATTTTGCTACAAATTATTGATTTAAAAAGCCATGTCAAGGTTTTACCTCAAAGCAAGAAAAAGAAGACAACAAATAAGAGCACTGAACTTATTAAAGTAAAAGAAAATAAAATCAGCTTAATAATACTACATAAGAAATAAGTGGCAAAAGTTGTGAATATTTCAGAAATCTAAAAAAAAGTTTAGTAACGCCTACACAAAATTTACAAGTTAAACTAAAGCTAAAAAGGTCAAAAACCGGCAATTTAAAAACCAAAAAGAACAAGTGCAAATCAAACTTAGTTAACGTTTTTTAAGAGATCATTTCATTTTAGAACTGAATGAAGAAATGAATCCGGTAATTTTGAAAAGAGCATATCTCCATGTTTTTCTAGTTCTCTCTTGTCTAGGTTTCTTAATTATAAAACAGTGATTTATGCTACCCATGGTCTTGAATATCTTGCGTTCAAAGTAGAGAGAGAGCGGTTAGGTAATTAGGGGTATAGTATGATTTTCAAATTGACATAATTCGATTATTTTAGAAATATATACCAAAAAATACATTCACAAAACGTAATGGAAAAAGCTAAAACTTTTATTGAAACTGCATGGCCTTAAGTTGTGCAAGGGAGGTCCCAAAGGACGTAATACTTATGCTTACTGAATACATATGGGTCATTCTACCTCGTTTTTACATTCAAAATGTAGATTTCCCAAAAACAGTCTTTCTGATACTTTGTCAAAAAATATTCAATAAATGGTTTTGGAAAAAGTTTTTCCGGTCTTAACTAATTTCGAAAACACGATTTTTGAAAATCACAAGCTTTAATAATTTATGGATTTTCGAACGCTTGTATTTCAAAATGTACGCGTCAGGTAGAAAAGCCGTTAAGGCATAAAACTCAGCATTTTACGTCTATTTTCTTACTTTCTTATTATCGTGTTTAAAATTTGCTTCTCTTGAGATGTAAACAATAATTTTGCGGGTATGTTTAATCTTTTGGTTTTTTTTTTTTTAGAGAGAAATTGAACCGAATCCTGGTTGTATAAATAGAAAATTTTCTGTGTCGCCACGCGAAAAAAGTTATCACAAAATAACTAACAAATTCATAGAATAGAATCAATGCAACGCAGTAACACAAATGGATCACGGTCGAACTTTGTAGAATGTTTTTATTTTTTATAAAAAATAAATATTAATCACAGAATATGAGATTTCCTGTAAACGGCGCGGACAAATGTTGTGTCCGATTTCGCTGAAATTTTACGATAAAACCAACTCAATAAAACGTAGAAAAAATCTGCCTAATGTGTCAATACAAATGACCAAATTTACCTGTGGCATGGGTTCCTTAAGGAACCCATAAAAATTCATTTGGTACTGTCTCAAAATTTATGCGATTCTTTGAGCGTTTTATGGGTAATTTGTTCCATTTGGATTATAAAAACTGCCGGAAAATATGGTACTTCCTTTCAAACATTTTTAAATAATTTTTATTTTTGATGTTTAGGTATTTTTCCTGAATAAAAAAAGGTTGAAGGTTCGCCCAAAATGTTCCCAACTTTTCATATGGAGTACTGCCCAAATTCGAAATTTTATTAACAAATTTTTCTTTTTTATTTAGAATTGGTTGGACAAAAACGGTGCTTGAAACATGTCTACGTATGCTTTCAATTTTCTGGTCCATAAAACGCGAAACTTTTTTCATAAATTTTTTCACATTTCCTTTGCTCGACTACCGTGGGATATGAATTGTAAGCCATCAGTGTAGTAGATGAATACGCTAACCACTGGGCTCATCCACAGAGTTTTTTAATACCCCGGATTATATTAGGCATTGAACTTGATGTTAATATGACAACAACGTAGAAGGCATATGTACAATTATCTAAAATAGTGTGTAATAGGTATGATTAAATCTTTGCATAACTGCTAATTGTTGGTGAATTAATGACTTACAATTAGCCTTAATCCTTATAAAACTTAATAACTAAGTTTTATTGGTATTAAACTATTTGAAGTCAGTTTGAATCTGCTTCCATACATTAAGCATATGGCCAAGCTGGGTACCAAAAAGATATACCTACAGGAATTTTTTTCTCATATCATCGAAATCTAGCAGTTGTTAGTATAATAGTAGCACTTAGTTAATATATGACTGTCTGAAACTAAAAGTTCTATAATTCAAATGTAAAATGCAATGTACTGTCACCACCAAAACGCAGTAATCCAGGGTTGTCCACGTAAGATGGTACAGTACACTGAGCACTAACATTTTGGCACAATCCAACCCAACAATGATTCGTTCCATATACTCACATGCATGTCCTCCGACATGGACTCATCATATCTGGCCTTATTAAAAACGGGAGGATTATCATTAATATCCTCAATGGTTACAGGAAATGTGCAGACATCGTCTAAAGGTGGACGTCCATTATCTGTCGCTTGTACCGTTACATAAACGGCCTTTTCATGAATCGGTTCATCTCGATCGAAAGTGTGCGCCGTGACAATAACACCCGTATTGGCATTAATATGAAATTTCGGACGTTCCGACGGAGATTGTGCCAGACTATAACGAATTTCCTGATTCGGATCAGGATCATCGGCTTGCACCTTTATAACAAATGTATTTTCCGGTTGTTCCTCTTTCACTGAAGGCGCATAACGGGCACAATTTTTAAAAGCGGGTTTACGATTATCGACCGAGTATACTTCGTTCGAAATAACGTTATTCATAGAGGAACTCATCGTGTGGCTGCCACCGAAAAATACCGCCGAATTACCGGAACGCGCCGCAGGCAGTGCGGAATAGAGCGAATTTGATGACATTAATTCATCGGGCTGAGGGTGAGGTTGGGGCCACGGTTGTGGTGAACGACGTAACCGAAAAACATCCGATGGCAGCACCGCAGGTGAGGACAACGCAGATTTTGAAATTGGAGCTACATATTTGTCAGCTAGTTGCAGCAGCAGCGTCGGCGGGTGTACAAGCTGAACCGTTGTGACTAATGTTAACGTGAACGTGATACACGTGATATAGTTTACCAACACCGATTTTCTGTTGTGTGTAAACATTTTCTTGCATTACACTATAAAGCCAAGTTGGAAGAGATTTAACACTAATTTTGTTGTTATGTTGCAAATTCACTATGTTAATATGACTGAATTTTTGCAGATATTGGAAATTATTTTTTTTAAATTCACTTATTTTGCCGGTTCTTTGTTTTGGCTGCACTGCAAATTTCGGCCTAGGTCGTCGAACATCAAAAAATTAACGGCGCCGTACAAAAAAAACCGATGCGTTTGCTGTTATCGTCGCTGCTCTTGTTCACAGCGATGGCTATTTGTTGTTGTTTTAGTACACGTTGTTGCTGGTTTCACTTCGGCAGCAATTGACTGCATTTTCATGGAAACACATTCGTCAAACACACAAATTGAAATTTTGTTTTCTTTTGAAAAAATTCTTTTATCTTTATTTTTGTTCGCCTTCAATTTTATTTTACTCATTCATTTCACCTTTTTTTATTCAAACAGGTAATTCCAGGTAAAAATAGTGGTTAACACGGCACACACACAGCAAGAGTTGTTACCAATTTTGCATGTGTGTGCGAATGTGTAAGCGAATTATGATTGTATTTGTTAACAATAAAAAAATGGACAACTTTTTAACGAAGAAAAAAAGCAGGAACGTAGCGTTAAGTTTTAGGTAAATTCACAGAATATTCTTTTAAAACGATTTGTTTCCAATATGAATTAATATTATATTTTAATGAGTTCACTTCATACAATTCAAAAAAACTACGGCATTGATTTTAATTGTAAACAAAATTTTTCCATTAGAATCCTACACTTTTCTGTAGGTACTCTTTTTTACAGTTGCATTTGCAACGTTATTCACATAAATAAAAATTTTGAGTTCTTTTACACAACAAACCGATCACTTCTCGGCTGAATTTTCCGTTATCCGCTCAAAAACCCGCAAGTATGCAAACCACGAACGCCAGACTCAAACTCCGACAACGTTGGCAACAAAATCAAGCACAACTGTCGTTTTCTTTCTGGTCGACATCAAAAAGTATACAAACAAAATGTAAATTGTGTATGTGTTCTAAAAATTACTGGTATAACGAGTTTTTCTCTTTTGATTCCAGTTTCTTTTTGTTCACTTTTTTAAATGCTTCAGAAAATGAATGCATGTTACTCGATTTTATTTACTTCTTTGATTCGTGGACTTGTAACTGTTTGAGTAGCACTGTGTTCGGTACTAAAACAGATCATACAAGGTCGCTTTCAGAAGATACTGTAACGATTTCATAATGGAGGTTATATCAGAGTGTCAAATTAAGTACGTTGCAATTTTAATATACGATTTGCAAGTATTGGCACTGTTGCATAAGCTGACTTCAGTCAAGGCATGCATGGCTTAGTTGGGCCTTATTCCATCGCTATGACATATGCGAATAGTAAGATTTTTCGCATTGCGTATTATGATATTTACACACACCGAATTTGAGTGCAGGCGCAAGACTTCGAAATAGGTTTTTGTTGTGTGAATGCTCGGTATTTCTAGTCCGGTGTAGTACGTCGATCCACAAGTTAGCTATTGTGTAAGTGGAGACTTGTGAATCAGCGTTCAAGTTTCAAAAATGCTTAAGTTCATAAAAAAGTAAAACAAATGTTAAAACTAGCATTTAGCTTAAATTAATATTAAAATTTAACATAAATAAATTTTAAAATAAAATTCTATAGGAAAACTTAGAGACAACATCTATTTATTATTAATTTTTTTCTTAAGTTTTGACAACGTCGTAGAAAACTATTTTTTTTTTGTTTGATTTGACAACAACAGCAACGACATTTCAGCGCCGGCGTATGTGCGTGTAAATGCCTGAAACGGTTTTATATTAGTTTGGTTTTTTTTTCAGAACTGATATGCACGTGACGCAATTTCGTACCTACTTTAGACAGCGTTTACACGAGGAAACTCTTCAAAGAAAGTTTCCCTGTCTATAGGCAAGAAGGGAAAAACGAAAGGGTGGTGTACATAATTTGTCGTACACGCGAAATCCCTTTCGTTCTATTCTTTAGCTGATATTATGCTTAGAATTTACGTTTGTTGTGGTGGGTTGACGCAGTAATTGCTTTGAAATTTTCTTGCACAAACAAATTCTAGTTTCCGTGTGTAAACGCAAAAGAAATTCACAAAAGAGAATAGACAAGAATTTCTCAGACCGAATTTGCTCGTGTAAACGTTGACTTACATGGTACAATTATACATGATAGAACCATGATTTAATGGTTAAATCATGTTGTCAAACTCAAATTATGCAAAACAAAAGAAAAATTCTAACAAGAGCGCGTTTTTTAATAGTCAAAAAAAAAACAAAACATGCTCTTTTGACACAAAAGGTAGGCATGAAAATACAGAAGAAGAACTGTCACTTAGAATTTCTGCTACCATAATATTTGTACCATGCCTTCTGTACGCCACAATACAAATGGCAATTATTCTGACATTTCGCTACTGCCTGTAATAACAAACTGTAAATTTGATTTTGTTGTACACAATAAATCTTAA
This sequence comes from Meiosimyza decipiens, assembly GCA_963680825.1. NCBI lineage: Eukaryota > Metazoa > Arthropoda > Insecta > Diptera > Lauxaniidae > Meiosimyza > Meiosimyza decipiens. The sequence continues at coordinate 73,500,217 of OY804261.1, read as the reverse complement.
ATTTTTTTTTAATCAAGCATTTATTTTCATAAAAATACATTAAACTCAAATGTTAGACGAAGCAGATGTAGAATCTAAGGCCCTAACAGCGGCCCAAAAAGCGCGTATTGAAAGAAACCGCGTGAAGGCCTTACATCTGCGACAGGGAAAATTGGTCGCACATCCCTACGCACAGCTCACCAAAAGGTAAATTAAATGGTTATGAAAAAAGTGCTTAACTAAAATTAAATAAAATCAGAGATGGCAGCTTACCTGAGACATCAGTTATTAAAGTGCAAGGCACCAAATATGTTGACAGTGGCGGTGGATTTCTGATAGAGCAGAGTCTGATACCTGACTCACAAAAAGTAACCGGCACCACAGAGTCCAATGAAGTTACAGCACAATTGATTGATGAAGCTATTTCCATACCAGTATCTTATGAAGAATGTATTGAATGCGGTGATTCCTTTGCCGATTCGTATCTTTTCAATAATTTCGAATATTCTGTTTGTGACAAATGTCGAGATCCAGATGAGAAGCATTCACTAATAACACGCACTGAGGCGAAAGCTGAATATCTACTCAAAGATTGTGACTTTGATCGCAGAGAGCCGCCACTCAAGTATATTAGCCGCAAGAACCCACACAACGTGCGCTGGGGCGAAATGAAGCTGTATTTGCATTCGCAAGTATGTAAAAAAATTAAGTGTTGCATGCAACAGTGGCATAAGACAAAAAAATAACTTTTGAGTTATTTTACCTCAAAGTTGAAATTATGAGAACTTTGTAACTGCTCATGCGAAGATAGCCTCTATCCTCAAAAAACATGGATCTTTTTTACAGAGGGCTATTGCTGACAATGTGGTAAAGTTTATTGATTTTCTATGAGTAAGTCGCACGCTCTTGTTGCATCCAACAGAAAAAGCTTATTGGAAATAAGTTAGGTTTGCCAGACGTCCTTGATTCCAATAAGATATGTAAAGTGTTCTCGTGTCCTCAAATCCTTGTCTCGCTTTGAGGTTACTTTTGAAAAAATATACATACACCTATCCCCCGAATTACACGGAAGATAGGTTCCTCAGAAAGCCGTGTAAGTCGAATTAAAAATTTTTATATGAAAAACCGTGACAAACGAAAACAACCTTAAATGTACTTATTCAGATATTTATTGAGCAGAAATAAAAGTATCACACTCAAAAAAATATATAAGTATTTAATTCATAGATAAACAACATAACGTAATTTCATATACCTCTGCTTTTTGTTTTTTCTGCATTTTTTCTGTTGTTTCGGAAATGTCTTTTGCTCTGGAATGTCGTTTGATTTCACGATTTTTTATGTGTACTGATTCACATCAACAGGTACACATAATAAATTACTATGCATACCGAATTTTTTAATTTAAAACAATTTTTGACAAAAGAAATATTGAAACTCCCTAGAAGTTAAGTATGAGCACGAGTTCAATAGAATTTTTGGTTTTAAAAACCGTGTAAAATTGAAAACGTGTAAAAAAGTAGCGTGTAAAACGGGGAAGAGGTGTATTTACTTTTTTCTGAAAGTCCTCGATTCGTCCATTGGTCATCTATTAACCCAAAGTAAGTAACATACGTAGGTAAACTAAATTTTATTGAAAATGGCTTAGAAATAAAACAAACCAGGGGTAAAGATGTAAGGGAAAACAATTAAATTTTTCTTAATACATATTTCCTAATTTGCTACAATTTTTGGCAAAAATTAGAATGTAAGGGAAAACAATTACATTTTTCTTAATACATATTTCCTAATTTGCTACAATTTTTGGCAAAAATTAGAATGAAGAAAGGTCATAAAATATTGTTTGTTTCATTATTACAAACATAAGATAAAGAAGCTGTTCACATAATACGTAACGCTGTTAATAGACATTTTTGAACAACGCCCCCTAAGGACGTTACGTGATATATGAACAGCCCCTGAACATTTTCCATTTTTAGATCGAAAAACGTGCTATGGAGGTTTGGGGTAGTGAGGAAGAACTCATACGTCAACATGAAAGTCGTGAAACCATGCGTGAAGTATCAAAAGTAAAAAAATATAATAAACAAATGAAGCAGCTACGCATGGAGGTACGCAGCAGCTTATACACCAAAGATACAAAGGTGACGCATGCACATGAATTTGGTCCAGATACCTATAATGAAGATGAAGATAACTATACACATACGTGCTTGAAATGTCCTTACGTGGAAACTTATGAGAAAATGTAATTTTATAAACTTTTTTGTAACTCATGTTTTATTTGGCTTATACCTTACCTACATGAATAAATTTATACTTTGAAGCTTAATTATACATCCAAATAGCCTCGATTACCATTTATTACACGAGTAAAATTGCTAAGGGTCTTGTAAATTTTTCATACGCATGACATAATGATTTTAAGTTGTTTATTTTTTAGTGACGGTTTAAATACTTCTATTGAAAATTCCCAGTAGGCAAGGGCAGGAGCTTGCAGGCCTTCTAGCAGGCCTTACCTGGTAAGATTAAGGCCTTACCACCTCCTTTCAAACTTACTTTATTTTTTATATGAAACGTCCCGATAAGTAAGGCCTAATTTAGCAGGCCTGATAGAAGTACTCTTCGAGCAGGTCTTCCTACATCGCTTGCGTCAAGAGCACTTCTAAGATCGCTTACCGTAGAAGGGGTCATAGAAGTACTTTGAAAAAATTAAATCTTAATACGTCGTGAGACTCTTAGTTAAATGTTTTTTTTATCTGCGTCAACCTCCCTTACGTTCATATTTTTAATGTTTATTTTTTGTGACGATTTCTTAATTTATAATTTCACACTGAATACACAACACTCTACCACTTTAGCATAACATGAAACAGAAGACCAACCTAGCAACATGCACACCGTTCCTAACTTCTAACCATGCATCAACTATTGATGTCGTATAAGTACAATGCAATGACAAAAAAGTAATGCCGAATCATAAAACATTCCAATACATGAAATAAAAAAATACATGAAGTCCTTCTTTTTTGCCTTCTATTATGAGGCCTTATAGCACTGCTGCTGTGGGAAGGCCTTATAGCATTGCTGCTATGGGAAGGCCTTATAGCAGTACATAATAGCATTTCATGAGTATATGGAGTGTAACTATTCTGCTAATTAAAAATTCACTACTTATTAAATTTACTTATTGTTAATATTGACAGATTGTAATTAAAAACAAAAATCATAGTAAAAAAAAAAAATTTTTTTTTTGTTATTTACATGAAAATTTAGTTTTGAGAAGGCCTCTTACAATCGGAGCAGTGCTAGCAGGCCTTCTCTGGGGAAGGCCTTGCTCAATTGCCTGCTGGGTTATACTTAACTTGGAGTCATTAGCAGAGATGTATTCTATGCAATCGATTCAATGGTTCTTTATATAAGAAAGGCTTATCGGTTCAAGCATATCTCTGCCGCAGGATGTTCTCGTGCGAGATTCAGGCTTTTTTTATTGGAAAGTTGCTGATCTTTATTGCAGTTTCTGTAATAATTTATTGATCAGGAGGAATGGGACATTATTCCAGGTCCCCTGTCTGTTACTTTTAAAAATGACACTTTAAAAGTGCATCCACATATTTTGAAAAATTCAAGTTCGAATTCCACACCACACCTACCTTCCACATAATGCTACGCAAATCTTTTACAATTTTGCTGTTGAACGTTCCTTTGACAGCGTTGACACGAGGAAACTCTTGAAAGAAAGTTTTCCTGTTTGTCGACAAGAAGGGAAAAACGAAAGGGTGGTGTACATAATTTGTCGTACACGCGAAATCCCTTTCGTTCTATTCTTTAGCTGTATTATGCTTTAAATTTACGTTTGTTGTGGCGGGTTGACGCAGTAATTGCTTTGAAATTTTCTTGCACAAACAAATTCCAGTTTCCGTGTGTAAACGCAAAAGAAATTCACAAAAGAGAATAGACAAGAATTTCTCAGACTGAATTTGCTCGTGTAAACGTTGACTTTCGTAGCGCAACAGTTTTTATTCATCTCTTTTGAACTTGGCAAAAATTTCAACTTTCATGTGTGATGAAAAGCATTCGAATACTTTGACAGCTAACGACGCTGTGCACCGCAAATACCCAGCAGGCAATTGAGCAAGGCCTTCCCCGGAGAAGGCCTGCTAGCACTACTGTGATGGTAAGAGGTCTTCTCAAAACTCATTTTTTTTTTTTTTATAATGATTTTTGTTTTTATTTACAATCTGTTAATATTAACAATAAGTAAATTTTATAAGTAGTGAAATTTTAATTAGCAGAATAGTTGCGCTTCATTGAGTGGATCATTCATGAAATGCTATTATGCCTTACCACAGCAGGCGTGCTATTATGCCTTCCCACAGCAGTAGTTCTATAAGGCCTTCCCACAGCAGCAGTGCTATAAGGTGTTCCCACTGCTATAAGGCCTGATACTAGAAGGCAAAGAAGAAGGACTTCATGTATTTTTTTTATTTCATGTATTGCAATGTTTTATGATTCGAAATTACTTTTTTGTCATTGGATTGTACTTATACGACATCAAAAGTTGATACATTGTTAGAAGTTAGGAACGGTGTGCATGTTGCTAGGTTGGTCTTCTGTTTCATGTTATGTTAAAGTGGTAGAGTGTTGTGTATTCATTGTCGAATTGTAAATTAAAAAAACGTCACAAAAAATAAACATTAAAAATATCAACGCAAGCGAGGTTGACGCAGATAAAAAAAACATTTAACTAACACGACGAAGTAAGATTTCATTTTTTCAAAGTACTTCTGTGACCCCTTCTACGGTAAGCGCTCTTAGAAGTACTCTTGACGCAAGCGATGTAGGAAGACCTGCTTGAAGAGTATTTCTAGCAAGCCTGCTGAAGAAGGCCTGTTTTATCGGGACATTTCATATAGAAAAGAAAGTAAGTTTGAAAGGAGGTGGCAAGGCCTTGATCTTGCCAGGTAAAGCCTGCTAGAAGGCCTGCAAGCTCCTGCCCTTGCCTACTGGGTAAATCTATGATCTTATTTACAGAGCTTCACTTCTGAACGTGTGTCAACGTTTACACGAGAAAATTCGGTCAGAAAAACTCTTGTGTATTCTCTTTTGTGAATTTGTTTTGCGTTTACACACGGAAACTAGGATTTCTTTGTGCAAAAAAATGCCAAAGCAATTACTACGTCAACCCGCCACAACAAACGTAAATTCAAAGCATAATATCAGCTAACGAATAGAACGAAAGGGAATTTGCGAGTACGACAAATTCTGCACACCAACCTTTCGTTTTTCCTTCTTGCCAACAAACAGGAAAACTTTTTCTCAAGAGTTTCCTCGTGTAAACGTTGACTTTGGTCAAAATTGGGAATTGGAATATATTTGTGTTAGTCAACGCTTACACGAGCAGATTCGGTGCAGGAAATTCTTGTCTATTTATTCTCTTTTGTAAATTTGTTTTGCGTCACACACGAAAACTAGAATTTGTTTGTGCGTGAAAATTTCAAAGCAATTACTACGTCAACCCGCCACAACAAACGTAAATTCAAAGCATAATATCAGCTAACGAATAGAATGAAAGGGATTTCGCGTGTACGACAAATTCTGTACACCACCTTTCGTTTTTTCTTCTTCCAACAAACACTAAAACTTTCTTTCAAGAGTTTCCTCGTATAAACGTTGACTTACTGGAATGCGTATTCCGCGTATTCATACATTTTGAAATCCATCAATATGCATTGCGATTCAAATCACAATAAATATTGAACGTGCAGCAGGGCATTTGACCAAATTTTCACATATATATAAGCCACCCAAAGGCGCTCTGATTGTCAACAGCTGAGAGATAATTTGTGTTGTTTACTTCTGAACGCAGCTGTTTTTGCCAGTACGTGTCGATATTGTTTGTTGTATGGAAAGTTATTTAGGAGCTGTCCGTTTTCAGCACCTTGTGTTTCTTTCAAAAGTGTAAATATTTACAATTTGTGCATGAAATATATGCAAGTTTTCACAATGCAAGAAAAAGTTCATTTAACCTAAATATTTTCCATAAATCGAATGGGTGTTGGTTGCACATAATTTCTGCGATCTTTTTTATGTGTTATTTCTCATACGCGCGTTTTTGCAGAACAGTCACTTAACTATTTGCAATCGTGATTAAAAAAAGTGGTTTGTATAGAAATTTTTAGGTTCTTAAGTGTACGTTGCGCGCGTTACGTGCAATGCGTTGAGTAAAATGTGGCTGCGAGCAAACATTCCGACGTCAATACCTAGGGGCCCCTACTCTAAAGCTGCCACTTTGCAGGCAAGGAACGATTAAACAGTATTTCACTATACACAATCTTCACATCTTTGGTTTTTTTTACTTTTGTTTCAATTTGACAATTCGCAAAAGTCATTTTTTTTTTGTGTTCCAAATTTTTTTGAAATAAAGTGAAAATTATGAGAAAAATTAGCGGACACCACAAATTGTGAAAAAATTTTGGCTGTAAATATGTAAAAATGAAAAATATGTGAAATGTAAACAAACTCGGATGGACAAATTAAATTTTCCACTTTTTGGAACAAATGCGGACGGACAAATTAAATTTTCCACTTTTTGGAACAAATGCCGATTTTTTGACTGATTTTCTTTCATTTACGTTACGAATTTTATTTTTTATACGCTGGGACAAAATTGCAAAAAAATGATGCAAAATTTTCAGTCCAGTTCGAAGCTTTTTTCAAACTTCACACCACTACTTTTTTCGATCGAAATTTCGGATTTCTAAAATTATTATCTTTCAAGACCTGGGAGCCCCCTACTCTAAAGCGATGCTAAAGCCAATGTGCAAAAAAGCACATTTTATTCAGGCGCTCGTATTGTGATGTGACGTAATTCTCAAGTTCTCAACTAAAAATCTGGAAAAGGAAAATTGCTCAAAACGTAATAAAACGTTTTTTGACATTTTGAATCCAATACAAGGAAAAAGCAAAACTTTTGTGGAACGAAAAATAGAAGAAATAAAATTTATCTACAAAAAAAAATATTTCTTAAGAAATGATTTTTACGTTATAGGATCTGTAGAAATGTCGAGTGTACAGGAAAGATATGAAGCGTTTTGGTAACACTAACCAAGCAGAGTTGCCTTGCCCGTCTCGATGACCGGAACTGAACGAATTTTGGTAAATTTTACTGTTTAAATTAAAAGTTTGTAAGATCACAGCTTGAAATGTATGCAACATGATTTCACTGGATAAGAGTGATAGAATAAATAAGGTTGGGTTGTTGAATCTTGTCCCAAACATTGATTGGTACTGGTTTTTTGGGTAAATTTTTGTTAATGAAGATTGCGGTCTGAAATGCATGGCAATTGATAGAACTCGAAGAGTCTAAATAGAATTTATAGCGCTGCTTTGTCGAATCCTATTCAAACATGGGATGCCACCCGTTTTTGGGGCCAATTTTTCTTGAATTCGACAATGCATCGTTACATGTTCTATTTACGCTCTTATAGTTCTATCATTTGGCACACATTTCAAGCTGTAATTAAATAAACTAAATAGGCCAAAATTTGAGCATTGTAACGGGCTTTGGTAAAACAACTCTGGTTGGTTAGTTTCACCAAAATGCATCTCTATCTATGTCAAACAATATTAGGAACTGTACATAAGAAAGACTTTTTATTAACTTTGAACCTCACTCCATCATGTATCCTGTATATGGATACGGTTACACAATTATTGGCCCCCATCTCCCCATGAGCGCATATTAGGTCTTAACGATGGATGTAGTGCGTGAAATTCGTGATGCACGGATATAACATTTTCGATATGATTCACAGTAAAAATGAGTTGAGTTGAGGGATTCAAGAAATACGTATCGGCCATTCTTTTAATAAACTGCACAATTTTTTTCTATACTTGAACATTTTTTGAATGTCTCAAAAACTATGGGAAATAGCAATACTCTTTTAAGGAGTTTCTTTTGAAAAACCTTAAGTATAGTTTAGTTAAGTCCATATTGCTTCCTTCATAATTAGCTGATAAGTGTAAAAAAGCAAGACAAATGAGCTTAAATGATTCATTTACGGACATTTTTTAACATGTATGAAATCGACGGCATCCCCATCACTAAACTAGCGGTATTACGGCTTTCGTGTTTTGACTATTCTTGTAGACCTTGATAAGGTAGGCAATAAATCTGTGGTCACAAAGGATATCAGCTAAAGTTGATCTGTAATCACAAGACAAAATTCAGGGTATACATAAGCATATGACTGTTTTGACTAGTCAGAACTAATTTACACAAACTGTTATTCCTTCTAGCCAGAGAAAAGCTGGATGATGTGAAAAAAACATAAGCAATTGCTTAAACTTGTTATTTTACATTGGAATTTAGTGAGCAAAAATGCTAAATACATTCGCTTGTTTATCCATTAAAAAAATCTGGCTTTGGAATTCTATAATCTATATAAATCAAAAGTCAAAACTAGGTGTCATAGAAATCATAAACTTCCAAAATGTATACACTTGTTTTGCGTCATCCGCTGTTTATTTTAATTTCCTAACTCTTCTGCGTTCCATAGTTTCTTTAGTCTGATTTCTTACGTAAAAAACGAAATGTGTCAGAAAATTAATAATAACTAACTTTTTAATAATGATTTTTGCTTCAACTATTAAAAAAGCGTGAACACTAAAATTCCAAAAAAAAAACAATAAAATGTCCGTATTTACATACATATTTAAATTTTAATTATATAAATAATATAAAAAAGTTTGAAATGTGCTAAAATTTGTTTTATATTTCACTCACAGGATCCGAAAAATAAACAATTTTCAATTGGTTTAAAAAATTAATGCTGTTCTTTCGACGTTTCCATGCGCAATATCCGGCAAGGCAACTTGTTCAGTGTCACCAAAGAAAGAACACGAAGAATAACAAAACAGCAAAATTGAATAAAGAAAACATGGAAAACAAACGTTGCTCTTCTTATTCAAAATTTCGTCTTTGGCAACATGGTTATGATTTTGATAAAGACCAAACCGATAAATTCAGACTTGTATCTTATAATATACTTTCCCAAGATCTATTGATAGAGCATATGCACTTATACACAAAAATTGAACCCGCTTTTCTACAATGGGACTATCGTTTAAAACAACTGAAATCGGAAATCCTCATACTTAAGCCGGATATATTATGCCTACAAGAAATGCAATCTAATCATTTGAAAAATTTTGTTAGAGCTATTGATGTTGAAAAAAAATTTGAATATATTTTCAAGAAAAAAAGTGGTACGCGAACGGATGGATGCGCCATAATATATGACAGACAGAAATTTCGTCTTCTTGAAGACTGCACAGTCGAATACTACTCATCAGCAGTAGGGCCTCTTAACCGTGAAAACGTGGCAATTATTGCTAAATTTTGCACTAAAGGCAATCAACCAAAACATTTTCTTGTAGCAACAACTCACTTGCTTTACAATCCAAGACGTGAAGACGTGCGAGTAGCACAAATTAACAAACTTCTTTGTACGCTAGAAAATTGTTGCTCAGAAGGATCGAATAGGTTGCCCACTTTGCTTACAGGTGACTTTAATTTTGAGCCTTTTACGTGCCCACATGAGCTTATCAGCAAGCGATCATTGGTTTATACCCAGCAACCATACTTTAATACTAATAATAGTTTTTTATCGCATTCTTTACAATTGAGCTCAGCATATCGGTATTCTAATGCGTCAACTTTTCAAAACAGATGGATAACAGTTGATTATATATTTTACTCCTCAAACAAGTACATGGGAAATATTAAAATTTGGAGCGTTTACGAATTGCCATCTGTATCATTATGTGATGAAATGGGCTTAATACCAAATAGAAATCTTGGTTCTGATCATTTATGTTTAGCAGTAAGATTTTCAATTGAGAATCCAATAACTTGAAAGTGTAAAATATTTTTAGAAATTTTTAAGTTTTTATGTTTGAAACAAGCCAAATATAAAATAATATTATATTTTCAATAGATAGCAATATTTGAAAAATTTAATAAAACTAATATTATAATACATAACACAAAAACATGGCTAAATTCAATCCATATATTCTTCATTTTTATTTAATTAACGCTAAAATTTTTCTACTTTGCCCTTTTTTACTCCTTAAAAAGCAAAAACATGTAAAAATAACTTAAGCCAAACGATAAAAATGTGCATTCGTTGCAAAAAGATGTGTTTATATAAAATTTAATGTGCATTAAAAAGAATAAATTTTAAATTTGAAATAATTAATGATTCGCTAACTTTAAACACTGGTAAACTTATTAGTAAATGGAAATCTGTTAGTTCTATTCATAAAATGGGCTAAAAAATTATGCTGCAATTTGTAAACACAACTGCAAAATATATTTTGCAATGAAAAGTTGCATCACTTTTTGCCAACATGGTTTTTATCTCGAACGATCAACTACGTCGAACTTTGCAGTTTTTTTAAAAATTTTTTCATTGGTACATACCTTCTAAAATTGACTTTAAGTACGGGTTCCATTCAAATTTCCTTGTTTGGTGGCATACAATCATCTCTTTTATTGTTTGTTCTGGGTGCGCAGAGTATGTACATAATACAAACTTATCCCATTTTTGTTAAGGGCTGAACTTACTGAGTTTTGCATATATTCACCTTGATGAAATCCGCTGCACATTTGATTAAGGGTTAACATCCAAACAATAATAAGTCAGCGGTGTCAATTGGGTAGGGCTGGGGGAGGGGAATCGGCCCTCCTCTAGGGATCTGAGATTAATCAATAAATTGATTCAATAAAACCGTGGCAAAATTATACACCGAAAAAAATTTATTTCACTAATATTTTGTACATTCGTCTAGTTTTTAGAAGATTATCCAAGATATGTATACCAATTCTATCGCATACTAATAATTGAAATTGTTTTTATACAAACTTTATACTGCTTGATACAAAATATAGTATAAGTATTATGTATAGTATAATATATTTTTCGGTAGGGGTGGCAAATAATTTGTTTGCCTCGGGCACCCGATATGCAGAGTACGTCTCTGAATATATCTGATAATATAGATATTACGTATCATAATATTTTGGCCCGACTAAAGTACAGTTTACCAGAATATTGAAACCGTTATCATTCTTTGTGTCATGCATGGACTAGAGCGCCGCCGATACGAAAGGCGATTGTATTTCTTCTAATATTCGATATGAAATCAGTTTTATAATTAAAATATGATCGTTCTTCGAAAACCGCTGTTTCCGCGTATTATGACAAAATTGCATCGTACTTTAAGCAGCGAGCATCATTTTCATCAGAAGCCATTTCAACACAACACAAAGCTAATGAATATATTAGAAACATTTAATCGGGATTCGGAAACATTTCGCCGCCTGAATTCTCTTTTGCTCCATACGCCTGAAGGTGTATTCGGAGAAAATCGAAAAAAAAGTTTGAGCATTAAAAGCAAAAACTTGGTCCGAAAAAGTACCATTGAAGTTTGAATTAAACAGTATGTTGATAAATTGGGTTGCTCTGTGCCAAATTTCAAAAATGGGAACAAAGTACTTTTGGAGATATATTTTATTATTAGATATTTTATTAGATGAGTTATAGTGGACAGTTTGTCCATACAATACAAATCAATGACATGTAATATATGGAGCAAATCTGCATTTAGGAACTATTGCAATGGAGCAAATAATAACTGCGTTGTTTTTAACTAAATATGTATGGAAATGTTAATTACAAAACAGTTTTTTTTTCATATAAAACTTGCTCCAAAATTTGGATTTTGCAGAAAATAATAAATTAAAAAATGTGGCTTATGGAGCAAAGTGAACACTGCATATCTCAGAAACTATAACAGACAGATTTTTATAGGAATTTTCCAAGGGGTTTGATTTTGTTGTAATAAAAGCGTTGATATTCTTTAAAAGTACATTTAAAGTGCTTAAAAATCATCTGAGGTAGCTGCGTTCCCGTATAAAAATACATTAGTGCAATTACAGGTTTTGAAACAGATTTACTTTAGCTGACATTCTTCACCTTTTTTTTTTGGCTAAAAGGGGGTAAAAGGCAAATAAAAAAATTGAAAAAAAGTGTCGCTCGGATCTAATAGTTATAGCCATCGAAAGTTACGGATATAGCTTTTATAAAAACGATTATAAGCTGGGAACCCCTGCATGGATATCAGAAATAGGGGTGTCATAAGGAAGATAATTTAATGTCCCACAATATCCGTACGCAAAGTTTTGAAATTGAACCTAAGACTGAGAATATGACGATTTTTCTGAAATTTTGATCAAATTTTTTTATTTTAAATTCGTTATTTATACCAAAAAATGTGTTAATAACCTGTACTTTTTTTAGCATGTCAAGAAAGCATGATACCTTTGCTTTAAAATGATGTAACATTTGTATTTTTTTTCCATTTCACTTATTTTTATCGAAAAAAGTAAATTCACTTTGGTGAATTTGGTATTAAAATATATAGTAACTTTTTACTTTAGCGGCCTCACTCCCAATTTTCTTGAAATTTTGCTATGTTATACAGTTATGTATGCTAATCTAGAATATATTCATCTGTTGGGCGTGCAAACGCCTCCTTCCTTTTTTTACCTTGAAAATCTCTTGCATCAAAAGCCTGATGCTGTTTGCCAGATGCCCCAATTTATTTTGGCTATTTTAAATCTGAAAATATCTATAACACAGTCTTATATTCGATATGCTCTTTCTCGCTCTTTATGGGACTGAATCATTTTATGTGTCAAAAATCTATTACAATAACAAAAGCACTGAAGTCAAAGAATATGAATATTCTTTGCTGAAGTAGTCTCGTCATCCATTGCAAAAGTGAAGATTTTATTAATGTTAGAAAAATAAAGGAACAATTCAAACTATTTTGTTCCCGAAACTTGTATTTATAAACTTTGCCGTTAACGACGCATTTGAAAAAGAAAAGTGCATCAAACAATTTACACTGTAATCGATTAGTGATTTCTTTTAACCTGCTGCTGCACACCAACGTCGCTGCTGCCACCGCCATCACCACATAAACTGCAATCGCTATGGAACAACAAACACAAATAAGTGACGCTGAAAAAGTGCGAATTGTTTCCGATTTTATTTTGCATGCGCCGCCTGGTGAATTTAACGAAGTGTTCAACGATGTACGTGAACTGCTCAAAAATGATGCCCTTCTGAAGGAGGGCGCCAGCTCAGCTTTCGCTCAGTACAACAAGGATCAGCTGACACCTGTGCGGATCGAAGGAAGTGAACATAATGCAGTCATTTCAGAGCACAACGATTTGGGTGAGTTATTGGTGGGAATGATGGAATGTTGACCTTGGGCGTGAAAAATATAGTTAACTATTTGTAAATATATCAAAAATGATTATGGCCAGCCTAAATAGTTAGTTATATTTTGTGCTTAATCGGTAATATTTTTCCATATTTGGTTTAAACTGATTTCCCAAACTTTTTAGTGGCTGACCTAAGTGATATTGTTTGACTTAAGTAGTTATGTATATATGTATAAACTTTGGTGCCGCACTTGAGTCATCAGCGGTGAAGCAAGAAAATTCATATTTTATTGTTTTGCAACTTGTTTTTTTTTTTGAATGGTTATCTTCAGTGTGCTTTAGCACACAACGATAAAAAGCAGTATTTTTCTGATAACACGCTTATATACGATTTAAGTAAGCAGAAGTTCCCAAATAAGGAGAAGTACTGGATGTTGATTTTTACATCAGAGACGGTAAATTCAGATTGCAATCTCAAAAATGGATTAATTTGAAATATGTCATTTTAAATTAAACTGATTAAAAAAAACAAAATTTATAAATATCAGTCTTAAGCTATAGTAAAATGTAGTATTTTAGAAACGATTAATTTGCAAAACCGTCTATAAATTTTTTGATTGAAATCGAAATCTGTAAATCTGCTCTTATATCATTTGTAAAAATTATGAACCAGAGAAAGCAATTTCAAAATTCAAAAACCGCCTGGATGAACGTTTGGATTTTATATCTGTTACCGGCCAAACTAGTTTTTCCTAGGGCAAACTAGTTCAGCCGAAGCGAATTAGGATGAACCTGTTTAGCCTAAGGATGAACTAGGGTTATAATTTACTTAAACGGCCTCACTCCCGACTCATGAAATTTTAGTATGTTAGGATAAGTAGGCGCCCTTTGGCCCCGGCTCAGTGCTTACATCCCCTGATATGTCCAATGCTGGCTTCGAAGCAGCCTTTGCTTGCGGTTCACTATACTATGTCCGACAAGGGCATCGCTAACACAACGGTGTTGGATATATTACAGTGAACCACGGGCGAAGCCGGTGTTAGACATATTGGAGGATGTAAACCCTGAGTCGCCGAAGGCCACCCACTTACTCTAACATACTGGTTCATCCTAACTCGCTTCGGATAAACTAGTATGGCCTAAGATAAACTAGTTGTTCCTATAAAGTAGTTTGGCCGGTAACATATCGAAGAACAACATTAACCATGTTTACATGGTCTACATCTTTATTTTATTATATTTTTTGAATTTTTCGACTTCCCTTTGAAATTTTAGATCTCATACTACACACAGTGTAATTATCTGTCGATAAACACAAATAAAAGTTTCTATAAATGTATAATTTTTTTTTTAGGTGGTGGTCGATTCTATGATCCTCGCACTAAACAGTCCTTTAAATATGATCACTTACGCAAAGAAGCAAGTGATTACCAAGATTTGGAAAGCGATGCTATCGCAGAAGCATGGCGTGCTGCACTCGATCTGGAGGCTTTAGCATACACCGCCAATCACTACAGACATGGGGTTAGCGTAGACACAAATAAAAATACTAAACTTTTGTTCGTAACACTTCCTTAAAACTTAACAGGTCTGTTCCGTTTACGGCAAGTCACAAGGTAGTCAAATTACTTTAACTATTTGCATTGAGGACCATCAATTCCAACCGAAAAATTATTGGAATGGCAGATGGCGTTCACAGTGGCATGTTACTTTTCAGTTAGGTAGTGGCAGCGCTGAATTGAAGGGTGTGCTGAAAGTACAGGTAAATACAATGTTTTCTATGTATGTTAGAACAAAAAGTCAGTATCTATATTTTTATGCTTTCGAGTAATGCTGGTTTTAATATACATTTTATCAATATAAATTCAATATGACCGAAACAAATCTTTTGAATAACATATGTTACTTGATATTAAAATGCATACCAGAAACCTTATAGTGACTTTTTGTTCTGCACAGACGATATATACAATAAAAAAATTCTATGAAATATTGTATTATTATATTAATATACTACAAGGTCCATTACTACGAAGATGGCAATGTTCAGCTGGTATCCTCGAAAGAGTGTCGCGAATCAGTTATTGTAAGCAACGAACAACAATTTGCTAAGGAAATAATAAGATTAATTGAGGAAGCCGAAAATGAATATCAATTGGCAATATCGGAGAACTATCAGACTATGTCGGATACAACTTTTAAAGCGATGCGACGCCAATTGCCAATAACAAGAACTAAAATTGATTGGAGTAAAATTGTTTCGTATAGTATTGGCAAAGAACTGAAAACGCAATAAAAATGCAACAAAAAATCTTAAAATACACGTAACAGCGCTGACAGTTATTTATCAAAAGATACATCAGCAGCATTGCCAACAATAAAACAAATTAAAATAGGAGTCGTAATGTCTTCCTTTTTCTTTTGTAAAATAGTTAAATGTTTGCAAAAATCAAATACAACACAAAACAGTTAAAACAAAAATAACAACTACTATGTATTACTACCAATACGTTTATGCCGTTGTTTAATTGTTGACGATATGTCGTTAATGTCGTCTTCATCATTGAGCAGCGTCACCATTTGTCGCCTTTGTCTTAAAAAAAAGATAAACATCAAAAATTGTTTTTTTTTTAACCATATTTAAATATTGAAATTTAAAAATTATTTAAATAATTTTATTTTTTATCAAAACAAAAAACTATAAAATAACACTTTTTCTAAGTAATTTTGTATTCTAAATATGTATTTATATGTAAGCATTTTTAAATAAATGTTTTATTTCTTTTGTTACATATGTGTTAAAAAAATTTAAACAAAAGAAATCCACGTAAATGAATGAAATGATGGTCACGTATTATTACTATTAAAGATAAATAAAAAAAATGCTTAATATTGTAATAAAAATTAACATTAAAATACTTAAAATAACATAAAAGTTATTAATTATTGCTTCATTTCATAAATTTCATTATATCATCCAAAATAATCTCCCATCACATATCCAATATACATTTTACAAAAAACTGCAGATTAACTGTGTAAACTTTCAACTTAAAACACAACTGCCAAATAATACAGACGCCAAGCAATGCTTATTTTTAATGGTACAAGAAATAATATTATTAGTGTTTATTAATTTTATCACAACTCTCACGCAAAAAAGTGAATTTGATATAAACACATTCAAATACACTTTTGGATCTCCAGTCTTGAGCCATTTTTTCTTTATTTTAATTTTATAAAAATGACAAAAAACAGTAGATGAGAAAGCACAATGACTTAGAAAATTTGAAGAGCTTGTCTTTTTGAAAGTAATGTGAATCGGAAATTGCAAACTTTGCTTTCAACTCCAATAATCAGATCATCGTTCGACATCTGTAATACAACTCAACTTGTAGGTGTCACCACGGGTCAAAATAGGTCCCTACTTTCTTGTTCTATAAGAACTGTAAAGAACGTTTTAACTTACGCGCGGTTGGGAAAGAAGGCATGTTGGAGGTAAGGACATACAATTAAGAAGCAAAAAGAAGCGCATATAACGCCATCTACAGCTGGCAGCTTATCTTCTCTACCAAACCACTCACCAAAAAAAAAAATCTTGAAAATGTTGTTTCCCACTATCAAGATATAGTTGTAGACAACTGGATTTCTGGCCTAAAAGATTTATGTACGTTAAGATTTGACTAAGTTATCGTGCACGGTGGGCTTTAACCAACTTTTATTAAAAGAGTAAGTTACTACAAAAACTTAAATCAGAGATTATTTGGAGTAGATATATGAAAAATAAAAGAAATCTTTATAGCTTTTTGTTTAATTCCATATTTACTATTTTTCAATGATATCACATACGTATGGATATCACAACTTAGTTCATCGTCCTAACATTTTTATACCATTTAAAATAAGATATCACACAGTAAAATGGTTACCCACGTTCAGTAACATTAGTCATTAAATTCGGCTGATTATGCAGCCCAAACTTTGACCGAACATTACTCAGAACTCCGACTACCTAGGGAGCTGAAATTTGTGCTGTAGGGTTATCTTTCAAAGTTCTTTAACGAGTCAAAATGAGAGAAATCGCGTACGTAATTCCATACGTATGTATGCTTTGCACTTACTTTTTTTGTTCTAAGTGATAAGGTCTTAAGCTGACGGAACTATGTACATAACTAAATTATTATTTTTTATGCAGAATTAAAATTCACTCTTTAAATTTTGTTCTATTTCGAATGTTTGCGAGAAACTCTTCTGTAAATTATCACAAATAATCAGTTAGAATTTTGTAACAATACAAAATATTAAATGTTTGGCACATATACATATAACATTATTAGACTTTTCTTATAGAAAATTTAATATGAATAAAACAAAGAAAGTCAATTTGCGGCAAACATGCATAACTTTAATTTGTTACAGTAACTTTATACAAATTAAAACATAAACGAAATTCTACCAATATGCTTATTCTAACATAAATAGAAATAAATTCGTACAGTGATCCATACAGGAACTTCTTTTACTTTTTTATTTGATTTAAGTTGTATTCCCGAAAAAGCGGGAGATATTTTTGGGGCTGAACTTTTATAAGGATCCATCTAGCATTGATTTAGGGTTAAACTGTAATTTATCTCAACAGGAATGGTTCACATTTAGAAAAAAATTGTTTAAAGCGCGCACCTTTAGATAAATCTCAACTTTGAAGCATTACGCCTCGGAAAATTAAATAAATTTAAATGATGCTTCATTAGTATTAGATTCGCAGTACTTGTAGAGAGGATCCAGAAATTCCCACAATGGAAATGAGCACAATGTGTTTTTACAATTCAGCTCAATTCGTTGCAAACCTTTTTTTTCAATTTTTTACGATTCTTCGATAGTATATGAGTATTATTTCCGTAAATCATGTTTTCGATATTATATCGAGAACCTGACCGTTTAATTCAAAACTACATTAAATGATTTAAACAAATTCTGTCCCCATGGACGGTACAATTACAAAAGTCCTAGGACATAAATAATAAAAAATATATTCTTCGCAGCATAGTAACACTTTTATTAAATTATTCAACTAATTTGCTGTTTCTTCTGCTGCTTTCTTGATAAGAAAACGTTTATCAGGAACTGATTTAACTTCTAATTCAAGACGATCCAGTAGCCAACCTGACTCCAAATGATGCGTAGCCCAAAAAAAAATTTTACCTAAAATAGAATAAAAATATCATTAGCATAAAGTTATAAATTAAAGCTCCGTCTTAAAATTGTTTTGTTTTTTTTTTGAGGGTTTTAAACGTTACACTTTCGGATGGCTCTAAAATGCTTATAGTTTTATTTGGCCACTCATAGTTATTGTAGATTGCCAACGGTATCTATGTCGTTTCACTTCTTTCCCTATGTACTCAATTTAATTTTGAAAAATATTTTAAATTGAAGCTATTATTTGCTAGGCAACTCTATAATTATGCGCTAATGGCGCATTCAACAATTACGCTTACCCCTATCTTTGGATCCACTGACACTAACTTCGAATTGTGCTGCATTTGCATTGCACCAATTATGTTTAGAATCAGATAAATCAAATCCCATTTCCTTGATAGGTTCACCCAGTAGTTTAATAGCGCCTTAAAGAATAAACAAAGTATTTTAGGAAAATCTGCTGTTTTAAAGTTTAATGAAATACTGAAAGCTACCTTTATGCTGTCTCAGTGTTTGAAATGCCAATCGGAAATAGTCTGTATTACGTACGCGCTGCTCGATTTTATATTTCATCCACATGGCAGCTGATATAGAACCTACAGCACCATAAACAGCAATTTTGCCCAGCGTCTTATTTGAAGGAAAATGCATTTTCATGTCGACAGTTTATAAATGTAACACTTTATTCTTTCCTTAAGATTGTCCAAAAGCGCATTATAAAACTTTCTTTGTTTTTTATAATCTAAAAATTAACATTTTGTTATGTGTTAGCCGCATAACACAAAACCAGCTGACTTTGTTTTCAATAGTTGCGTTCAGAAATTAAGATATAACAATAAAGTCAATATTTTATTTACAACTCTGAACTAATTGTTTATTCTGCATCTCACCAAGAAGGGAAAAACGAAAGGATGGTGTACAGAATTTGTCGTACACGCGAAATCCCTTTCGTTCTATTCGTTTGCTGATATTATGCTTTGAATTTACGTTTGTTGTGGCGGGTTGACGCAGTAATTGCTTTGAAATTTTCTTGCACAAACAAATTCTAGTTTCCGTGTGTAAACGCAAAAGAAGTTCACAAAAGAGAATAGACAAGAATTTCTCAGACCGAATTTGCTCGTGTAAACGTTGACTTACTGCAAAAAACAAATGCATCTCACAAAATTCATTGAAGCAGTTCATATGATCCGTCATGCTGTCAAACATCAATGCTCGATCATATGGGCTAAAGAATTACTCGCATATTGTACGGATTTCAAAAGTTTTCAGTTTTCAGCGGTTAGTCCATACAAACTGTAAGCACTGGCTGTCAAGATCTTCACAGTAAAAAGCTTTACCGAATTACCAGCCAGCGGATTATCAAACTAACATGGTCAAAAATTAAATAAAACGAAAACAAAGCGAGTTCCGTTTTGTTAGCTGAAGTGGGCAGACGTGTTCACCGTCGTGTTGCGTGTGATTAAATGGCGGCTCCATTTCACGTGGTCTGATGACCCGTGAAATGTATAACGATTGATTGATTCGAGTGAGGTTGATATTATTTGACATTAAACGATTTCACCCCTTCTTTTTTTTAATATAAGACATTTTTTAATAATAAAATAATACACTTTTTAATAATAAAGTAAAAAACTGAAATGGCGAGCGTAATGAAATGACCTATGAGTGCAAGTGATTAAGACTTTTAAAGGAAATGACCTAAGTCAACGCTTACACGAGCAAATTCGGTCTGAGAAATTCTTGTCTATTCTCTTTTGTGAATTTCTTTTGCGTTTACACACGGAAACTAGAATTTGTTTGTGCAAGAAAATTTCAAAGCAATTACTGCGTCAACCCGTCACAACAAACGTAAATTCAAAGCATAATATCAGCTAAAGAATAGAACGAAAGGGATTTCGCGTGTACGACAAATTCTGTACACCACCCTTTCGTTTTTCCCTTCTTGCCTACAGACAGGGAAACTTTCTTTGAAGAGTTTCCTCGTGTTTTTGTAACATGTATTCATCACATTTACAAAAAAACCGACAAAAATTAATAAAAACTAAGTAATTGAAACATTTTTCAAGTTATGATAATGTTCAAACGTTATGAAACTTCTCAATTATTTAACATCATTAAATAAATATTTCTACTTCCCAAGTGATTCCCCCACTCGCCTAATAAAATCCCAAATCATAAGCAAATTTCCTCAAATGATAATTGTCAACATACGGTAGCATTGTTTTGTACGAGTCACACATGCAATACGTGTGAGCAGAATTTTTGGGCAGAATGGAGCTTCATCTCTTTTGATCAAAGAGGATAAAAATTTGTGGAAATTTTCTTTTTGTTTGGGATATTATTAGGGTATTGGGGGAATTGCTTGAGAAATTTAAATATTTATGTATCATCATACAAAAAAATGTTTCAGTGTCCTAATTTATGTCATGCCTAAGATTGCGGTTTCTTTCGAAACGATGTAAGTTTAAAAATAATATCAACAAACATTTTGTATTTTAACCAGCACGTTGCGATAACAAGTTCGAGATCGAATAATTGAAAAAATATTCGGAATGGACACTTATGAACTTATATTCAACAGAAAGAGCAGAGTTCACCAAATAGAAAACAAATCCATAATAATAGTACATATAAAGCGAACCACACGAATGAGAAACAGTCCAACTTGGTAAACAGCTGATTACATATTAAGTAAAGCCCTTAATGTCAGAAAAGTGGGTCAAAAATGTCGAAATAGAGCTCTAAGAAACATATCAACAACTCTATCTTGATTATATTCCAGATATAAAGTAGATTTATATATGATTTTGTTAGAAAAAATATAGAAATTAATAAAATATTCATAAACTCAAAATGAAATTCGTTTAATCCAAAGAAAGTATTGCTTCCCATTATATGCAGTGAAATGCAATTATTACAGATGTTTATTTTAAACAATTTAATCAAAAATTTGAAGACAAAACCTTACGAACATAAAACATTTTTACTTTTAGTATAGTCTTAATTAGATTTTCAATATTTCATTAAGTTTTTATTGGTCGAACTAGGCCAGAGTATATTAGGAACAATTGATTGCTCTAATTTAAAAAAAAAAAAAAATTTTTTTGACTTTAAATAATTAAATCATGAAACTTCAATATATTTTTTTATAATTCTATGAAAAACTGTCATTATGTTTGGAATTTTAAAATTATTTAAGCCAGACAGAATATTTAATAAGGCTATAAGTTTATATAAGTTCAAGCGTTCTAAATAGTTTTTTGGCATATGGAGTATATGTATTGTTGAAAGCCGTCATAATAACTTGCGTTTTGGGAAAACTTTGCTGATTTCTAACAATTTCCGGCGTATCGTTTATGATTTTTTCCATAGGGGCAACATCTTAACGTTGTGGTGAAAATGAAATTTTTCTGAAAAAAATCCCAAAATATGAAAATTTTAAAACATTATTACAATGATTTTTGAAGCTTGCCAAACAAGATATATAATTTTTTAATCTTTAAAAATCATTATTATTATTTGCGTGGGTATAGTAGTGTTCTTTTGATTCCATTTTCTTCATAAAAAACTAAGAAAAATAAGAAGAATTAAAAAAAAGCTTAAAAAAAATGTGAGGTTATTTCAGAGTTGGTCCCATACAAATGTGAGGTTACGCCAGAGTTGGTCCCCAATGAGTTAGTGAAATTACTTGATTTTTGCAACCGTGCAAAAGGTGAAAATTTAATTAATTTTTCAGTATGGTGAACAAACTGACAGCTGACTTTGTAGTCCAACTAAATTTGACATTTCAAAATAAAATCGCAAGATTAACGTGAGTAAGTGTTTCTAAAAGTAAAAGCTTTTTTAATGTATTTATTTCTTTTTAAACTCTAGCTTGAGGCGAATAATTAGAATTTGGTGGCCCCGCACGAACCAATAATTTATCACCACCTAAGAAAACCGAGGACTTCGAAGCCAAATGCACAAAGTTCAATAGTAAATTGCTAACAGTGCAAAAACATTTATCGCAACTAGCAGCAGAAATTGCTAATGAAACGAATAATATGGCCAATGTTATAGAATCACTGGATGATGGCAGCAGAAAATTTGCTAATGATGATGAGGATGAAGATAGTGATGATGGTGACGACGATGATGATGACATAACCCAAGAAAATGAAGTCACTAAAAAACGTAATGGAAAGTATAACATTCTTACAAATTCAACGGAGGAGACACCAGCCAAACCAGCAGTAATTTCAAAGGATAACAAGAGAAAAGTGTATCAATGTTACTTGAAGTCTACAATGAAATTTGCGACAACATGAAACAGCAACTTCAGCTGCAAAACAAGCAACAAACTCCACCACATGCTATCAGTGTGCAGACACAATACAAAAAATATTCTGAACGTAGCCCTAACCTGAACGTAGAGCTAACAAAGTTAGTGGATACGTTACGAGATGAGAGCATGCGCTAGAGCAAGTAATAAGTGAGAACAAATCAAATGTACAGAGAACAGCAGAATGCTCCAAAGATTCACTGGTAATGAGTGAGCAGTTATTGCTGTTGGAAGCCAAGGAAGCTAGAGAAGGAAAAAAATGCAACGTATCGCGGCCAAAGGAGGAACAAATTTTTCTAACCAGTGAGAAAACAACAAACGACGAGAAGCAACAACAAACTGTAAAGCCAGATGACGATGTTAAAGTAGATGAAGATACAGATAAACGAAATGCTTTCGATAAGCAAAAGCGCGAAGAATTAGCTGCCATTAATAATACACCCGTGCAACGCGAATAAGAGTTAATTATATACAAGAAGCGTATTGATAATCTAAAACTACGCCAGGAAAAGAATTACAGCTTAAATCCAATATTCAAACACAGACTCTGATTAAACGTATGCTGCCCTTTGGCGCTGTTGCTGTTGCAATTTTATTATATTTGATAGCAACTTATTTTTAAGATTTTCTTTGCCTTTTATTTCATTAAAATTTCTCTTAAACTATAAACATTACAACCAAGTTGAAAACATTTAATATACATGAAAGTCATAAGTCATCTGGTCTATGAAATGGGTGCTTAGTAGTCAAAAAATAATTTTCCACTTTTCTTCGATTTGAATAGACGAAACGAGTTGTTTACCTTTAACAGCTGTTTTCTCAAAAATTTGTGCGCAAAATTTAGTGGTGAAGTATTTCATGGCATTTGTCAGATGAGCAAGCTGCCATATGTACAAATTTTTAGCTAAAAAAGTCTGTAAGTGATTTTTGCTTATTTAAAGGTCAAAACACCCGTAAGATAAATTATTTATTATTTTATTTTAATAATTTTCAGAATTTGTCTAAATTACGTTGATTTTTTCGACTATATAATAAAAATAATTTCTAAAATTCCCTAATTTGGACAAAAACGCCTTAAGTGGTAAAGTCTAGATTTTTATTAGTCACCATAGGTGGGTGAGTTTTTAAAAAACAGCGACGCGACTGAATTTTTTTGCGTTAAGACTAGAATTCTGCCGAGAGCTTCATCTCTTTGCTTTAGATCCTCTTTGTTTTTGACATTCACAAGTTAACCTAAAAGTTACGTTCAATTAATTTACAAAAAATAAATTGAAATTTTAAAACTCAATAAAATGAACTTTTCCGCACTGACTTTATCAATTAAATTAATTAAAGAAAAAATAAGTCTACCTACACTACTAAGCCGAAACTATGCAAGAGGAGTAGGGGCAGGTAAGTGTTTTGTTTTTTAGTATAGCTTGAATTGGTGAATAAATCTTCTAAAACAGCTTCTGCTGGGACGAAAAAGAAAAAACTTGGCAAACTCGGGCCCATGATGGAAAAAAAGGAGATATCTGTTGAGACGGATGCAAATAAATTGGTAAATTATGTCTGCGGTAGCAACATAATGAAAACCGGCGAGCATATTAAGGTAAAGTAGCAACTTGAAAAATCGATTTAAAAAACTAAAATAATTATAAATAAATACAATAGATTAAAGCTGACTCTGAGTACCCAGATTGGTTGTGGAAACTAAATATAGATCGCATAATACCACTTGAAGAAATGGATCCAAACACAAAGCAGTATCATCGCAGACTAAGGAAAATAGCACTCCGTCGCAATAATCAACTATCAAAATTGAAAAAGTTTTAAAATTATTGTTATGAATCGTTATTTAATATTAATTCCGAATTAGATTGCATTGAAAAGTTTTTAAATTATGTGAATATTAGAGCGTTTTATGTTTCTATGAAACCGAAAATTGTATTCACATATAAAGTTATACCTTTTTTTTTAAAAACACAAATTAATGTTATCAACTAATGAAATTGAGTAAAGTAAATTTTAGATAAAAGATAGATTGTTTTAAAGAATATCCTCAGAAGGCTATTCAGATACTTAACTTGAGCTTGAAAATACCCCCAAAAAAATTTAATTTTCTAAATTACCGAAAAGCTTTCATATTTAGTCTCTCATAGCAACTCAACTTTTAGTTACAAGAAATAAAAAAAAACAATGATTTTGATGGATCACTGTTTACTAAGGCAAATTCAAACGATTTATTCATCAAATGAAAGGATATGAGACAATTTACCAAAACGATGTATACATAGAAACCCTTCAAAATTCGATTCTGATGCGATAATTCCTATATATTATTATCTACTTGGAAAAAGAAACATTAATATTTCAAACTGGCATTTTTAGAGACCAAGCTCCGTATGTAACTTCCTGAAATTAAGGGAAAATACAATTTCTTGTATTTAAACACTGTGATTATGGGAAAAACGGTCTTCATAAGTATTCCACATGAAGAAGGAAAAAATACGCCACAAGAAAAGGTTCGTTATCATAGCTTTTAAAGTTAATAAGCTATGTTTTGGTAGAAAGATCTTAATCTCAGGAGATAGCTTTAACTTCAATAAAAAATGCTCAACTGACTAGATGAAACATTGGGCAATGTGTAAATAGTTTATAGTTTTTGAATTTAGTAAATGAAATAAAATCTTTATCTCTTCCACAGCGCAGTTAAAACAATGTCTTCGAACTGTTCTACCATCGCTTTTCTATTCAAAATTAATAAACTTAATAATAAATAATTTTTCGATTCCTAGAGGGTCCCCGGTTTAGACCTGCAATTCCGGGTTTGATCGGGTCAAAACTGGCCACTTGGCAGCCCTGTTCACAAGGCAATACATCATTCTTGATTACCGTAGAAGCTGGAAAAAACATTAGTAACTGTGAACTAATATTAAGTTCTTAGAAATTCAAGACATTTTTGTCGCATATATTTTATATGGGGAACCACTTTTGTCTAATTTAGGCAAATATGAGTATTAAAAGAAAATTGTAAATAAAAAACGAAAACCTTTATACAGTAAACTGCTCGTTTATTTTTTGTATAAATATCTCTTGTTATGAAACTTCTTTAAAACAAGGTTATTTAATAGTAGTGCTTTAAAAGGAATTGCATGTTATACATACATATGTACGTATGTATATCAAGTTTTGTCCTTATCGGTCAGTTTTTGTTTGGTTGTTACTTTGATACCGTACAAATGCATACTTGTAACTTAAACTTAAGTGTTGCTCAGTTAAAAATGCATTAACATATTTTAAATGTTATAAACATTTGTTGCAATTGTATCCAATATTGTCTTTCAGTCTTCATTCAAGTGTCTTTCACAATCTTTAGTATCTTTATTTTTTTTTAAATGTTATTTTTTATAAATGATCTAAACAAACAAACATATTGATAACAATTGTTATAACAGAGAAATCATCGATCTCTTATCATTTATCAATGTCTTCATTAATGCGTCCGTGTGTCATACTCAGATAAAATATATAAAATATTTTTCTCATGCTCGTATGCTATGGAAACTTACTATATAAATGGCAAAACATTTTTAAAAATTATTTCAGTTATGTTTAAGAGTTTAAACGGTTGAATAGTAACTGAAAAAGTATAATTCAAATAAGTAATACTATAACAATAGAGCCTAATCTTCAGAAAAAGCCATGGCATTAAAGACTGCAGTCGTGCTGGTGCTGCTCGGAGTACTGCAATTGGGTGGAGTGGCATTTGCTAAGCAACGAAGTGAGTTAAATTAATTTTCAATTCTTAGCCAGAGACAACTGCATTTTGTCTCAGATTTTGAACTGCGATAACATGATTTCAAGTAGTTTTTGTTCCAGAAATAAGCCCAAAATTGTTGTTTTCCAGTATGGTCATATACTCGAAAATTATGCCTCAAATTGAAAAGTATATGAATTACAAAGTTGTTATAAGCAATAGCACACCAATTTATAATTAAATAATCATTAAAATCTAATCAGTATACATAACTCAGTTTTGTCAACAGTTTTTTTGGCCCGATCGGTAAAGTACAACTAACATATTTCCCTAAAAGCAAATTGTTTTATAGCATATAAATGAGAGCAAACATCGACAATCACTTGAAAGTAAACGTGTAACAATTGAATCGGTCACAGAATCCAGTCGGGTCGTGCTAATAGTTGCCGTAGACTGTAATTGTGTGATTATATACAAATACATGGAACATATGTTTGTTAATTCTTTAATTTATATTTTTAAGTGCACAAAGTGTGCGGATAGGTCAAAATAATATAAAACCGTTGGGAGTCAATGTTGAGCCTTGGCCTTTTTTTATACTATTTTTGTGTTATTATTTTTATTCTTTCTATCTTTCCTTATTTTGTTTTCATAGAGCATGTGATTTGTTATCAAGGCACTTGGTCCACATATCGTCAGTCACATGGAAAGTTCGAAGTCACCGACATTGATCCATTCCTTTGCACCCATCTTATGTATGCATTCTTTGGAATTGAAGAAAATGGTGATCTGCGCATTATTGATCCTTATTTGGATTTAGAAGATAACTGGGGTCGTGGCAACATCAAAAAGTTTAATGCCTTAAAATTGCAAAATCCAACGCTTAAGACTTTGGCTGCAGTTGGTGGTTGGAATGAGGGCTCAAAAAAATTCTCAGAAATGGCTAATGATCCGGAGAAACGAGCACGTTTTATAACATCTGTTGTACAATTCATACAGCGGTATGGATTCGATGGCTTGGATTTGGATTGGGAGTACCCAAATCAACGACACAATCTGTCATATGATGATCGAACAAATTACGTAATATTGCTGCGGGAACTAAGAGAAGGGTAATTGCTTGGAAATAATAAATAAAACCATTTTTTAGTATCACATTTATTTGAAAGTGACCAACATAGACCCTTGATGGTCCTTGGTTTTATCATATTTAATTAATTTTGTTTTTTAGTAAATGAAATAGTGAATTGAATATGGTGAAAAATTTGAAAATTTTATAGGTAGGAAGCGGCAAATTATATCTTTCCCCGGGCGACAAATTGGAACGGTACGCCACTGCGCCACAGCTGCTCTGAGAGTATAATTTCCCATGAAAAGCATTCTCAATTATTACCGTTCGAATCCGGCATTAAACTGTAGGTCCCCACCATGCTGTAAAAATTAAATGGATGCAACAAGATTTAGGAGAGAAAAAGGTAGGCCGAGGCTGTTATGCCTAAATATTATTATTTGAAAGTGCATTCATTTTAATGTCTTTCCGACGATTATCTTCTTGCACACGTATGCAATGAAATGCCCAAACTTCTAGTATGGCGACCAATGTAAAGGTACCTTTTGATTTTTAATACAAAATTTAACTCGATTTTGGGCCATTGAACAAAAATTGTCTATAACTCCAAAACGGTTGGAGATGATCGGTTTCAGCTTCTAAAGTTTTGTTTGTTTTGGTATGATTCATAGTCGGTACATAGAAATCGAAGATCTTAGGAAAGACCTTTGAACTCTATGTTGAAAAGCTCTCGTTTACCATCTTAAACGGTGGCCATAGTTTTGGAGGTTTGTCGAATTTTTGGATACTACACTGAGGAAAAATTAGCAAGAAGCTGGCGATTTCACCAGGAAGCGTAAATTGAATATAAAGAAAAGAAATTCAATAAAACTTATGATCAGGGTTGTCAAGTGGCCGCTTTTGACCCGAGCACAAACAAAAAGGTCAACTTTTCCCAAAAAAAAGTGAATTTTTTCCCCAAAAAAAATGTAGCTTTTATTACTTTACATTTACTTTTATTTTGGTTCTTTTAAAGCTTGGATCCATTTGGCTACATGTTGACTGCTGCCGTTGGTTCTGCTGAGTTTTCGGCCTCGCTCTCATACAACATTCCCGAAGTAGCAAAGTATTTGGATATTATTAATGTTATGGCCTACGACTTGCATGGTCCATGGGATGATGTTGTAGGTATTAATGCACCATTGTATGCAAGTAGTCAAGACGTGACTGCAAGAGCGAAACAATTAAATGTCAATGCTATCATGCAGTACTGGATATCGCAAGGTATGCATATATAGAATTGCAAGCAAACTAATTTTAATTCAGAACTGGAATTTAAAATTTTTTTATATATCCAACTACTTTCTTTCAGGTGCTCCAAAGGATAAGCTTGTTGTTGGTATGCCTTTTTATGGTCGTTCTTTTACACTTGAAAATCCCGATGATCATATACCAGGCTCAGCACACATAGGTCGTGGTATTGCCGGTCAATATTCGGTTGAACCAGGTGTAATTGGTTACAATGAAATGTGTGAAAAACTTCAAACCGAAGAATGGCACGTTGTCTGGGAAGAAACACAAAAAGTGGCCTATGCCTATCGTGACCGGCAATGGGTAGGCTTTGAAACACCGCGCAGCATTGGTCTTAAAGCCCAATATGTTATGGACAATAATTTAGCCGGCGTTATGATATGGTCCTTGGAATCAGATGATTTTCGAGGACTTTGTGGCAGTGTTAAGTATCCGCTTCTGCAGCAAATAAATCATATTTTCTTTAATACCACTGTGTCGGGCTTAGATGAGGTATCATCGATATCAAAAGCACCAACATCATTGCCATCCTCGTCGCCTTCGCCGTCATCATCTTCAATCCAAACATCTGATTTTAAAAGTGACACAACAAAAAAATCCACAATTGTAGGAACACATGGCGTTTGTCGTGGCTTAAACGGTTATGTGCGTGATCCAACTGACTGTTCAAAATTTCATTTCTGTGATGTTGACGTAATTTACAACTTTGAGTGCCCGATGCCTTTAATGTTTGATCCACAAAGCTCCAGTTGTAATTATGCAGAATTAGTAAGATGTTAAGTTTGTCAGAAATTCAATATAGCACATGTCTGTATATATGTATGTATCTTTTATAACGTTTCGTCTGGCATACACAAATTATGGCCATAAAATTTCACAGATTTTGTTTGTTAAACGACTACTTTGAATTCCTAATCCAAACGGTGGTTAAATTACAAAAAATATATGAAGTAAATACATTTGAAAATTTGTTTGGATTATCTTAAACATAAAATATTTGCTCTGAGTTTTTAATAACAACTGATGAATAAAATGAAAGCAATGGTATCTCTTTTTTAAGATAATATTTTAATTAAAAACTTGGAAGCGGTGAATATAGGGTAAAAACAAAAAAGTTAGACGACAAAAAAGTAAGAAAACAAAACCTTCTTACATCTAATAAGTTGAATGACGCAAAGCGGCAAGACGGGAAAGATCTTGGACAAAAAAAGTTGAAAGACGAAAGAGTTAGAAGACAAAAAAAAGTACATATTGAAAAAGAAGTTGGTCAACAAAATAGTTGGATGACAAAAAAAGGTAGTCGACAAAGAAATTGGACAGAAAAGTCTAACTTTGCTGGTCTTCCTAAGTAATTTAAATTTTAAATGAATGTGATCAGTTTTTATATTAAAGATTTTAAATAATGTATTCAGTTATTTAAGTAACTAAACAATTTCCATTAAATTGCTATTTTGGATGACACGGGCACATTTATGTTTCACGAACAAGCTAAAAAAATACAAAACTATCTTGATTTTTAAATATTACATTAGCTTTTATTAGCAATCATAATTTAAGTAAAGTTAAGCCCAATTGCAAGCATTAATCGAAGTATCCCAACATTGGTTTTCACCACAATTGAAGAAGACTTGTTCGCCATTAACGCAACGCCAGAATTTATTACAATCTCCATCGACAGAATGGAAACCATCACCGCTGCATTGTCCACCGCTAGGTGGTCCAGCTGTTGGAGCGCTAGTTGGCGCCTGAGTTGGTGCCTGAGTTGGTGATTGAGTTGGTGATTGAGTAGGATTATTACCACCGTTATTGCCACCAAGGGAATTGTTGATTGTTGTCAATAGTGGATACTTTTGACCACAACTTCCACGGAAATCATCTGTCTCCAAAGACCATAACATAGCACCACCTAATCCCATTGACTTAAGGAAATCCATTTTGATAGCAACACTTTGTGGGTTATCATAGCCAACCCATTGATTAGATTTCCAGCCGTATGGATCATCTGCGACATTATCCCAAACAACATTCCACGAATTAATGTCCTCACAGATTTCATTATAGCCTAGATAACCACTTTCACGGGTATATGGGCCAGCTGCGCCACCTCCAGATATGGGTGCACCAACATCATGATTTCCACTGTTAGACAAAGTAAATGTACGTCCATAAAATCCTACACCGAGTAATAGCTTATGGGCAGGAGCACCTAGATCAATCAAATTATTATAAGAATTGTAAATTTTTATCATATTTTTGGAAAATTTACCTGCACGAAGCCAGTAGTTTATAGAGTCTTCCACATTGTTAGCACCATTACCGTGAAGTGGAGCATTGAAACCAGTTACAGGATCCCAGGCTCCAGAGAAATCATAGGTCATTACATTGATAAAGTCGACATTTGCAGCAACAGCTGGTACATCGTAAGATTTACTAGCACTAGCTTCAGTGGCAGCAACGGCAATGCCAAGAGTTTTGCCTTGAGCGGACAAACTGAAAATTCAGAAAACTATAAGCTTACTATGCAATACTAGAAGTAAATTTACCGGAGAAACTAACTAGCTATCTAACCAGTTAGCAATTTTAATTTCGAATTTTATTTTAAAAAAGCTCAAACTGGAATATATAGCAGGAAAAAAGTTGAAAGTCTCCACTTTTTCAAATATCAGAGAATTAGAAAAAAACAGTTCATTGTTCTATCTTGCCTTGTTCAAAGCCGTCTACTTCATTTTCTATAAGATAAGTCCAACAGAATGTTTCAAAAATAAATTCAGCCAGAAATTATGTTTTTAATGAACACAGTTTTGATGACGGGGCACAGATATGAATTTTTATGGGAAGTGGATATGTCCGGAAGGTAATTCCTTTAAACTTCGCCAAAATAGCGGTATTTTTGTGGTGGTAAGACAATTTTTATTAATTAACTTGTATGGGAGGT
This sequence comes from Meiosimyza decipiens, assembly GCA_963680825.1. Lineage (NCBI taxonomy): Eukaryota > Metazoa > Arthropoda > Insecta > Diptera > Lauxaniidae > Meiosimyza > Meiosimyza decipiens. The sequence continues at coordinate 73,468,388 of OY804261.1, read as the reverse complement.
GGCCATGTGCTGAGGTCAGTTTTACAGATTGTCTAGAGTCTGGCTCTCAACATTACTAAAATATACTTTCTACTCCTGTGTACTTATTCTATACCAACTATTTTAATGTCGTTTCCAAGCTACAACTACGGCATTCAGACACTTTTGGTAGATTTCATATATACAAGAAAAAGCTTTGAACTTACGCTTGCTTCAGCTCTGATAACAAAGTAACAAAGTTTCTCTTATCGTTAGCTTCATTGCCCTCTCTTTGTCCTGGATATTCCCAATCCAAATCAAAGCCATCAAAACCGTGTTTATTAACTAATTCCATTACGCTTCGGATAAATGTGGCACGTTTACCAGAATCAGCAGCCATGTTCGAGTACTTTATGGAACCTTCGTTCCATCCACCAACAACGGCTAAGACTTTCAAATTTGAATTTCTCTCTTTCAATTTAATGGTTTTACTGATAAAACCTTAAAAAAATGAAAAGGGAAAAATTAAATTTATTTAAATATCTCAAGTATGCCATCACACATACCTAAACCATCATCCAAGTCCAGCCAGGAGTCTAGATATGATATAGTATTATCGGCGGCAAGTCCAAAGAAAGAATAACTTATATGGGTGCAAAGCGATGGATCAATTTCGTTGGGTGTGAAGGCACCGTTTCCAGGACGATAAGCAGCCCAGGTACCATAGTAGCAATTAACGATGTCTGCGGGGAAAATAATTTAATAATATATCAAATAAATATAATGCCATTATGAATTTTTCTAATTTTTACTATATAGTTTTTTTTTAAACTTATGAAACTTCACAATCTATTTTTTTCGCAATCCCAGACTCCATTTATTCGGTTAAATTTGTAGTTGCCACAGGATGAATATTTATATTGAAATTGTAGTCTCCTTAAGTTATATATATTTGTAATACTTACATCCGTTAACAGCAGAACCCAAGCAGCAAAGTGCGACCAAAGCAAGTAACAACTTCATCTTTATTTTTCAAGATCACTTATTAAGGAGAACCTTAAATTGTGAATGATTTTTTTAAGTGTGAAATTGCTATTTTTATATAAAAATGCAAATCTTCTTAATCAGCAAAATAGTAATTAAACCTTTCATATCAAACCAATCAGAAAATAATCTCTTTTATTTGCAAGAGCAAAAATGTATATATATAGGGTTGGAAGTTTGTTTATATGTTAAAAAAAATAATTCATTCAATTATTTTTTTATGTTAAAGCGTGGAACTTATAAGATGAAAATTGTTACATGATTTATTATGTAAATAAACTGATTATAATAATAATAATAATAATAATTATAAGATGAAAATAGTAACAAAGTTTAGCTACTCCAGCAATTAGCTTTCTTAGCTATTTATCATGAAACTTTAGGTCACGTAAATAAGCTTTTTATTATATTAAGCCTTCAGTATTCATATAAATAATTATCGGACAACAGCTTCCTCAGTTTTTTGTCTCTCATATATGAATTTCACCTTTAAAATATCTATGCGAGCAACAAGTGAAAATGAAAACAGAACAGTAAAAATTCTTTCACTGCTGTAATGGCAACAAGTATTATAAAACTTGCCCATAAAATGGTGCAAAACGGTTAAATTCATCTGGGGCCGTTAAACCCCTTAAGTTCGTAATAATTCGGCCTTGTAAAAGTACTTACCTGAAATTAAGCAAAAATAGAATTTTAGAAAGTTATGAAGTTGATTTTGAGGATTTCTGAGTCCCCTAAATTTAAGAAAGAGGTAATAAAATTTTTATAATCTCAGTTGGGAGTTTGATTGCTATTGGATATTTGAACATTTGATTTAAATTGGGCGTACTGGATATCAAGAGACAAATTGAGGGCGTTCAGAAAATGTTCAATCGAGGACATATACAAGCAAATATCATTTAAGAACGTAGCCCTAATTTAAATATTAACAGGTGTTGAGAATATGCTTGAGATTCTTGGTTGATTCCTGCAGGTACGCATATTCGTGCTTATATTGTTCCCATATAAGTTTTAATTTGGAGGAAGTTTCCTTATAAATATAACGTCCGTTTCAAATGAAAAGTATGCATTGCTGCTGATCTTTAAATTTGATTTTTTCCGAGCGTTTCCTTGCAAAATAAAAACCATACTGAGCAAGACCGCGCGCGACTCTTTCCCACTAATCATAATCCATATTAATATTATCTGAAATATATTTTTTACACAAATTTTAATTTCTTTGATTTTAAATTTATCATTATTATTTTGCGATACTTATGCAGGGCGGTGGTGGAGAAAAACTGAAAGGCAATAATTTTGGGAGGGAATGGAAGCGGCATCATCTGAGTGATAGTTTGAAGGATTTTCTGTATATAATTAGTCTACGCGATAATAAGGAGAGTTTAAGCAATATTTGCTTATCAGCCAAATCTACTGCCTAAATCGTATTCTGCGACGCGTTGAAGATAAAAAATGATAGTCACTGACGACAAATATATTGGCCACGCGAATTTTGTTCTCTTATCTTCTGCGATTGAAAATAGAAAAGAAAAAAACAAGTAACAAAATCAGTGTTCGTATCGTTACGAAACTTTAACTAAAGAAAAAATGTTGAAATTTAACTGACGTAGATATTTTGGATAAACTAAAAAACAAATATTGAGAAGCAGTATTGATTGCATTACAACGTTAAAGCAAAAGAATGAAAAACAAATAAGGATTGAGTACCAAGAACTTTGCGGATTTAATTTAAGTTTTATTAATTTTCTACTAAGCCACTGCTCAACTGAAAAATAAGTTTACAAAGAAATCACTTCCCTGAAAATTCTGCACAGTAAAATTTTCATTATTTTTTTTTAACCTTACATTTGAACAATGTTTACAAGAGCAGGGCCAAATTGTCAAAATTTGCATATTAAATTTACAGCATTGGCTGAAACCATATTTGTAACTCGCTTAAGGTTCGAAGTTCGAATTAAATTTCCAAATAAAATATTTAAAAATTATACAAAGAATTGTCTTTATATCCTTCAGTCTTTCAGTCACCACCCTGTACAAGCAGACAAAAAAAGTACAATATTGTATATTTAATTAGCTTGAGCGTAAAAACTTATTTAATTATAAAAATATGTTTGGCTATTTCTTTATCTACAATATTAAGCGTTTGATAGAATTTTTTTTCTTTATTAATTTATAATAAAAAGTTCATACATACAAACTGAAAATAAAAATAAAGAAAGTTTTTGGTCAATAAACTGTACTCGTATTTAATACATAATATACATACGCACACGTACATACATACTTCGAATTACAATTAACATTAATTTTAAAATAATATAAAACATTATCTTATCATATTAAAATATTTTAACTAATTTATTCTATACGTATTCTAGACGTGCGTCTTAATCTAGCAAACTCTTTCATAACTAAACGTAGTAATAATAACATAGCCAATATATCGGCTATAATAAGCATGTAAAATACATCTTGCCAACCATGACTTGTTGAAATAACACCCGCCAATAGAGGACCAATGGCAGCACCTAAAAATTTAGATTTTTAATGTAATACATATATGGTCTATGTATATAAATGGCTTGTTTTTAATTTCAATCAAACGTACCAATTGAGCCGGTACCATCAATAATGGCAGTTACAGTTGCTAATGCTTTGGCATTTCCTTCTAGTGAACTATGTTGACCCAATTCAGCGCTCACAGACGTTGTTATCAATGCGTATGGTCCATTTACAAGAATACCAGCAGTTCCAAGTAGCAAAATACTTACAGTAGCAGATATTGTGCCATATTGTTGATACATTAAAAGCTATAAAAAAAAATTCGCATCAATAAACAAAGAGCAGAGGCTATAAGTCCACGAAGCTTTGCAATCTCAAAAATATATATGCCGGAAGAGGACCCCATTTCCCTCCATCAAATTACATACATTGTTTTGAGTGGGAGTTGATGCTTCCACGTAATGAATGTTTAAGGGGAAATGGGAAAGTCTCTAAAATATAGTTGTCTCTGCCTTTGATCAATTCGTTTGGTGGTCGTTTTCAATTTGCCGGCAATATAAGAAATTCAGTTTGAAACTAAATTTATTTAAGGTTTGTTTTCAATCTGTAATGGGCCCATAATGCTAGGTTTAGAGTATCTGCTTGTAACGATGGTAGGTCGCGAACTCAAATTTGGTTGTGAATTACTAGAAAACTTTTATATATCCTAAAAACTTATAAATTTGACGCCAGCGTGGTTTTACAGATTTAAGGGATGAAATTGAGAGCACAGCAAGATACAAATCAAATTTCTCAAACATTTGAATGCCATAATAGGAAATTCAAACCGACCATGGCACAAGGAATTGATTCATTTTCGACTACATTCAATAAATCAAGCTTCGGAATAAAAAAATTAATTTAATTTTTTTTCAAAGAATTTGATTTAGTAATTGATTCTTCACTTCCATTAAGGAGAAACGTAGATTTCCGTCAGTGGCATAGAAAACATTACATTATTTGTTATGAAACTTAATAATATCACTTTGCACTCACGAAGTATTCATCAGCGTTGTCAGATATACACGAAAAGTGCCAAAATGCACTTGTTTTGTGGTGATTAAAGACTTTTCATTTAATATTTTGATGTTTGGTACTTGAATTTGAATCAAATATTCTTTAAAATTTAAAGACTTCGGCAATCAAAAGACATCATTTGTGAGACCTTTTTTTACATATCTTATTACATATACATTTATTTAAGATAGTGATGTATTTAAACTTACCACTGGTGATGCAAAAAATAGCATCACTGTGCATGTAGTAGCAGACATTCCAGTATAATCTGATAACATTCCTGCTACTATTGCGCCTATGATTCCACCTACATCAAAAGATATGGATAATTCAGCAGAGTGGCTAGGACCCAATGTACCTTAGAAATTTCAAGTTATTTATAATAATATTACCCAGAAATTGTGAAATTCAAGAAAAAAAATTTAAATTTTACTTACTGGATGATTGTATATATAGTGGCAACCAATACAAAAATGTGTAACTGACCAACTTGGAAAAGAACAAGCACAATGAAAATTCAATAACTCCTGGAATGTAAAGAGCATCCAATAAGCCAATAGGACGTTGCATTGATGTTGTGATTGACGCAGACGGATTTGTTAAAATCGGTGTGCGTTCTGTAGGGCGATAATTGATTTCCTAAAAAATAATATATCATATAGTAACGAAATTTTTTTAACAGAGAATTTTTAGGATAAGAGCACAAACAAGTTATATGATCAAATGAAAATGTGATCAGTACAACTATGACAACAACTCTACCAACACATGCACTTACTGAGTCCACATTACTGCTATAATTTCTAATATCCTGCATCCATTAAACAGATCAATTAGAAATTGAATTTGAATACCCCAATTAATGTACAGAAATCAGAAATTTTTTGTTGGTTTGGTTTTGAATTATGAAAATATTAAAATGATATTCATTAAGATTGGTTTTTTTTATGATTTTTTTCAAAATGTAACTACAATAATTATAGTACCTTTCAGACCCACCTAACACGATTGTGATAAGTGAATCCTTCAAGAGTTAAACCATTCTTCTTAAACAAAAGACGGTCTAGTATACACAATAAAAAAATTTGAAATGGAAGCACATGTAATACTTACTGCATCATAGTTTGCGATATTTGCACTGCCATCAGCACCACCCTCTTCAATATCTGAATCATTTGATGGACGCCTTTCTAATACACCACGTTGTGTTTGCAACCCAACGATTTCTGGTGCATCAACTACAAATAGAAATAGTAGAAATCCTACCACCGCCATTATAATGCCTGGTACTATAAATGAATTTGACCAATCAGTTTCAATATAGTAAGCTGCAATTAATGTGCCTAGTATGTTGCCAATTGACGTATGACTATTCCAAATGCCAAAAATTAAGCCACGTTTTGATTTACCAAACCAGCGACCTACTAACGTGACAACACCCGGCCAACCTGTAGTCTGGAAAATGCCTGCGCATATTTGAACCAATAGAAAATACGATGTACTGTGAATATTTAGCGGTTTCGCAATTCCAAACAGATATGTAAAAACACCAGAAAACATCATACCAAACGCAAGAAAATAACGTAACGATACGCGTTCTGCGATAAAGCCGGAAGCAAACATAGCTAGTGCATAGCTAAACAGAAAAGCTGAGTCCATGGCACCAAATATAGCAGCAGCATCAGGGCCAACTATCAATATATAAAATAGATTAATTGTTGATCACAAGTATTAATATATATAGTTTAACATTTTTTCTACTTATGCTAAATAAACAATTGAAAATAAATTACAATTTAAACTTGAAGATTTCACACCTCGTATCAACGAGTCTTTGAAAATCTGATTATTTTTAATCTATATTTCCAATTTCGTTACGACCTATCGGATAAAAACAAACATATTTAAGAAATTAAAGCTTATCGTCAGTTTTAAAACATTTGAAAATTTTTTTATGTAATTGGTTATAAAAAAATGTTTCTTTAAATATGGACGATGCATTCGTAAAATAGTTGGAAAACCCATGTATGTATGTAGTATAGGAAATAAAATTAAGATTTGTGGTATTCTAAATGACTTTTCAGATATAAGTTTTTGGTGTTTCTGAAAAATCATTAGTGGTGTAAATGTAACATTTTGGTGTTGCTACTTTATTTCATGTCACAGATAATATGGTCGTTATTTTAACAATTTGTTGATCGTAAAAGAAGCAGCCTAAATGAAGTATTGCGTAAGTATAAAAAGAAAACACCCGGTTTGAAACTTATATAAAACTCTCTTTGAATCGTGATAAAAGTCAAAATTAAAGCTTTCAGTTTTTTAAATTTTTTGGTTTTTGATACAATGAACAAAACAGATTACATAAACAAAGTTTGGTGCAAACCTAAAGTACGATGTAGAAATATTTTATTAAGTATGTACATATGTATGTAGAATTTTAAAATTCATTAAATTTCAATGGTCAATCGTGTCTACCTTAGGTGAGGTATCGTTCGCTATTTGTGTTCCTCAACACTTTTGATGTAAATGGAAGAAAAAATATTGGACAGTTAATAGAGAGTTTTGGTCTAGCTTCTACTAACTCTGTTTTATGTCACTGATTTTTAGAATTTTTAAGAAAAGAGTCTTTATATCGAAGCTCGGACACATAATATTAGATTTTTTCGATAAGAAATGACAAAATATTATACAGAAAATGCAAGAATTTTTTTAAAAAAACTAAGTTGATTATTTTAGTTTTTATATTTTTCTCACCAAAAGGCGCATAGCCACAATCAGTCGTTTCATTGTGCGTGTGAGTGGTTGAGCAATTTAAAAGTTCAGGTTTAAGGACAGCAATAGGTTTTCTTGTCATATGATAACAAGTGTAGGCAATATAGGTGAGTCCCAAAATTGATGACTTAAATCTGAAAAATATAGTAAAGAGTTAATTGAAAATATGCTCGTATGATAAAATGTTAGCAATCTCACAGCAGTTCTTTATTCCAGTGAAAATGTGGACAACATTTTCGGCCAAATTTCTGTATGGCCAAAATGCCGATAGGAATGTCATTATAATTGTTACTCATCCTACGTGTGCGACTTTGTGGACGAGTCATGAATAATGGCAGGAATCAGGCAGCTAAGTAGACAACGGCGTCGCCGTCTACGTGGTATTGTTGTGGAAACTTTAACTCAAACTTTTAATCAATTAATATAAGCGACAAACCTGAAAATTACACTTATTATTATAACAACAACAAAAAGTAAATATTTAATTTTGTCTCAAGACAATGCAGATAAATTCGGTCGCTTCAATGTTTATCTTTGCGCAAACAACAAAAGCAGCATCGTAGAAGGTTGCCCGTTTCTAAAATTTTTTGCTGATATAAGCAAATAAGTACCACATGTGTATTTTCATTATTGGCAGTGATGTGATTAGTCTCGCGACGTTTCACAATGCAAGAAATTTTCTATTTAAATAGACATTTTAGTTTAAATACGTTACACATGTTCTTTATGTTTGCGTTAAAGTGTTAAAATACTGAAAACAAAGCCAAATTACTCATTAAAATAGGTTATATTCTAAATTCGGTATCTCAGCAAAAATTTATTGTTTACAAATTTCGTTTTGATCACTCTCTTTTCCCATGAATCATGCTCTTTTCCAATACGATTCTCTCACAAAAAAATGTTTTCTATTTGTAAATCAGCGTTGCCGGTTTGGCCCCTAAGTGCGGAATGGTTCGCCTTAGTTCACATTTTGGCCTTTAGCCCGGGTCATCATCATTTGACCCGTTTTCACTAAACTTCGCAATTTACAAAACAACCAAAAAAGATTTTGCATTTTGTTCAGTCAACAATCCGTGTTGCTTTACTTTTGAACAACTCTTAAACATCATTTTTTGATACTTCGTTTTGTTAGATCATCGTGAATTGATGTGCAATTTTATGTGCTGTATGAAATCAGAAAACAATAAAAGTTCCGTGGTAGCGCTTCCGATGTGCTTAATTTCAATAAAAAAAATTGCTACCGATTTTCTCAACTTGGCCCGCAAAATGGCCTCATATAAAAATATTTTTCTGGCAACGCTGCTATTAAAAAGTTTTTTACGAAGAAAAGTTCAAAAGTAGTACATTTCATCGAAAAGTAGAAAAGTAGTGCAACAGCACAAAGTAGTACTACTAAAGTAGTAAGTAGTAAGATGGTATGATGAATTTGAGATGTTTCGCGAACTGCAATTTGTCCTTTCAAATATTTTAAACTTAACATTGTGCGCCGCTTTGTTATTTTTTGTAACTCAACTCCCGCATTTTTAATGTTCTAGCTATGGTGTTGCATTTCCTTGTTATCGTGGTTTTCGTCTGCTTCTTTTACTATGATTCATCTTCATTAACTAATGGTTTTTATTTTTTTTTTTGTTTTTTGCTTGGTTGGCAAAATTTGTCCAATTTAACATAAACGATTACCTTTTAGTAATCGCAAAACTTAGAAATTAAATAAGTTGAAAGGTAACAATTTAGATTTATTTAAATTCGCAATAGCCAATGCAATTGGTTTTTTTTTTTGTAAATTTTGTTTCCATAATGATTTGCAACTCTAAACATTTCCGGTTTCATTTTTGTGTTTTGCTTACCTTAGACTTTAAATTTTAACTATCGCAAGATTTATTATTTTTCTGCCTTTGCGTTTATATTCTTCAGTAGTTTAATTTTTATAATAACATGAAAATTTCTAGTAACAAAACACAATAAATAAACACAACTGATCACATTGCGATAGGGTAGCTAACTGTTTCAAACTTGTTGGTCAAATTATGACATTTGATATAACAAATATATGAATTATGAAACGTTTATGAAGCGGTTGCATCTTCTGAACTTTAAATTTGAAAACTTGGGCGTCTGTTATACGTTCAATATTTATTGTGATTTTGAAACGCAATCCATATAGATGGATTTCAAAATATATAGATATTTTAGGATATGTCTATCAATATTGCATGCTAAACGTTTAATGAATATCGCGGTACTAAATCGCGCTCAATGTATATTGAGCGTGTAGCAGGCGCCTTACGGTATTGTCAGATTTGAAATAACTCCAGTGATGGCATTCGATTTTTTGAGAATGTAGAAAGTATTTTTAACCATATACCCCCAGTCCGATATTTCATATGAAAGCCCCTGGGCTTGGAATTAATTTTTTAATATTGCTGACCAAAAAAAAATTTTTATTATTTTTTTTTATGTTCGGTTCACGCGAGCGTATTGAATTGAATTCATTATTGAGACTTTTCTTTTTAAATAGCGTTTACATAAGAATGATACAGATAACTATATTTTTTTTACATTTAGCGGCTGTAACGTATGGCCTGCTGATAATTCAAATGAATAAATCGAATGCCTCATGGCAAAATTCTTAATTTAAAATAATATATTGCTCTTGTTCACGGAGCATTATGTTTCACGCGATCGTATTTTCACGTTGAAAGAACACACCAAAGACACAAAATCATATGTGGCTCTTGCATATAGTCTTGTGTTATGCTGAAACGTGCGTTAGCTAACGCGCGTTGAAAATACGTTGGTGTGAACCGAGCCTTAATGTCGTCGTGTTGCAAATATACATATAACATCTATATATAGCAGCAGAAAATTAAGTTCACATGTGAAACAGGTCAAATAAATAATTGCTTACTTCAAAAATGCGGAATTACTTCTTTAAAATAAATAATCATGGTGCAATTAACATGTTTACAGTTTTAAGGGAAAAAATGTATTTTGGTAAGGTCGTTAATTCTTTGATCTCCTCTTGGCAACCTTGTGTGGAGTTCAGCATGCTAATCAGGAATATATACATCCTTTGAGCTCGTAAAAGCCTCCTTCATATTTTTTTTAGCTTGGAAAGTGCTTGCATCCTATTGTATATCCAACACCGGTGGCTCAGAATGAACTTCCACCAAAACACAGATACATACTCTAGTAAGCCACCGCTGAAGGTCTCCGCAAAGCTGGTGTCGGAAATATTATAGAATGTAAATCCTGAGCCTAAGCCAAAGTCACTTACTTTCTTTAATTTTTATGTAGCATTACTGTGGCTAGCGAAGACGGTGTTGGATATACCATAGTGAAGAATGTGGTTTTCAAGCTGAAAGAAAAATTCTATGTATATATGCTAATTATATATACACATAATAATACATATTATATGTATATATATATATGTATATATATATATGTATATGCTAATTTGCTTAAAAAGACGTAGGTCTGTTGTTAAAAGTTACTACTTCACAGCAAACATATCATAAGGCACATAATTTTAAATTAAATGAGTTTTACGCTCTTTTTCTGCTGATAAAAAATAAAGAATCTAGTTTCAGCAATAAGTTATTTTTTCAATTCGTAATAATCTGTAGGTGCTTTTAGTGCTGTTTGACATTTTTATAATTCTGAAAATAGTTTTTCAAGTGACAACTCAGTGCAATATAAGCAAATTTGATAAGCTATTCGCGATTTTGCCTACACCTCGAGTTCCCATATGATTCTCGAACCCAAATTGAAGTATGCCTATAATTCGATTTTCATACTATGTGGCAACTGTTACATTACACATTTTCAGCGCGCAACCAAGAGCTGAACTAAAGACTGAAATCGAATACGAAATCGATGGCGGCGTGGCTGTCAGCCAGCTTCGTACCAAACACACAACACCATCGAAAACAACATTTACACCAACGCCAACGTCTACAATTTTCATGCAGTGGTGGGCTCTATATGGCACGCATGTATTCCGTCTCTAAATTAACCAATCAGTTGTATCTCAAACATGTTGAAAATATCAACAACACATATCGACCAAGTCTTTTTGAGGGAAAACTTTAAATCAAGAACTGGATTTCATTTAATATGTATCTAATGCTAATTTACCCACGGAAGCATTTCAACCACGACAAATTCTGTACTCGACCCTTCCATTTTTCCCCCCCTATAGCTAACAAACAAGAAGAGTTTTCAAAAAGAATTTCCCAGTTTTAACCAACACTTAGAACGAAAGGCTTATATGAAACTTTTCAGTACGACTTTGAGGAAAGAAAACTTTTAGTGTGTAAATTAGCACTGGCAATTATTAGTAACTTTTGTAGTTTGCCCATTGCGGACTACCACTACAAGTGACAACAGACACAACGTTGTTCCGAAGTTTGCTTATTGCCGAACGTCGTCTTCCAATCTGAGACGACGCTGTAGCGCTGAATAGGTCGCGCCAACAATTTTCTGTCTCTGTCCGCTGTCGTCGTTGGTGTTGTTCGGTTGCTTCGCTTTCACGTCTCGGTCGTAGCTCGGCTCGTTTAACATAAAAAGAATCAACGTTTTGTGTGTGCTTTTTGTATGCTTATTTTTTTATATTGTATTTTATTTCTGTCAATTATCATTAAAGTGGAAAAAATTTCACTGTTGGCAGCAGCAAACATTTTTTCGTCGCGCTGACGTTTTCCGAGGGAAAAGTCGCCATTTGGAAAAAAAAAATAACAAAAATTGCAACTTTTTATCGACGTCAGCTTCGGCGTAGCTGAAAATCTTGGATAGAATCGGGTTTGATTTTTGGATAGTTGGAGACATCCGAAATTCCTAAAACAAAACATGGACAAACTAGATGCAAATTTGGAACAACAGTTTGACCTAAACCTTATTGAGGCGGTCAAAATGAACCCAGTGATTTACGATCGATCACATTACAACTATAAACACTTTGTGAGGAAGGCGCAAACTTGGAAGCAAATTGCAGAGACACTTGGAGTGCCTGGTAAGTGATTTTTTTTTTAATATTAAGCTAAAAAATTCAGTGGAAGACTATTATTTGAATTGAAGCTGTTTATTTTTTGGGTCTCGCACTGCTTTGGTAAATTTAAACACAAAAAAAATGTAACAAAAAACAACAATTGTTCTGTCGCTGTCGCTCACTCAGTCAAGTCACAGCCACAGCCATAGCTAGCCAACAAGCAAAATGTCTGTCGTCGTCGAAGTCGTCGTTACTACATCGTAGCCAGCTTCGTTTGTTCGTAAAAAGTTTTCCGTGTTTTCGTTTTGTTTTTGTATCGCGGCTGGCTGTACTGTTTGTTGACTGCTGTGCAGTCACCGTTGATGTAGAGACAGAATATGGCAGGGCAATTGTTGTTGTATGCGTGTATGGCAAAACGGTCGATCGGACAAACGTATGTATGGCGCAAGTGGCGACGTAGCAACAAAACTTTCGTACCCATTATTGTATACGTTGTGCGCTCTGTTTCCAGTTTTCCCTTTTCCTTCACCGTCTTTTTGTCCTTTGTTTTATTTTCGTTTGGTTTGACGTGATACAAAGTGTTTATTTATATAGCACTATTAACCTTTCACGTCATTTAAAATACTACATATGTATTGTGTAGGATTAACTTGGGGTATTTGTTTTCTAGTGAAAAATTCGAAAAGTGTACACCGTAACCGGTTTATTTTTAAATTAACATGTAGGTGGTACTCCCAAGTGGATTAATTTCTTAAAACATATAATACCATATCACGTTTGATCCTCCTGCAAATAAATATTAGTCGTTTTTATTTTTTAGCTCAGATATTTGAGCAGAGCTGTTTACGATAAACTCGTAAACGTATATTTGATTTTTAAGTTTAATTGTGTGCTTCCGGTAAACTTTGTTCCTGAGTTTTATTTTCTTCAAAATTTCACATTTTCAATATAATGAGTATGCAAATTAGCAATATGAAAATAATACCAATAATTAAAAGGAGACTACTAACAGAATAATTCTAACAAACGAAATGAGAACAAAAAACTTTATAAAGAACAATACAGATATAAGTTTTATGTTTCAAAGAAAATCATCCTAGCGAATACGTTAAAACCAAAAGCCATGAAGATGCTTAAATCCAATAAACGAAACATCGGATGAAAACAAAAGAGTGTGCAGTTCATTTCAAAGAAAAAGTGACCATAAAGCCTATTATCTTAGGAAGAAAAAAATCTTATCTTAATTAAAATGTTTATCCTTCCAACAAATACTCAGCTACATACATAGTCGTTTGAAAATTCCCCATAAAATCCAGTTTTTTTTTATTAAATTGAAACTTTTTCAGTTTTTGTGTGTGTTCAAAACTGAAAAGTTTATTTATATTATTATATTTTTTTTTTTTTTTTTGGCAAAAACGAAACTTTTTCAGTTTTTGTGTAAGTGTGCTCAAAACTTAAAAGATTATTTAGACCAAAGGTAAGGACGAGATAAACGTCTCTTTTATTTAAAATTCTCCGAACTTTACCTTATGCAGCTACCAATCCATATAGGGCCATCATTCATTAGCTTGGATGTCGGTGAAAATAAAAATAAAAAACAACGAAGCACTAACTGGTAACCCCCCAGCGCGCACTCAACGTAGCTTTTCCCTCTTATTAAAAGAGATGTCGATAAACTGACGCTTCGTTTATACATATATGTAAATATTTGTGTACATATGTATGTACCTATATCAAAATGACAAAATATAAAATCAAAGAAACTTTTTCTTAACGTTGTCTACTCTCGCAAATCACTCAATGCTTTCAACATTGAATTTTCCACGAAAACTTGGATCCGTATAAGTTTCCTTTCATTACTTTTTTATTGTTAAAATCAAAACAATAATGCTATAAAATGAAAAATAACCAAACTGAGACAGCTAACGACACCGCAAATAAAGTAGCAAAATTTACTTTGAATTTAATTTTTCTGTTGCCGATGTTGCCTGGAGATGACAGCCAAGTCGCAGTCAGTTATGGCAGCACAGCAGCTTAACAACAAAAACAGCAGAGACAACAATAGCGACGACGTGAACTACAGCACATATTGGGGGGATGGGATCCAATTTTATCGTGAAATAAGCTAAGCACAAATAGCAGCAGGAAGAGTGATAGGAACTTTGATGGGATGGTTGGTTGCAGCGAATATTTGAACTGTCGACTGATATACGCTCGTGATTTGCTTTATTTTTAGTTTAAATGCAGCAGCTGCAACTGTTTGCAGGGAAAGTAAAGGTTGCAATGGGACAGGTAACAGTCATTATACAGGTGAATAATTACGATAAACTCGGTATTTCAATGCAGAAAAAGAATGAATGAATGAAAAAGTCGCGCTTAGAAATCCATGCTTCATGAGATTGCGGGTGAAAGAGGGTTGTGGTTGGCATAATTTAAAAAATATAAATTCCGCAGATTTACTTTCGCTTTCACAGATTGGAGTATACATGCACTGGTAGCATATTAAGTTTGTGCTTCGTTTTGTAACGCATCGAGGTCCGCCCTGGGTGGGTTGTCATACGTACTGATTCTATGAATACGTGTACTGATTTTTACTAATTTTCTATAAAAATACTTTTTTTTCAAGATTTTGAACTCAGTACGCACATGTACTGATTTTTACCACCAACTGGTACTGATTTTTAGATTTTATTTGAAGAATTAAATAATTTGGACAGCGTACCTAGGAGGCTGTAAAATGGTCTTTGTTTTGTAACATGTTTAATCAATTCTGTGTACCTTTTTTTTAAGAAAATGAAAACAGCGAATTGTAGGGGCCCCATGAGGTTTTCGTAATGTGAAAAGTATGTTATATTTTGGGCTTTGTGGAGTCTGAAAAGTTCTGACTTTTTTTTTGAGAAGTTAAGTAAAAAATTTTGTAATGTGATTTAAGCTATGATTTTTCTAATAAAAACAATGGATGAGGTAAAAAATTTTGTGCTGATTTTTTGCGTTGAGTATACTGATTTTGTGTTTCAGAAATCTGACAACTCTAGCCCTGGGGGAATAATTTGCACGAAGCAAGAAAAGTACCCAGTAGGCAAGGGCAGAAGCTAGCAGGCCTTCCTTGGTAAGATTAAGGCCTTGCCACCTCCTTTTAAACTTACTTTCTTTTTTATATGAAACGTCCCGATAAAACAGGCCTTCTTTAGCAGGCCTGTTAGAAATACTCTTCAAGCAGGTCTTCCTACATCGCTTGCGTCAAGAGTACTTCTAAGAGCGCTTACCGTAGAAGGGGTCACAGAAGTACTTTGAAAAAATGAAATCTTAATACGTCGTGAGACTCTTAGTTAAATGTTTTTTTTATCTGCGTCAACCTCCCTTACGTTCATATTTTTAATGTTTATTTTTTGTGACGATTTCTTAATTTATAATTTCACACTGAATACACAACACTCTACCACTTTAGCATAACATGAAACAGAAGACCAACCTAGCAACATGCACACCGTTCCTAACTTCTAACCATGCATCAACTATTGATGTCGTATAAGTACAATGCAATGACAAAAAAGTAATGCCGAATCATAAAACATTGCAATACATGAAATAAAAAAATACATGAATTCCTTCTTCTTTGCCTTCTAATATCAGGCCTTATAGCACTGCGGCTGTTGGAAGGCCTTATAGCACTGCTGCTGTCTGAAGGCCTTTCAGCACTGCTGCAGTGGGAAGGCATAATAGCACGCCTGCTGTGGTAAGGCATAATAGCATTTCATGAGTATACACTTAATGGAGTGTAGCTTGTTCTGCTAATTAAAATTTCACTACTTATAAAATTTACTTATTGTTAATATTGACGGATTCTAATTAAAAACAAAAATCATAATAAAAAAATTAGCATACATGTTTTTATTTACATGAAAATTTTGTTTTGAGAAGGCCTCTTACCATTGCCGTACGGCTAGCAGGCCTTCTCCGGGGAAGGCCTTGTTCAATTGCCTGCTAGGTATGAGTCCAATAAATATGGAAGTTTTTTGTCGCTCTTTCGCATAATTATATGTATGTGATGGAACTATGTATTGGATTTTAAAAAGTTGTATGCAACAAATACACACACCAGTTTTAAGTTTGACCGAGTAACGACATTTTCAAAGTGCATTTATAGAAAATGCAAGAACGCGTATTTAGACTACAAGCAAATGCCTCAATATCAAAGATTGCCCGAATTATAGCTTTCAAAAGTATAGCGAACCATTTTTCAACCAATAGTTAGTATTATTTAAAAATATTAAATATTTTTCTATGTCAATTTCAGAACAAAAATGCACTAAACGCTGGAAGAGTTTGCGTGATAAATTTGCTCGTGAAATGAAGCTATGTCAAGAATCACGCTGGCGTTACTTTAAGCAAATGCAATTTTTAGTTGATTCCATACGGTATGTCAAAAATTTACATACATACATATGTATGTAAACATATGTATGTTCATATATGAGGGGTTCAAGTCTTAATATACTATCATTAAATTTTTATTTTAAATCCAACAGTCAATATCGTGAATCACTTTTGGGCAAATGTGGCAATAGTCCAGCGCAAACTAACACAAATCAAGTTGCACAAGTTGATCCAAATCAGCATCAGCAGCAACAACAACCACAACAAACTGTCGTAGATATATTTGCGCAACCCTTTAATGGCAGTGCTTCAACATCCGCGCAGGCGCTTACGCATCCACATGGTAAGTTAAATAGAATTAAAGAGAGAGAGAGAAAGTGAGATAAAGAAAAGATATCCTTTCATCTTATCAGCTGTAGTTAATTGCATGGCAGTTAAACATTTTTTTATAGAGTAAGAAAAGACCATACGGACCATAAGGTACCGGCAGCTAAATAGGTCAGTCGATTCCTAAGACCAATTGAGCAAAAATCTTAATTTAGATGCGCTCACGTATAATTATGACACACTCGTACCTACATTAGATTGTGAAAGTAAAATAGGTGGAAAAAGAATGGTCCTTGAAGTAATCTAGGAGCAATCCAAGCTTCTTGTATTTTGTACTCCTTTTTAACATTGCAGTCATTGGGACAGAATAATATTCCGTTGCTTATATAAAACTATTCCTTATATACTCTTTTATGAGGCCATAATTCATATAAAGAAGTGAATATTCAAAATTAAATTTAAAAACTTTTAGCTCTCTCCTATATACGTTACAAAGCAAAGAAACTAAATGTAAATAAGATTTAAGAAGAATAAATTTAAATACTCTTTCTTTCTTCGCTCCATTTTTACTTCTAACTGGACTCTATGATTTCCGTCTGAAAAAATAAAATAAAATTTGTCTTCCTCTGTAAACTCTATTTTTTATCCGGGGTCTTAGAATTAATTTTTCTCGATCTTATGTTTCATACATCTTTGACTAATTTAAAATTATCCATAAACCTTATAAACTTTTTGATCTGCAATGTTGACAAATGTTGCTTCTAAACATTATTATTCTTTTGTATTAGTTTCCACAATCGGAACTAATCATAATTTAAGCTATAGTTTAATGTCACGCCCATCTTACAACGCATTATCATAAACGACATTAGCTTAAAAACTGTTTCAACCACAGTTGTTAAAAAAAAATTTTCAATAAAAATAAAATTGATCTAATCGTGATAATAACTTAAATTACAAAAGAACGATAGAGATATTACAAATGCAGCATATAGCCATTGTGTTCATTAATACATCATATTATAGTAGGGCCAATTTACGTTATCTCAAAAACTGTAATATCCTTAAATTTACTATAATAATTGTACTTATGTTTATAATCTTTTTTATACCCTACACAGAGGGTATATTCACTTTGTCATTCCGTTTGTAACGCATAGAAGGGGGCGTGGCAGGTATGGAAAAGTATATATATTCTGATCAGCGTCACCACCTAAATCGATATAGCTATGTCCGTCTGTCTGTCTGTCTGTTGAAATCAAGTTTACGGGAAAACTAAGCAAACTAATTCAATGAAATTTGGCACACAGGTCACACCTTCTTGCAAGCTGCTAGCATATAAAAATGGGCGAAATCGGTTTACAGCCACGCCTTCCGCCCATACTCTATGTAAATATACCCAAGTTTTAGGGCACAGCCCTAAATTTTAAGTTTTATGACGCCATTGCTCGTAAACTGTGCAAGATATTGTGATGAAATTTGGTACACGGATACAGATCTTGTGAATTTTGAATTGCGCATAAAGTGGGTGGAGTTGTAAAAGTGGGCGGAGTTGTGAAAGTGGGCGTGGCATTTCTTAACAATTAAAAAATTGGATTTCGTATAACTCCAAATTGGCATATACGATTTTCTTTATAATTTTAGTACCGGTGGGTGTGGCACCTCCCATATAAGCAAAATACGTTTAATGCTATAGATAGTGTGCTATGAGAGTAATATTCATAAAATTTTGTGTAGAGGTGTAGGTTACTATAAGCTTTGAAATTCAATGAAACTTGACAAGATTGCATCAGTAGGCGTGGCACTTCCCTCATTAACATAAAGTTGTAAGTGCTATTTTAAGTGAATTATTGGAGCAATTGATCTGAAATTTGATTTAAGTGGCTTACTGGGTATTAGGTACATATGAATCAAAAGCTTTTGGAATACCAACAGTGGGCGTGTCACCTCTCATACAATTAAAATACCTTAAGTGGCATAACTATCGAAATATATGAGCAATCATACTGAAATTTGATGTAAGAGGCTTGTTTATGGAAGGCTACTTTTGGATCAAAATCTGACTGAATTGCAAACTACAAGGTATTGTGCTAAAATTTGGTTTGTGCATGTCAATCACGAAGTCATTTATTGGAACAAAAGTGGGCGGAATCGGAGAAGCGGGCGTGACATATTTCGTGTTTTTCATTTCAATTCTATTTTTTTCAACATTTCCCATATTCTTTTTTGACATTTTCAGTTTTTTCCAACACTTTTCAACATTTTTGAACCTTTTTACATTATTTTCGACTTATTCAACCTCCTGAACATTTTTTTTTCATTTATTTGAAAAGTACTTTCAATGCAGTGTAGGGTATGTGAGTTTCGGCCTGGCCAAAGATAACACCTTTACTAGTTCCTAATTCCCTTGGCCATATTGCTCCTTAGTACCGTATGATACGTTTTTTTTAACAGTGGCAGAGACTGAAAATAGGAAAGGAAAGAAAGGATCAGCTTCCTGTCCTATGTCCAGCCCAGAAACTTGCATATACAAAACCTAAGCTCCCCGTATATCTAATGTTGAACTCTCTATAGCACTGCTCTCATTACCTTAATAAATTTAATGTGTGTGTGTGTTTTTTTGTTTATTTGCAATGTACACTGTAGATCGATCACATTTAGCAATTGCAGTTACAGGCGACACGCAACTGGCTGCCGCCAACGCCAACAAAGATGTAAAGCCGTACTTCTATGAGCCACCATTAAAGCGTGAACGTACTGATGAAGAAAATCACGACAATGTGCTTAATACAATCAAGATTTTTCAAAACTCTATGACACAAGCCGTAAGCGCCGAGGATCAATCATTCGGGATGGTCGTTACGGATATGCTTAATACGCTAGGTGTTCGACAAAAGGCCGAGGCAAAAGTGCATATAATCAAATATCTAACAGATATGCAGCTGCTGGCACAGCATAATAAATACTGAAATCTAAACTTAAATCTTAATAAAAGGTAGAAGTTGAAGGGTCTGAAAATATTTTACCAGTTTAATTTAAAATTTAAGCTAATTTTGAACCAATGAACATTTTTACTTTGTGTTGTGTAGCATTTTGTTAGAAAGCAATTTTAAAATTGAAAATTTTAGTATTGTTCAGATTTTATTTTCAAGAATTCATCTCAATAATTTTTATATTAAAAATGTTGAATTTCAGTTTTCATTTAATTTATATTTTAATAAATAAATATTACTTAGGTTTGCTCTAAAAGTCTATAAACACTAATAACCCAATTTTATTTAATTGCTAACTTTCAATTAACGTTAATTTGAGTAAAAATTTTGTACTTGTACATGCTAACAAACAACTTCATTTATTGTATTAAACCTTAAATTATTTCACTCACAAAAACTAAATTATTAAATAAAAATAATATTAAGCCAGGCCATTTAATTCGGAGCAAATTTTCGATAAGGATAATGCGACAAATTTATTCAGGTAATACGATTTTTTTATTAACTCTGACACCATAATGTAACCAATTTGGTTTTTATCATTTTTTTTACAGATTTCTACCAATCTAAATATTCTCAACAAAACTACTTCTCACGAAAAAAAAACAAAACTTAAAATATTAAGACTACTTCAAGTAGATCCCTTTTTTTCTAACAATTAGTTTAGTGTACCTTACTACATAAATACGATATGAGCTAGTTATTTTTATTTTACCGTACGTATAGTTTACAAAAAAATTTAATGAACATTAATAACAAATAAATTGTTTGTACACAGAATTATATAAAGATAAATGAGAACATATACATATAATTACATATGTATATGGGCAAATATCGCAAGAACTTATACTTTGATGTTTTGAATTTGAATAGTATTCTCTAATATTTTATGTTCTTGCTCACATATTAAGATATGCATTCATCGGATTTGGTACTTTCATGTAGGTAAGTCTCCTTCCGCATTGTTTATTTAATTTTTATTATATTTGAACCATATTTGAACCATATAATTTAAAGTTTCTAATAATATGTAGAAGAAATAAAGCTCTGAGTGTACACTTGAAAAGAAGTTAAAACAAATTCAAAAAAGTTCGCAAAATTACTATATAACATGTCTGAATGAGAATGAACACCTAGACCATGTAATTTGGAATATCTATATGTTCCTTTCCTGGTTTATCCATCATTTAATGAGGATTTTTGTGGAACTCAAGCCTTAGGAGGAAAGCACGTATTTTACGCAAACATCAAATGCAAATCTTCACATTAGCCACTTAAAAATCATATTTCTCTTATACATGCATACATACATTTGGCACATCTTCCAGAATCAAAGCTCTTAAGTAACCACGCATAGTTTTCTAATGCAATAAAATTAAAAAAGAAAATAAAGTGACATCTTAATTTTTTACAATATATTTTGATGAAGTTGAGGGTTTATTTTATTTTTTTGATTTTATAATATTCACATATTTATATTTCACCTTAACCTTTAACTTTTTTTGTGAAGCAAATGCATAAATAAATAATTGTGTAAACTAAACAATTAAAAAATCCATTATACTAGTAATACTATGGATTTTGAGTTGCTAAAAATGAAATTTTTGTCTATAATTAAATATTGAGCTCTCTGGCAAGTTTAACAAAATTTATCATTTCTTATGAATTATTCAATACCGCATCGAAACCAAGTCATAGAACATTTCCAGCACGTCAGCAGCTAGGTACTCCATCCTTAAGTCGCTAGTGGATAAAAATACACTAATGGCATTTTGGAACAAATATATGGGGTTTGTATATTTCAAATTCCTGACGTGATAGAAAGCTAGACCAAAAAAAAAACATTTTAACCCGGCCACAGAACCACGGTATCACGCCAGGCTTTTGAAATATTTAAACTATGTGTATCAATATTGCTATCTTTTTTTTTCACTGGCTGCCATAGCACCGACTACCTCAACATTTTGATGTGTTATATGTATATATTCTAAGGCCAGATTTAGATTCAGCATTGAAAAATCTACAAGAAATAAGAAATTTTGTTCAGTTGGTCGGTGGTCGATGATTTACCGATCATGAACAAAAATGGCAATGTTGACAATTAAAGGTTAAATATTTCTAATACATATGTTTTCAGTCCACTATTAGTAAGAATAATTTTCTTAAAAGCCATATGAACTTGCATGTAAAATATTTTTTTTTCAATACGAAAGTGAGTTCATGCGAGATTTGCACATATGTATGCATTTATGTATGGTGACAAGTGAAATCCACTTAGCACATCTGTGTTTACAAGGCAACGCTGTGCATGTCTTAAACATAAGCTTGTACTGCTGTGCGTTGTAAACATATATATCTATTCTTAATAAGTATTATTTGTCAACTGACGTTATATACATATATATATATATTTTTTTGCTTAAGCAAATATTATTAGATAACATCTATCTTTTAAAAATTAAACATACAAATTTTTAAATACATAATAAGCAAAGTGTTAAAACTTCTTTTAATAACAGATGCCTACATATTTTGATCTTATACTGTAAATTACTAGTTTCTCTTTAAAAGCTACTTTTAATTGTGCCGGTGTGATTTTTACCAAAGATATAAATTGTAATATATATATACAAAACTCGACGTGAAGCTTTCCCCATACCAAAGACTTAAGTTTTAACCATTTTATTAATTAATTTTTTAATATTGCTTACCAAAAAAATAAAAAAGTCCATCAATTTATTCCCAATATGAAAATTGACAGATATCTGAGGATAGTGTCTAGAGAAGAAAATTCAATTGAGAAATCTACAACCTGTACAATGATGTAGTTCAAGTGTAAAAATGTGGCTCGAACACGTGCGAATAGAAGCAGCCCTCAGCTAAAAGAATTATTAATTCAAGGCCGCCAATTTCGATCATCCGATCCTTGAATTTCGTTTCAGGAATCAGATGAGCGCAGACACCAAAACCTTAAAGAATTCGTTCGGGATCGATTAAGGTGGAAGGCTGGAAAAAATATCCCAATACTGAAGAAAAGGTAGTGCATACGGGGACACTTGTCTCTTCCTATGACATCAACATTGTCAGTTCATAACAATAAAAGGTGGAGCCAGTACTAGCTAGCTCTTTTTGGAACTAGTTCAGAACTATACTTACGTTAGTCCGAAACATTGATACAGTATAGAAAGAAAGAGAATATATAAAATTATGCAGACCTTCAATTTCGATATGGTTAAAATTAAGTAAGAAGCATTAAACATTTTTGTACAAAGAAATTTCTAATGTATCGACAACTACCAGGAAGACTTAAATAATTTACACGATACGCAAGCAAGCGAATTCTAAATGTATAGTTTGTATTAGGAATCAATTTAGCAAAAAACAACCAATTTTGCGAAAGAAGTTTCGGGTCACTGTTTAAGAAAATTGATTTTGACTTGAGTGCTATCGGACCGATTTCAAAGATTTTATATAACAATTTCATTCTAATAAATTATCTTTCAAATGATATCTATATACTTACATAAAAACATGAAATCCAGAAACACTTACTAGTGCCGAAATACGATTTGTATTGGAATATTTAATAAAATTAAGGCAGATTTTAAAATGTATTATAGGCATAATTTTAAAATGTATTATAGATGAAATTTTGAACAGCATTCCTGATAGCGCTTATAGTCAAAATTATAAAATTCACTTTAACTTTATATTTTTTTTTATTTGCTTTATACATATGTATACATATTAAAACAAAAATGGAGTGAAGGCATATTGGATTTTTTTTGCTAGGTAACTTTTTAAATTACGGCCAATTGCAGCCCATAATTGAAGAATCCCAACATAACCCTGCACCGCACTCAAAATTGTACCTCAAGCCACCAACACATTGATAGTAATGTCTGCAGTCAGTACCAGTAGGATAGTACCCATCAGCACCGTTACAACTCTCAGCACTAGGAGGCGCAACTGTTGGAGGAGCCGGAGTTGATGGTGCTTGAGTTGGTACGGGAGGAGCTGGATGGTCTTCAATATTGTTACCAAAGCCCTTATTTATGGCAATTAAAAGTGGATAACGTGGACCACAGGCACCACGGAAATCATCTGTCTCGATAGACCACAACATTGCACCAGCCAAATTTAACGAATTAAGTAGTTCAATTTTTTTAGCAATACTTTGTGTGTCATCATATCCAACCCATTGATTACTCTTCCAACCGTAGGGATCATCAGCAACGTTATCCCATACAATATTCCAAGACTTGTCTTCACAGATCTCATTGTATCCTAGGTAACCGGATTCACGTGTATATGGACCAGCTGCTCCACCTCCAGTTATTGGAGCACCAACACCATGATCTGCGCTGTTAGCCAATGTAAATGTGCGTCCATAGAAACCCATACCGAGTAAAAGTTTTGAAGCAGGAGCACCTGAATCAACGAATTATTATATCACTGTAAACCATGAAAAATTAACAAGCCGGCGGATGTCCTCAATTAAAGTTATTCCACACAAATATGAATTTGAGTAAGAAAAAATCGAATTGGAATCTACCGTGTATTAATGTTTCATATGTATGAAGTACCTGCTGAAAGCCACCATCTAATAGAGGTTTCTACATTGTTAACGCCATTACCATGAAGTGGAGCATTGAAGCCCGTTACAGTATCCCACGCACCAGAGAAATCATATGTCATAACATTAATGAAATCAACATTTGCCGCGACTGCTGGAACATCATACGATTGGCTAGCGGATGCTTCAGTAGCAGAAACTGCAATACCAAGAGTTTTACCATGGGATGCCAAACTG
Source organism: Meiosimyza decipiens (assembly GCA_963680825.1). Taxonomy (NCBI): domain Eukaryota; kingdom Metazoa; phylum Arthropoda; class Insecta; order Diptera; family Lauxaniidae; genus Meiosimyza; species Meiosimyza decipiens. The sequence continues at coordinate 73,443,556 of OY804261.1, read as the reverse complement.
TAAACAATTTTATTTTTAACTGAATAACAGGTTAGAAGAACAACAAGAAAAAAAATCTCCCAAAAAATATGATGCAACAGAGAATAGACAAAAAATGCGATCTGTGGAGGATGTGTTCTGAAAAATAATTTCTCACAGTTTCTTTTATCAGATTTAATCCGATCAGGTGAGTTCAGCTTATAGGCCAAAATATTATGGGCTTCACTTACGCTCCTTTCAACTCTGCCAATAGATTCACAAAGTTGCTTTTATCTTCTGAACTACCACCTCGTTGTGCTGGATACTCCCAATCTAAATCCAAGCCATCAAAACCATGGTCGAGCACAAACTGCACAGAGGTCGAAATAAATCGAGAACGTTTACCGGCATCAGCAGCCATCGACGAGTACTTTGTAGATCCTTCATTCCAGCCACCAACGACGGCTATAACTTTTAAGTTGGGATTTTGCTGTTTCAATGCTATAGTTTTGCTTATGAAAGCTAAAAAAAAGCGATTAGAATGAGCAAAAGAATAAATAGGAGTGCAGTACCTCTGCCATCATCCATATCTAACCAAGTATCCAGTGATCTAAATGCACCGTCATCGCCAATTCCGAAGAAGGAATAACTAATGTGGGTGCATAAGAATGGATCAATATATGAAGGTTCAAAAGCACCATTGCCAGGACGATATGCGGCCCAAGTGCCATAGTAGCAATTAATGATTTCTGCAAAAAATTAACAATAACACGAGCAACATACAAATATAAAAAATTAAAGTAAATGTTTCTTAAGTATCTTATCCTTACTTCCATTGACAGCCGCTCCGAAACAGGCTAATACAAGCAACGCGAATAAAAGTTTCATCTTGACTACTGGACGACTTGAAATGTTCTGTGCTTTTTTTGGGTACCGTTGAAACTTATATGGAAAAAGTGAAAGCTTCTTATCAATGTAACCAATTCCTATCATTATCTATATACATATAGATTGTATAATGTAAAATTTATTTATGGTTTGTTGGCTTTGAGCTCTTAAGCACTTGAGAAGTTGACTTCGCTTTAGTTCTACTTAAGTAAAAATTCACATACATACATACATACATATGCATGTACATCAAGTACTTACTTAACTCTTGATTAAAGGATACACGTTCTCGAGTTCTACTTTTGCTCAAGGGTTTAGAATTTACTGAAATTAAAAAATCCAGGTACGGCAATTAGAGCTAGTCATACGTGACCACTCTTTTTGTTTTATTTTTGTAGATGAGAGTTGCGGTCGAGCAAGGCAACGATGTAACAAATGCCTAAGCTTGGGTTACCAGAAGATCAAGAGGCAAATCGAAGACGTTCAGAAAAATCCAAGTTTTATACCGATTGATCAAAATGTATTCGAACCTCTGTAGCCTGTTATTAAGCATAAGAAAAGGGGGTTGCATATTTTGTTTGTGTATGGTCAAAATTGTTAACAAATCAGCTCGATATCATTGGCATTGAAAATATAATCCGATTCGGGAGATATTGAGAAGAACTGCATACCTACATAAGTACCATCAATGCAGAAGTGGTGATTCGTAGAGAACGATATACATTTGTAATCTAAAATTATATTGAAAGTTAGATATGGTATCGAAAGGTGTGATTATAGACAACTACCTAAAATCTATATCATACATTAATAAAGTAATAATCGTTTTCGATGTTCGCGCATCACGCAAAAACTACTGAATCAATTTTGATGAAATATATCTCCAATAAAAATGATCATGCTATTCCTATCAAGTTACAATATTAAAAATTTAAAACAAATCGTTGAATGGCAAGTTAATGTGTTTGCGTGTATGCGTTTTGTTTTTCTATGGCAATGTAATGGAGCATTTACGGAAGAGAAACAACGTAATATTTAAATTTTACTCTCGCTTTCATTTTCAATTTGAAGTTTTGTTTGTGCCAATTTGTGGAAATACCTCTAAGATTGAGATAGAGGAAAATCTCTTAATATATTTTTTATGTTTTGAACTAAGATATCGGCATTTAGCGTAGTTCACTAGATGTGTAATTTCTTAAGCTATCCGATAGCATAAGAATCCAGAATATGAAGTTTTTGAGATACGCACTTTTCGTTATTGAGGACAGAGTAGGTCCACCAAAAAAATTTTAATTGTTTTCCTTCGCAGAAAATACTAAAAAACAGGATACGCACACAAAGTCGCCGGAATCAGCTTGTTTTAAATAAAAATGTGTACATATATAATTTGATATACAAATGTAAATATTTTTGATTTTTACACTTATCAGCTAAATTTTATTTACAATTTAAATCCTTTTATTGGCGAGCGTTTAACCATGCACAATGCTTCTGTGCTATTGGATTAGAAAAATATCGATTGCATGACAAGTTTTTTAATGCATTCAATTGATTTATTACGCCTTACGATTGATTAAGCAAGTACGACAGTTAAATCTCTCAAAGTCCATTTATGGTATATGGTAAAGAGCAGCAAGTAAGTGCGGCAAGTCTTTATAAATCACCCATTTTTGTCGCACTGATAAATTTCATGTAAAAGTACGGTGCAAGGCGACCTAAAAAAAATTTAGAATATCTACAAATTCCCTGTATGTAACATTGTAGCATTGTATCTTTCGAAAATTCTGCAATGAAAAATAAAACATTGGACCAGTTTCTTTTGGATCGAAAATGTTTTTTTTTCTTCATATAACTTTTAGCTCGGTTAAAATAGAAAAAGTTTTTCTAGACAATAGTTTTAACTAACAAAAAACCGACATTTTGATATTTTTGTTGTTATGGCGTTTCAATCTAAATTTTTGACGGGATATACATATGTATGTATCTATTTGCTCAAAAGTACGCCGATCAGCAATATTTGCTAAGGTATAGCCTTTTCTAAAAATGACTATTTACTACGAATACCTTAAACGATTTTAATAAAAGGAGTAAGTATTTGAAAGACAAATTAATTTCATAAGCTGAAAAATTTTAAAATTTTAAGCCGGCAACCAGTTTTTTGAAATTAAAGCGAATTTTTTATATAAGAACATTTTTTAAACATTTTGTTGATTTCTTTTTAAAATAATGTATCAATTGGCACATGATTTCATAGGAAACACTTTAAGTAAATTTACTTACTTGGACAGCGCAACAACAACTGATGGCGGTACCAATAAGATCGCCCTTGCTAGAATTAATAAATAAAAAGGTACATGATAATATCATTTTGTTTTAATCTTTTTCCTGTCACTTTTAGACTGTTGGTTCGGATTTCTATCAACACCTACACCTTAACGCAGTCGAAGCTGTTTATCCGTGAATACTTTAAAAGTGGGAATAATATATAGAAGACTTTTAAAGGTCGCACAAGCGCACAGTTGTTTTTTCATTGTTATTTTATAATACATATTCGATTTACGCCTTTTTTTTTGAAACAGCGTTCAGCGTGTGAAATTTCACAAATCAGTCAATGTTTTTTAACAAACATGACAGAGACAACAAATGGAACAATTTAACCTTGTAATTGGTGACATGTTTCGGCTATTACCACATACATATATACATATTCACATACTTATATACATAGCCTCATCAGACCAGTTTTGGTTAATTTGTACACGGATTTGAACCCCGACCATTCCATGAATTATGTTTGGGCAGCCGCTCTTAACACTTGAGCCATGAAGGGTGTTCTCCAAGTCGTGTACAAAGTGCAGTTTTTATGTTTTGCATTTAAGCACACAATGCGCCACCTGTCATCTCTTGTCATTTCTTGTTTGCCATAGCTTCGTTGAACCGTCGGTTCAAAGACTTGCTATGATGAGCTTTTTTCGTATAGTTGTGGATTTGCACCACTTATGTATATGAAAATGGATGATCCTTCCGATTATAGAAATTTTATTTGTTATTAGTAGACTGTTATTATTAATTAATTCAACATTATTTGATCGAATTGTACAGTCTTAGCAGAAACCGATATTTTTGTGTGAAATTTCACAAATCGGTCAATGCTATATGTTTGCATAAAAAGAGAACACCTTAGTTCAGTGGTTAGCCTGAATATCTTTTTGCTGGTAAGTAACTGTTTCTTAGAGCAGTTTTTCGTTGTAATTTCTTGAATAAACTATTACAGAATTCTAAACAAATTTTATGTTTCAAGTGTCAAAAAAAAGGAGATTTCATCAACAAGCATACAATCTTAGTTAGAAAGGTGAGGATGCTTGTAGTTATCTTGGAACAGTTCAAGAGCACTTATGAATTACTCCATACTACTTCGATTCCCATACATTTTACATTGAATGTATTTGGGGTGAATAATTTTTAAAAAAGAATGGTTTACTTGTACAAATATTCGAAAGAATAATTTGAAATCGACTGTTTCTCAACTTGTTCGACTATAGTAACTTGAATCGAATCGCAGCAAAATTGGGTACACTAGTTAAAACAAAATTGCTTGTATAACAAATTGCCGCCAAGAGATCATGCAAAATCAATGCAAATCAAAGCAAAATCAAATATGTAGTTAAAAAAACGCTTCCAGTGGGTATCGTTTTAAAGTTGAAATTTAACTTCTGAACAGGTATTTGAATTTAAGTTGATTCAGATCTTTCAAACAAACACCATCTTGTGATGTTTAACATTTTTGTTTAACAAATGCTAAAAAAAGAGAAAATTTTGTATTTTAAAGAAATTTTTAATTAAACGGAAATTGACTATTAGCAGCACAAGTTTTTACATAACTACACAGTACGATTTTACTTCTTCTTGTATCGGTGCACGACCATCTAGCTCCATTTGCTTCAAACTCAAGTACGTGTTCTCATTGCGTTTTTCAAACCATTCAGGTAATGGTTTTGACCAGTCTAGTGGTGGACTAGTACGAGGTTTCCATGTTGTATTACCGTAGTGGGCTTTCATGCGTACGTCACGGCGTTCTGCTTCGCTTTTTATCACCGCTTCACATGCAGCGATATCGTTCCCATTGGATTTTTCGTATCGAACGCAATTCTCAAAATCACGTTGCCATTGTGAACAGTCGAGACTTTTGCCATGCACAAAGTATTGATGAAATCGTGCTTTAATGCTGGTGCAGTCATCGTATTCATCTTTGTACAATTCGCAAGGTCGTATCTATCGGCAAGTGGTGTGTAATGAAAATATTGAATGAAAATGGTTTTGACAGTCACAGATTATATTCCATTTTACATACCGACCATGTATCCTTGAATGTGGGTGCTGATTTCGTTTCGAACTCGTTTTGGATTCCTTGATTTGATGTCATTTGTATTTCACGCAATAATTTCATCGGTGTAAATAAGAAAAACAAATTTAGGTAAGTCAGCTGTTTTACGGCTTTAATATCAGCCGTGATGTTGCCATACTTTTAAAATATAAAAAAGCGGAGTAAGAAATATAAAAGGGCATGCCGTAGGGGACGCTGAATTTTAACCCTGGACAGCTAAACCTCTTAGGAGTAACGTCAAGGGTAAGCCTCGTAAATTTTACAACGACTGTTTTCAATGTTAAATTTAAAAAAAGGCAGTATTTTTAAAATCAAGGTATGCAGTCTTACTGAGTATTTTTTAAAGAATTGTTTTAAATGAATTAACAAAAATATTAGTTATTATAAGTAAAATTGAATTCGTATAATTTATCCATCTATGGTTAAAAGATCATCAACTTTTTCGCCTGCATCGCAACACAATCAATTTTGTAGTGACTAGTTATTGCTAAGTTTAATATTGAAAATAAAAGGGCAATAATAAGTTTTTCATTGCTGTAGTTCGATTCAGTAATTTTTCTTAAACTGACGTCACGATGTAATTTCGAACGCATCGTTTCTGTAAATGTGACATACCGAATAAATTAAACGAGTATTTCAATCCCAGGACTTTGTGTTAACACAAGCTGAAAAAATATTGTGATCATGGACGATATGCTAAATGTTGAAAAAATCACATCTAAGCAGGGCTGCCAAGTGGACGGGTTTGACCTAGCCAAGTCCGTAATTTCATGTATTTTTTGAAAAAATCTTTTAAGAACCCAAGCAAAAAGGGAAACAACCAAAGCAAAAATTATTTTTTCTTTTTTTTATCTTTATTTCTGCAACTCCTTTTATGTTACACTTTTTCTTGCAGGCGGTTTTTTTTTTGTGTTGGTATGCATTATGTTGAACTGTAAGCTCACTCATTTTAGGAAAATCAGTATCATAAAAACTTCGAGTTCGGGATTCTGTGGAATATTTTTTAAGGATAATGGATATGCCAATCCAATTAAGCATTGGTAGGTACATAAATATTAACAAAGCTTAATTTTACTCCGATTGCAGTTGCTAACATTTAGTTTTAGGTACATTTTATTTTTCGTCGATTACGGTGACCGTGCAGAACTTTAGAAATTTATTCAGAAAAATATTCAAGTTTCTAGCAATATTTAATAATTACATTTTTCATGCTTAAAAATTATGATAAACCATTATCAGGATGCTGTTGCAGTAGTAGATCTTTTACAAGGGTTTTAGCTGATTTCGGTGCGCGTCCTAGCATATGCAAAATATTTAAATACAAATTTAAAAATTTCAGGTTGAATGTATTGCGCCTAAAAGAAAAATTTGTCACTGTTATATAGGGTAAAAAAAAACAAAAATAGTTCACCAATAAGAGTATTCAAATATCACTCTCCTATAAAGGAAGCGCATGTAACCAACCATCGTTTGATTATCACTATAGGCAGATCGTTGTGCATGACGTGCCATGATATGGGGACGATCGACAACATCACCATGATGGCGACCAATTGCACGTACCGTATTTAAATTTCTTAAAATAAAAATATAAAACATTTTATAAAAAACCAAAAAGTTAAACTAATTAACCACTTATGTACCTTACAACAAATAGCATATTTCGCGGCATATCTTTTAATGTACTCATAATTAAATCAAAATTTTTTCTGGCCACCTCTTGCATATAGGCAATATCTGTTTCAGTAAGCTTTGTTTTAATGCGCCCCCCATGCATGCGTATTGGTTGCTGAAACAATACCTCGGCAAATTTCATATAATCACTTATTTGAATTTTTTTGGCTGCTTCAGCCATTTTTCTTTCATCCCGCAGTACTGTGGCTTCCCAAAACTCGGAAAGTGCCAAACGCACATGCCGAGGTAGAACTTCGTAGAGCCCATGGTCAAGTAGTACCAGTTGAATTTTGCTAGATTCTGGATTTTTGCGAACAAAAACTTTTAAGAAAAAAAAAAAAATTATAAAATTATATTTTTTTAGTATTAGCTTGTAAAGTTTTACTGTTTCCTGGATGTGGATCAGCGTGTACAAAACCAGTACAAAATATTTGTTCAGAAAACATTTTAAAAAGTTTCGTATCGATATCCGAAATGTTGAATTTATTTTTCTTTATTTGGTCCACATCACTTATTTTGAAACCATCTATCCATTCCATAGTTAGCACTCGCTAAGGTAGAAACAAAAAAGAGGGAATTTATTTATTGCTTCGCTTTAATGTATTTGATTAACTATCCAACAGAGTCCGAAGGTAGATTTCAATAAATAAAATTAAATAACAGAGTTTTGGGACCGTCAATATTTTGAAAATATGGTTGATAATGGGTATCTATAAGAGCAGCGTATTTACTGATTTTTATAGGTTTAAAATGACAAAGCTAAGTCGGTTTTTTTTTTTTGCCTTAATTAGGTTGTGCCTAATTTTATAAGCTTTCTTACGGTTTTCGTAACATCCCAGTATACGTTAGGCACGTGAACAAATTCAAATTTTTTCAATTGACTTGCACACTTTTCCGAATTTTCGGCTTCCGCAACAAAATTTAGTTCTTGTACTAGATTTTTCTGCACGCCACGCAAAATCCAACCGAAATGATAATCTTTAAAAAACAGTTCGATGACATCTTGCAAAAAAATTATAGTACCCAGATCGCTGTTAAACCTTTTCTTCAAGTCACTGTATTGTACCTTTAATAAAAAAGTGTATACAAATACAGATGTAGATTATAGTGAAAATTTCAATATATTTAGATAATACTTTTATTGCAACATCTTCGCCAGTTTTTAATTTTCCTTTAAAAACTTGCGCCAAGCTTGCTGCTGCCACGGGTGCATAATCGAATTCCTGAAAAATTTTTTCAGGCATTTGACCAAAATCAGTTAGAAACACCTTTTGCACATCCTCGCGTGTAGTTTGAAAACATTTATCTTGCAGAGCTGCTAAAGTTCTCGTATATTCTATTGGTAGTATGTGATTAATAGAAGCACAACCTTGTCCCACCTTGATGTACAATCCCCCATTCAATAGACATGTTTCCAATAGTCGATTGGCACTTTTTTGATGCACTGCAAGCAGTAATTCGTTATAGTTATTGTTTTTTTCGCGAATTTCCAATAGCAAATAGTCGAATGCTATCAATGAAGCCGCCTTAAGGGAACGTAAAAAACGAATGCTAGCACCGCAGTATGTAAATTCATTCATCACACCATCGTAAGATATAAAGGAGGCTAACGCGCCTCCCAAAGTTGCCTTAACAAAAGGGAATCGTTTTCTTTTTGTCTTAATCCCTTGTAACTGCTTCTGTTGCTCGGCTGCTTTGAACTGCTGAGAGTGAAAGCTGTGTCTTTTTGGCTTCACATTTTTTAAAGTTCCACTAAGGACAAAACGCTATTAATTTAATTAGATACATACTCAGATTAATTATTTGCAATTCCACTTACTATATTATTCATATTAAGTGCCAGCGCAACTAATCATCAACTTCAATATTAATTTATCAGAATTAGTGGCAACAAGTGAAATTTGTAAGTCAAGAAAGAGTTTTTTCCCGCATTGATTGTCATATTACATATGTTGACGTTTGAGATATTTGCAGCGGCTGTTTGTTATCATTTAAAAATAGTGTGTCCGTTATTCCAAGATTGATTAATTGAGAAATTGGGTACATGTATATCATGATTTGACTATCAAGTCTTCAGCGATGGCAAATTGCCTTCACCGTGAGTTGTCAAAACCGTGCAAAACAAAACGTTAAGTAGAAAGCTATTTATGTGTCTCATGTGGTTTGGTAAGAATAAAAATAAAAGACAAAATCATCAATTAAGATTGCTTCTGCCACATTAATTGTGCATTGATTTTTGCGCTTTGTTTACTCGAATTGCTGATTTTGACAGGTAAAGTAAACCATCATTCATAATTATTGCAATCAAGCTATTTGTATCAGGGATCTAATCAAAGAGTCTGCCAATGCATATAACCATAGTGCAAATAACATCGCAGAATTATCTTGTCAAACTCTGCAGACAACCTATTTTGGTTTGAGTTGGATTCACAACATGGCTATGAAGAAATTCTAAGAACAACAAAAATATATGGCAAGTGCATATGAAGCTGAAAAAGTTTATGGGATGCTTAAGCGACTCTAAAACTCCATTGAACTGTTGCTTTATTGTCAACTGTAAAATTGGGCTTGCATGATGCGCAGCTGCCGTAAGTATTTGTGCATTTTCTATGGAGTATCCACATATGTATGTGTTGTAAATTGAAAAAAACTATTTTTTTTATAATTTTTTTACATCAAATCAGAATCAGAACGGACTTTGGGTATTTGAGCAATTTAAGCATAAGTCCACGATCCGATAAAAAACCGGAGTTTAATCAGCTGTTTACAACAGCTGTTGAACATTACGCCGCTGTAAGCAAAATATGTTGACAGGCTGACTGTCATCTGTAAACAATTTTGATTAACAAATAAATTTTTTCTTTTTAAAAACGGAAAAATGATAAAAAGTGTGCAATTAATTTTACCAAACAAGCAGTTTATAAGTTCTATATGCAAAATTTCGTAAGCAAATTTGATATGTTTTAGAACTAAGTTACATAACTTCGTGGCCTTCGTTCAATGCTCATACAGGAATCGTAACGATTTATACATTATTGGAGCTGAACCTTGGAACGTTAGGAATCTCAACAATGCGCAAATTTTTATTTAATTAAAAAATGGTGAAATTTACGTCATGTGAAATTTCAATATCTTTCTTTTAGGACAGCTGCATCGAAGAGTTCACAACGCCAGTTTTTTACCATAAGAGAATTAACCAACAAAAATCGACAATATATTAAAAAGGAATTAATCGGGTAAGTAAGAAATATCATGTTTAAAGGCCAACCTGTTCATATCGAAAAAAAAATGTTAATATCGTTAATATCGTTAATATCCTTGGCTCAAGGAGAACTATAATTAACAAGAGACCTATAGACTTGGGCTTAAGATATTTCTAGACCAAATCCATCGTGCGACGCGATTAAATACATTTTTATATTAAGGCTTCACACCTTTCCTCACCGCTACATCATGACTCGCAATGAGGCCTATATTTTAAAAAAACCATGATTTCATTTTGTTAATAATGAAAAAGGAATTATTCGTCCCATATGTAAATTAAAGTCGAGAGCTTAATCATGGCTCCAAATAGTGTATTGAAAATCTTGTCATACTAAATCACTAATAAACTTCGGCCTTACACAACACAAACATTGTGAAAGTAATATGCTGTAGCGCTAATTTTGAAAAATTATCAAAGTAATTAAAGTCACATTAAAATCCATTATGAAGAAAATTTTCACCCATAGTTTTTAGTTCGTTTAATTATCATGGAGCCTAGTGTTAAGCGTGCTCGCCATTTACGCTGGTGGTTCGGGTTTTGATTCATACGGCTGCCAAGTAAGGATTGTTATATATCTCTTCTGGCAGCACTTCGATACTATAATTTGCCATGAAAAATTTTCAAAATTATCGGTTAACTGTTCCTTACTTTTTTCCTCTGATGTTTGGTTTTCCCAACTATTCCGTAAATATTAAATGAACACCGTATAATGGCGATATGAAAAAATAAGGCCGAGGGCATGTTTGGATATTGCGCTTAAATAAAGTCATGATATGTTTTACTTAATTATTGCTCGATTTTGCAGGTACTCTATGCATGAAATGTACGAGGTGGTATCAGACGTCACCCACTACCACCAATTTGTGCCATATGTTAAAAAATCACATGTACATAGTAAGCAGGCGAACGGCTTTAAAGCAGATCTTATTGTTGGATTCCCGCCACTTAACGAAGTTTACACATCAACTGTTTCAATAGAATTTCCACAATTGGTAAAATCAGTATGCAAAGATGGACGTTTGTTCAATTTTTTACTCAACGAGTGGCGCTTTAGTCCTGGACTAAAAGATATACCACAATCGTGTGTTGTGGACTTTAAAGTATCATTCGAATTTAAATCACTTCTCCATAGCAACATAGCAAATTTATTTTTTGATTTGATATGCGATCAAATGGAAAATGCTTTCATAACGGAAGCAAAACGTCGCTTTGGTTCACCTTCAATAAAAAGTCATATATTGTCATCACGTCGATCGTGACCAGTAAACTTAAAAATAGTGACAAGTAAGAGGAAGTCAGTAAAAATCCAACAAAAAATGTGATCACTCGATATGAATCACTACTGAAACAATATTTCAGTGATCGGTATGCAATATATGCTTTGATTATCTTCTACAATACAGAGATTATTCTGTTAAAGTGTTAAGCAAAAGAGTCGTTAGCTTTCAATTACACTAAGGAATACTAAAAATTTCAATATATTTGTTCTCTAAGTATTGCATAGGGTCATCAAATCGAACTTTGGAAACTGATTATGAAACTAATGTTCAGAACATCCAATACAAATATTTTTTTTGGTTGATGTATCAGTTTAAATTAACTGTTTAAGGTTTAAGTGAAATGTATTATAAAGCTAATTAATTAATGTAGTATTGTTATATGTCTATAACAACTTGATCATACAATTCAAACATTTTTCAGAAACAAAAAACCAAAGAAATAAGGAACATTCTCTTTAAGTATACTTCACTACAACTTATATATGTGAGTATATTAGACTGTCCATTATTTCCCAAGTTTCTTTAATAGAGGAAATCGCTATCGGAGTAATTAATTTTCGAGTTGATAAATATCTGTTAACGCTAAGATAAACATTTTATTGCAAGAACATTTTTCTGTAGTGAAAACATAAAGCTCTCCGTAAAGGAACTTGGGGAAATAATGGGAAGTTTAATGTACATGTTAATATCGCTTTAAACAAAAAGTTATAAAACTGTTTAATACTTGTATCATAGCTCCTAAATCTTTAATATTTGTTAATTAAAAACATATTTTTGTAATATTTATTTTGTAAAATATCCACATAAAAATAAAAAAATATTCTAATTGTAAATCTGTTGTTTTGTATTATAATATAAATTATGTTCCGATTGCGAATAATTTGTATATTTTGTTCAGCAAGCGGTGATTCTCTCAACAAATGGTCAATCATTTTTGAAGTAAAAGAACTTTGCATCCAAATTTTCGATTTGTTTCGCTCTGCAAACTTCGACAGAGCCACTTGTGAGGATCTTAATACATCCGCCTATTATTGTCCTTTCTTTAAAAGTCAACTTTACTAACGGTTAATTCGTTGATGCAGTGTTTTCCTGGCTGAACAAATAAAACAAAACAAAGAGCAGATCTCTATATATAAGGATCTGGATCGAAAAATAAGGGATATTAATTTTTTATATCTATAGAAACCAGCAAGAGCGGGTTAAGACCTTACGGGGCGAGAAATTGGCCCCTCTAAAACAAAAATTTTATAATTACAATAGTGGAAAACTTATAACCGGTGATTTTTTAAGCGATGGTTTTTGAAAATTGAAAATATAACAGAAAATTTGCAATAGTCATTGAAATATTGCCCGTTGCTACGCTTGAGGTGTTTTATCCTTAAGCTCCAATTTTGGCATAATTTTTCCAACATTTCGGCCGGTATCTCACCAATGACAGCTGTAATATTGTCTTCCAGGGCTGTAATTGTGGCTGGCTTGTCCCTGTACACGAGAGACTTCACGTAGCCCCACAAAAAATAGTATAGTGGGGTCAAATCTCATGATATTGGCGGCCAATGGACTCCTCTAAAACTTGAGATTAATTGCTCACCAAACTCGCCTCCCAATAGGTCCATGGTATCGCGTACCGTGTGGCATGTGGACCGTCTTGTTGAAATCTCATGTCAACCAAGTCCAATTCTTTCATTTAGGGCAAAAAAAAAGTCGTTAATCTACGCAGGGCACTTTGCCGATACCGCCGGCCCACAAACCGCACCAAACTGCATTTTTCAGGGTGCATTGGCAGCTCTTAAATTGCCTCTGGCTGTTCTTCAGAACAAATTTGGCAATTCTGTCTGCTGACGTACCTATTGAACCAAAAATGAGCTTCGTCGCTGAAGAAAATTTTTTGATAAAAACACATTTCTCACAGAGCACGAATTTCGATAATAAAATTCAATAATTTGCAAGCGCTGTTAGTATTTTAGTCTTAGTTTGTTGTATTGTTTCATCCCATTGCACAGTTTCTTTGTTCTCGATGAAGATATACACCATTTTTTGAGGCTTATCTGCACAATATAAACAAAACAATGTAAAATTAAGCATGGTACGATTTAGAGCCATCAACGGAGTGTTGTCTCTTCTTTTATATTTTCCATCGTTTTACCAAACAGAAAAAATACGAGAAAAAGGACATACATACATACATTCTTCAAAGTTTTTAAACAGAAAATAGAATAGAAATTAACTTAAACTTTTTAATGCAATGACTGAAGCGTCTGGAACGTTTTTGTTTTTCTTCATTCAAATAGAGTTGTTCCATCAAAATTTTATCTGTTCTTCCGAATTACTATTTAACATCCAAAAATCCATGACCACACTTCTTAATTTTACACAGGAAAAGCAAAACAGAAAAACGTATATGTACTAGAAAAATATATTATGTATTTCTTATGTAAAAGATTGAAAAGAGTAAAAGCTTATTAAATTATATAAAGAATTCAAATATTATGTTTCATTTTTATTTATACTAGTGTGTTTCGTCTATTTGCTATATGAAACCCAAATACGTTTAGTCAAATGCATCACAATCAACCAAAAACTTGATTTTGAATTTTTTGTGGTTACGGCTTTTTGGATGTTAGGTGACGATATATATGTATACAAAATGTAAAAGTCATTTTTGAAATTAATTGAAATAAAAGTTTATTTTTTTGATATATTTTGATTTACTCAATAGCATTGCGCTACAAAAGCAGACAATATCAACATATTTATGTGTATTTTGTATTATTTAAAATTAATTAAGTACAGAATTTTTTTTTCTTGAAAAAGTAAAATTTGTTAGGAAAATTATAAAAACTATATTTACGAACATTTTATTCAATATTTTGAAAATAATAAAGACAAAATATTATTAAAACTATTTTATATATTTTTAAAATTGTTTACTCTTTTTGCTGGACTACATTAAGGAGTTTAATTGACGTTTTAAAATTATCTGGTATGTATTTTAACTTTTTTTCGTAAGTTTATTCCCTATTTTTAGTTTTAGGTCAAAGGTAGTTTTTTTTAATTTAAAATTTACCTTTCGAGTAAATTAAGAATTTTTTTAAAACCATTTTGGGTCTCTGATCACGAATATAGAAACAAAACTTTAAAGATATATTTTATTTTTGATATACATAAGGGTTTGAATGTACCCAAAAGACACCCATTTTGTTCAAGTATTTTTGAGTTAAAATCGAAAATCTTTATGCTTTATTTTTAATCATTTCACGATGATGATCTATTTTCAAAGATAGTTTCAGTGTACATATATATTTAGTATGTACTGGAAAATTGAAAATCATACATACAAATTTAGTTATTGGGTTAAGCTTAAATTACGTATGCTCGATAAATCATATGAGTCCAAAACCTTTTTTTTTGGAAACAACTAAAAGTTATTCAATAAAAGTAGTAGCTAAAAAATTTTCTGCTTTTCGGCACTTTTAACTTCTTAAGCGATAAAAATTATCTCAGTTATGAATTTTTAATGGGTATAAATTTTTTTTTTTTAATATTGAAAAATCTGATTTTTGCGCGAAAATGATATGTCATTAGAAATCGATTTTAAAGAAAAGGTGACTTTAACGACTATATAGTTAAAAATATTCGGAAACAAATTGATGTCTGGTTTTGGCCAAAGTTGACATTTTTGACACATTCAACCTTATTTGTTTATTTTAAAATTAAGAGGTAGATTTTAAAGTTGGTTTACACATTCGTATTCGGTGACGCTAAATTAATAAAGGGAGGTATGATTTATTTAAAAGACGAAAAGTTTGTAGGCCATTGTAACTTGTGGGGAAGAAAAATGTTTTATAACATGGTAGTTACAATTTATCCCGTTATGAGAATAGTTCCATCAAACATACATGTGAACGAGCTTCATTAAAATACATACGCATATTAAATAGGTCTTTCCGACGCATGTTAAGAATCGTAGTGATATCAAAGTTTTAAAAGAAGTGGACTGTGTACAGGATCTATGCTTATGAAGCTTAAGAATATTATTAGAAGTATTCAATTTGCTATAAAACAAACTGTTACTGTCGATAATCAGATATAGCTGTCTGCTACATAAACTTCAAAAGCTGAAGCAATAGTTTATGAAGATCTGTCGCAGTGGATATTCGTCTATTGCTGTCTGCTGCGTAAAATTCAATAGTCGAAGCAACAGTTCACGAATATATGTCGCAGTCGAATGTCGGCTTTTGCTACAGCAGTCGTAGCAGTTGCTGTCGTCTATTGCAGTCGTAGATTTTTTATGTTGTATTCAATGTTTAAATTGCTGCGCAAGAATTAGTAACAACACCAAAAATTGTGTCATGGCTGCGCATTAATAGTAAAGGCTATAAACAGCTAGAGCAGCAGCATATACTCAGCAATTGGTTGATCGTCGCTTATTGCTATCAGCTGAGCAAAATTCAATAGTTGAAGCAACAGTTCACGAAGAGCTGTCGCAGTCGATAGTCGGTAATTACTGCCTACTGCATTAAAAATAATAGCCCAAGCAACAGTTCATGAAGAACGACTGTCAGCTATTGATATATGTAAAATTATGTACAACCAGGTATATGACGAAACATAATTTTTTTCCTTAAATGGTGATTTTACGAGCTGTTAACTTTTTTTACTGCTTTTGGAAACACACAGAAAAAAGTTAAATATATAAAAAAAAATTAAACTTATATAATGGAATGGTATATTCACTTAAATCTACGTTTTCTACATTAATGTATAAAGGATATGTACGCTACCTTCACAATCTTATTTTATTTAAAATATTATTGTATCGTTTCAGTATCATTTTAATTTTTAATCGGCTTTACTTTGCCCAAGCAACGACTTATTTTTTAAACTATTTTTCAATCAAGTGTAAGAATAATTAAGCTCTCTACAGTATACATTAATATTTTTATGTAAACAACACATTAGAACTCTGTGCTAAGCTACTTTATCTAAAAATTTTGAGTTATTTCCTTTTTTGTCATTCTTAGTATAAAAAGTTTTTGTATCAAAAGACAAGATTTTTACATGCTTAATTTGGTTTAGGATAAGATAAAACGTTTTAATTAACAAAATAATAACTTTAAAGGTATAAATCACTGATATTAAATCAACATAAAAATCAATATTATTTATAAATTTTTTGCTTTTATAATTTGCTACTATAAAGTGAAGGATGTGCCGCAAGGTAACAAAGTGATGCTACTGTGTGCTTATTCGATTACATGATATATTTTATTTTATATGTCAATAGTTACTTTAAAAATGTTATAAGGTACTGCTTATAGTTTATATTAAAGAAAAGTAAAACTTAAGTTTTAACTTGATACACAAGTTTTTAGACTAAACTATAAAAAAACACAAAGGCCGCATATAAAAGCACCAAATTATACATTAAAGAGGTATATGTATAAGCAGCAATCATCAATAAAATTATAAAACATATAAAAAAAAGTATTCTGCACTAATATTCCTAATAATACTTAAGATTTACATAACTTTGTTTTTAAAACAAAGTAATTAAAATTAAAGTTAATGCTAGTTTTAAGTAAAACAATACTTAAGTAAAAATACATTATATCACTTAAAGTGAGTTTGAACAATCAACTCTCTTTCTTTTGCTTTTTTGCAGCAAGCTTATACTGTCGCTATTTTTAATTGTGTTTAGCTCGTTTGCCAAACATATAGCCCTTCCAACGTTCAGCTGTTTGTATTATTATTGGATCACTGTCGATTGTGGCTAGCAGTAATAGTTGATTGACATGTGTGGCATGATAATCCCAGCGAGCTAAATTTGGTGCAACCCCTGCGAATAAAATATATTTTTAGTTTATTATATTGAACATCAAAATAATACAAAGTAAACTTCTAAAATTTTTATTAAAGCAAAGCTGCACAAATAACTACAACAATATATGTAAAAGCTCTTATCGTATGCAAGATTTTGATGCAACCATTGGAACAATCGAATATTCGAGCCTTACCTAAGCTTAAATGTCGTAAGTCATAGCTTGTACCAGATCCAGTATCATACAGAAGTAGCATTTTTTTCAACGAGTACATTCCCTGCTGAAATAGTTTACTGGCTTCACGCGCCGTAGATGCAGGTGCTGTTGAGTTTAGATCATAGAGACCAAGCAGCGAATAAATAAAACCATTTAAAACAAATGATGCTGGTGTTGTAGGATATTCTTCGTACCTGTTATTGACATTTCATCATTAATTATGTATAAGAAAATATTTGAATCTGAACCTTACCAATTGTATTTATCCATAAATTGTGCTAAAACACCGCCGTTGTTTGAGAAAATACGGTATGGACGTAAGCCCAACGAAGCTGATTTTAAAAAGCGTTCATCTCCACCTGAATGCCAGTAGGCACGCGCCAACACCGATATTGCATGCCCTTGGCCCATAGCTGATAACCAACCCGACTTTAGCTCCATAAAACCATTTAAATTACGTTTAACTGGATTCGGCCAGCCGCCAGTTTTCGCATCTTGATTATTGACAAACCATTCAGCAGCATCATAAAAATGTGCCAAGTGATCATAAGTAGATAGTGTTATATTATCAAAGAAACCAAGACCCAAAAATGAAATAGAAACCACACGTAGTTCACTACGACGTATTTTAATGCTTGGTAACTTTCTATCGCCTGTAAGACCTTTTTGCACATCGATCAGCAGATCACGCGTTATATGACGCCATTTATTTACTGCTGCACTGCCAAGACCATAATATATATTATCTTCTTGCACACTTATCAGTAAATCGGCCAGTATATAATACACATTGTATGTATGTTTTGTTTCACGGTTTTGTAGTGTTATCATTAGGCTACTACTATTTGTCACAAGTAGTAAGTCAATGCTAAGCACTAAATCGAGTGTATGATCGGCATTAACGCTGATGGCACTCTTATATTCAATAGCTGTTTCGAATTGTATGACGTTAGTGTTGAACTTTGGATGCCATATGCGTGTAAGGTTACTTAATTTAGGTATAATCCATTCCGCCTGATTGGCATCAGCATCTTCAAAGATCTAAAAAATAAATTAAGTTGACAATCTTTAATTAACTATCATTATTTTATGCGTCAACCGGGGCAACACTCGCTCTCATCGAAATTGAGTGTCTGTTAAAAAAATATATTTGCTCACATAACAGTATCAAAGTTTTCAAAACCGTGTGGCGTTTGATATTCTCTTTATACGGCCGAAATCAGCTAACACTAGCTTACAAAAAAGTTATTTCTAAAAGTTTTGTATGTTTCCTGGCGAACGCGCTAAGTATATGAAGATGCATATATGCATGTGACAATAGCCGAAACATATGTCACCAATTACCAAGTTAAATTATTTCATCTGTTGTCTTTGCCATGATTCTTTAAGAAAGAGCATTGACTGATCTGTGTAAATTCACATTAACATCGGTGTTTGCTATGACTGTGAAGTTCGATCAATTATTTAATTTTGATTAATAATAATCAGTCGGCAAAAGCATTTAATTATTTCTATATTTTATTTTTGTAAGCCAGGGTTAGCCGAATCTTAACAAGCGCTGAACAGATTCCAAAAGCTTCGAGCTTAAGCTGTTATGTAAGCAAAAACAATTTACTTCGGCTGGCGCGAGTTATAGCATATGTATATTTTACCCTTATTCTTGGTTCTGGCTCAGTAAGATTTTTGCTATAGTGAGATAAAGCGAACTGTGCAATTTGTGTAGGATAAAAGTATCCACGTTTCTCCCATTGCGTACTTATTGGTACCCCCTCAGCAGCGCTGATGCATTTAACGCGGTCGCGTATCTAGAAAAACAATTAATATTATACCTTTATAGCATATTATAAAAAATTAAAACTCATTTTACGCACCTCGACGTTATAGTTTTCAAAATACATAAACAAACCACGAGCATCATATTTTCCTTTCGGAATGTTTATCTTTGCATTACTGTGTGTCCAATTAAATTTTGTTATTTGATTTTCAACCATTGTTAGTGAGCCTGTCACTTCAAAATAGTTGCGCAAAAATGAAAAAGGCACATATACTTCATTGGCTGCATCACGTTTGCAATGAATAGAGTACTCTTGATTTATTACACACTCAACATCTCGCATTTCTGTTGTTTGAGATACCGATGACACCAGTCCATTTGTATTACCAATGCTAAATTCATTATTTCTAACATCGGCATATAGATGACGATCCCAACGTTTGACTAACTCATGAGGAAAGTTGAAATCTGAACAACGCATATATACGGCGAACGTTATGACGAGCACAGCAATGGAAAGGAAGAGCAAAACGGCTTTCAAGTTCAGACGCATAATGAAAAAGAACAGTGGTTCTCGCTGCAATACGAAAATAAATGTTACAATGGAATTAATGATAAAATACAGAAACTTAAAAAATTTATAACAAAGATTATTTGAAAGTAGATATTTTTAGACTACTCAGAGATTAAGTATTGGATTCGAAAGAGATGGGAAAATCGGAACGAGGCCAGATGTAATTTTGCAATTTTTGTAATCAATTTTAAGAAGTAACCTTTTATAACCTTTTATAAGCCATTATCACATGTATTTTTTTTTCTTTTTTGTACAATCATTCCAAGCATATAAATGTGTCCAGAAAATAGTAGGCCCTCATTGTTGTCAATGATAATAAAACATACTTATCCCTTACATAAAACAAGTCCCAAATAAGCTTACATATCATAAAATATAACTAGTCCTAAATGTACAGGATGCGAACAAAGTCCCATGATTTTTAAGTACTGCTTTTTGAATTTTCAGCAGGCAACAGATTAGTGCAAGAGCATTGATATAATCTCATAGCGAACTTAGCAACGGTAACTGAACTAAGCCCAACAGATAAATGTTAACTTATTACTGAAGATAATTTCCTTCCTACTAGAAAACAATGTTGTAGAGATTTGTATTAAAAGCCCTTAGTTATAAAATTATATATGAATGAAAATTATTAGCTACGCTTAAATAATTTAATTGCTAACATTTATTGGTTATTTAGTTACGATATTTGATAATAAATAAATGAATGCAAAGTTGACTCTGGAAAGCAAGGAAAGAGTTGAATATTGGTGCAAGGAAGCCAATTCTGCTGAGCTGTATAGTAAAACGATTGAACGATGGAAGGTGAGAACAACTAAGGATAGTAAATGTAGTGAATACAAATACAAGAAAGCCACGCCTATGCTCAGCAACTGACTAATCACTAACTACCTCATCTTCCTATTATTAACCTATTTAAATTATGCATTATGAATAAAGCTGCTAAATGAGTAATTTTTTTTTATAATTTTCCTACCTTTGCATTTAGTTTTCTATTGTGGCAACGGATATTGGCAGCATTTGCACCAGCAGCAGTTGATTTATTTGATGTTGCCACGACCGATATATTCGGTTTTGTAGCCAAATCGAAGTTGGCAGACATTTGTTGCAAATTGCAATTGTATTGCTTTTAATTTTTCTTTATTATTCTTAATATATTTGTTGCCACCTTTTTAAATCATTGTATTTTTTTTTCTTTTCCATCTGCTTACGAGTATAGTTGGCGGAACGCCAGCAGCTTTACCCAACTGACCAACAGATTTTGTAGACTCATTGGAATTTATTATTATTATAGCATATTTCTACACTTTGTTTGTATTAATTTCATCACTTCCACTTTAAACCGAAAATTGAACTTTCCAAAAATTTTTAGTTTTTACATGTGAGCACAAGTTATTTTCGTATTTTGTTTTTAATTTTGCGAATTTTCATGTTATTGCCGCAAATGGTAAACACTTTTGTAATAAGCATAGTTTTCGAAATTAATACAGAAAAAATATGTAATTCCAAATAGTGAAAATGTGATCTTTTCCTCTGCTGGTTTTGTTGGGCGCAGATGATTCT
Source organism: Meiosimyza decipiens (assembly GCA_963680825.1). Taxonomy (NCBI): domain Eukaryota; kingdom Metazoa; phylum Arthropoda; class Insecta; order Diptera; family Lauxaniidae; genus Meiosimyza; species Meiosimyza decipiens. The sequence continues at coordinate 73,422,155 of OY804261.1, read as the reverse complement.
GACAGTTTCTTGCTGTCAGCTTCTTACATTGCCGTAAAAACAAGATTACCACTAGTGTCAAATTATTCGATTCGACTATTCAATTATTCGTCATCTCGAACGTTTAAGACCCGAGTATCTTTCGAACCTTTCGCGGTAGCAAATCAATTAGTAAGCAGTCTGAGGCTCGGTTCACACGAGTGTATTTTCAACGCACGTTAGCTAAAGCGTGTTAGGTGTTTGAAGGTGTTTTTTGAACTGCTCAGATAGATACTTTGCCGAGTCTTCTGATAGATATAAAAGAAGGGAAATGTCTTTATACTTCATACGTCAAATGTCTCATATAAGCCTTCATAAGGAATTTATATATATAATACTAATTGCCTTTAAAAGACCTGTAAAAGAAGCTATACAACATTTTTTGCTACTAGGCTAGCACTCAGTCGGACAGCATGCATAGTTCCTAAGAGTGTATTTTATAAAGAATTTATTAGTTGTCTCCCGCATTATCAATCAACACTAGCAACAAAACCGAATAGTTTTTTAAAATACATTGTACCATATTGTCTTTCAAATCGCATATCTTTCGCGTCGTATTGCAGAGTAAGGACCCTGTTTCTTTTGGGTTTAGAAATATGGTTAATAAACAAGCACTGCTGAAAAATCCAAGAAAATTGCATTCAACATTCAACATCGTGATATGAAATGGAAAAACGCAAAGATAATGTAAAAGATTTTCAACGTTTTCATTCTGTCCACAAAACTGTCGGTAATTTTTGCCTCGTTCTAATTCTGACTATCAAACTTCCCTCTAAACATTACAGCGGTTATCAAATTGAACTGCCAAAACCAAATGTGAAAAAATGTTAATTCTATAAAATTAAAGAATGCAAAATATTGTTTTTACCAGTTTGGTTCTGATTTTAACGTTTTCTTGCTGCTGTGCTTCCAATGGTGACCGAACCCAATTTTTTCGCAACTGTCGCGAAAATTGTGAACGTACAAATTGCACGTCAGGTAGGGTCGTAAAATACATGCATATACTGATTCTTAATCTAACAATACTTGACTGTAGATGGTCTAGAAATACAGGAGCAGGCTGTGCGCTACTACCAACAGACCGTATGTGATAGACTTCTGTTGTGGACCTGCGCGGACGAATGTCAGTATGGATGTATGTGGCGCACGGTGGACGCATTTGTGGACCGCGGTTGGCAAGTACCACAATTTTATGGAAAGGTAATTGAAATGAAAAGTTTTGCTTGGTAAGTTATTCCCTCTTAGCATTGTGAGAAGCACATTTTGTGTTTTTTCAGCTGAGGATCGATCTCAAGTTACGAACTTAGGCGAATCACTAGGCAACAGTAAATAAATAAGTCAAAGCTTATTGGTGTATATAAATCACCTTCTAACGAAAGCAAATTGATTCTTGTTGCTACGTCTTCCGAGTTACCGCCCTATGTTATTCCCGTATATCTCTAAGTGGCTGCCTCGTAATTAGGTCATGTAAGGTTGGTTTACATATCTTGAAGACAACAGAGCGATACCATCGGGATAAGCCAGTTCCCCAGCCAGACTAATTCGGCGTTTGCAAAAAATTTCAATCAAAGTGTTCAAACTCAGACTCCTTGCAAATTCCAAACATTAGCTTAATTTTAATTCGCTGTTATTAAATTTTATTTTTAATATATTATTTTTACATTGTAGTGGCCATTTGTACGACTGCTTGGACTTCAAGAACCAGCCTCAGTCTTATTTTCTATTTTAAATTTTGCAGCACATGCCAAAATGTTGCGAAAGTTTCGTCGTGAAGTTCGCCCAGATAGTCCATGCTTTAGGCTTTGGCATGTTTTTGCTGTGGTAAGTTTTAAACTTGTTGAATTACGTAAAATATCTTGCAGAGATACTAGCTGGGTAAGCTTCTAAAAAATGTCCCAGCTTGTATTAAATTTTAATGTATCGTATTACAAAGTTTCACCCATTTTCAGTGCTGAGTCATTTTTCAGTCGTTAGCTCTGCTAGGTCCTATATGGTCTAGTAATTAATAAGTTTTATGTTTGTCCGTTTATTCGATTCAATTAATCAATTATTAATGCCCATGCAAGGGCCATATATTGATAGTTAACAATGCTTAATAAATTACTAAATTTGGCAACCTAAAATAAAAATCTATAATTATATAAATAATTAAATTTAAGATTTAGCTTCAAAAAGCATTACCTGATTTTACATAAAGTAGACTTATTAGTGTTTATTATATAACTCGTTACAGGTTTGTTTAAATGGTTGGATATGGTCGACAATATTCCATATGCGTGATTTCCCACTAACTGAATTATTAGATTATGCGTTTGCCTACTCCATGGTGCTGGCTACATTATATTGCATGGTTATGCGGTAGGAAATGAAACAAATTTTAATTGTTTTTTTTTTTTTTTAACTTATCATATTTTCCAGCATGCTTTACAAATATTCGTTAATACTCCGCGGTCTGGTGACCCTGATTTTTCTTTCGTTTTATCTAAATTATTTTGCTTATTTAAGCGTCGGAAAATTTAGCTACTCCTTCAACATGACCACAAACATCGCAACAGGTATGAAATCATTGTCATTTCGAATAAATCTTTGTAATACATTATATCAATATTGTATATTATTAGGTGTACTGTCTGCATTAGGGTGGTTATTGTGGTGTTTTGTTGTTCGCAAACAACGTCCTTATTATAAAAAAATGGTACGTTTTTATTTTTTATTTGGTTTATCAATGAGTCTGGAATTGATGGATTTTTCACCTATATTTTGGATGTTTGATGCACATGCTTTATGGCACTTAGCCACAGTGCCCGTTTCTTTAATATTTTATAGGTATGTTATTAACTATGCCAGCCAAAAACAAAAAAAAATCTTGAAACCTTTTTTCTTATTTTCTTTCATAGTTTCATAATAGATGATTGCAATATGCTGCGCAAAGAAAAATTGTTGCAGGATTCCAACTTTAATAAGGAAATCTGACTGAGTGCAAATATACTTCAATGCATTCTTTTTTTACTATTAAGTTATGAACAAAATAGAAAATTTTGCTGTTACTAAGCAATACTTTTAATGAATTATATGCGCCATACATAGCTTAATCTATAGAAATAAAATTTAAAAATTCAAATTACATTTGTCCACATTGCGATATTGTTACCGGCAATTTTGGTTTATTATTGGGACCCGTTGGCACATTTTCAATTTTTCTCATTATTAACAACCCGTCTAGCACACGCCCAAAGACAACATGTTTTCCATCTAGAAAATTACATTTTGCACATGTTATAAAAAATTGGCAACCATTAGTGTCCTTGCCGCTGTTTGCCATTGCTAGTAAGCCTGGAGAATCATGTTTGAGCGTGAAGTTTTCATCGTGAAATGTGCCGCCGTGAATGCTCATAACACCAGTACCGTCACCCTGTAAAAGGCAAAATTATTTATGATTTTCAGCAAAAATATATATGTATATGATTGTCCTTTATATGTATACTATTGTTCTACATATATGCTCTGTACATATGTATGTACATGTGTTCTATACATCTTATTGTTCTGTATATACATTTGTATTATTGTTCAATATACTGGGGGAGTGCAGTGGTTAAGTAAATGTTTTAATTTACGGTTAAGCCTCTCGCAAGGTACTGACAATATGTTGAGACTACAATTTACCATGAAAAGCTTTTCTCAATTATCAGCATTCGGATCCGACTTTAAATTCTCTAAATATAATAGATACAACAAAATGACGGTGAAAAATAAACTAGGTCGAGGGCCCTTTATGGGATGTAGCGTCTAAATATTTATATTTTTTTATTCTTAAAAGTATGTATGTATTTAAGTCATGAAGTAAAATTGTATGCTACTTACATGCACAAAATCTCCACCTTGTATCATAAAGTCTTTAATAACCCTGTGAAAACTGGCGCCTTTGTAGCCCATAGGAACTCCATCTGGTCGATACTCGCCGGTGCAAAATTGTCTGAAGTTTTCAGCAGTCTTAGGCACTGTATCTGCAAATATTTCGAAGATCATGCGGCCGATCTCCTACATGTTAATATTAATTTAAGTTTTTATCAGGTAAATGTGGTTACTTACAGTCGTTCCAACAGCAATATCAAAAAATACCACTGGATTATTTGCATTTCGCAATTGAGATTGAATTTGGTTCCATGTTGGCATATTTAATTAATTGTTATTTTTTATTATTATAAAAAAAGATCTATTGTTTACATAAATTAAAGTTCCTGCTTCATGTGCCTTTGTAGATGTCAGCGGCGTTTTATTGCAAAATTGAACTGTCATTCAAACTAAACTCCTAACATAGTCAACGTTTACACGAGCAAATTCGGCCAAACAAATTCTTGTCTATTCTCTTTTCTTAATTTGTTTTGCGTTTACACACGAAAACTAGAATTTGTTTTGAGCTTACACACGAAAACTAGAATTCGTTTGTGCAAGAAAATTTCAAAGCAATTACTGTGTCAACCCGCCACAACAAACGTAAATTCAAAGCATAATATCACCTAACGAATAGAACATAAGGGATTTCGCGTGTACGACAAAATGAAAGGGTGGTGTACAGAAATTGTCGTTCACGCGAAACTCCTTTCGTTCTATTCATTAGCTGATATTATGCTTTGAATTTACGTTTGTTGTGGCGGGTTGACACAGTAATTGCTTTGAAATTTTCTTGCACAAACAAATTCTAGTTTCCGTGTGTAAGCGCAAAAAAAAAGCACAAAAGAGAATAGACAAGAATTTCTTGTACCGAATTTGCTCGTGTAAACGTTGACTAAGCAACATATACAACAGCGAACTTATAAGTCGTATGAAATGTTACGCACATTTTGACTGAACTGAACGTACTCTGTCAAAGACAGCTGATTGTATTAGCACGCCGAAATTATTCTGTTTACTTCCTAAAATCTTATTTTTGTTTTTAAAATTCTTGTGATATTTTAAGTGATTTATTTAAGGTGAGTTTATTTTATTAAAACTAAAATGTGCGTGAATATTTCGGTAGAGTGCAGTATTACCAATCTTCGTATGTAGTAAACCACTAAGTGAATCCTTCCTAAAAATTACATGTGTAGCCATGTGTTTCAACCCAACGTCCTTTGCACAACGGCCTTTGCCGTGTACTATGGTTACAGAAGTGCTTCACCACTCACGCAAATTCTATATTGTAGAACCAAAGGTGTTTCAATCGTGAAAATTAGTATTTAGAATCTTCAAAAATAAATGGAAACATGTTTCAGTACTTTTTACCCTTTTCACAAACTCAATTTGAATGCTAGCGAAAGGATAGGAACAAATGAGTCCTTTATTTTGAAAGTGGTGCAAGTCCCTGTTCGTTGAGAAGAACAAATTGAGTAACTTGAAATGAATTGTATGAAATGTATATAAATTTTTCTTCTCAACGAAGAGCGACATACACCACTTTCAACAAGTTGTTCCTGTTTCCTTAATATAAACACTTTATTTGACTGTGTTGTGAAGAGAAAGATTCCCCTTACAAAATCGAGCGTACAGCTTGTAATTTACATATCGATACAGGAAGTGTGAATTAATGTGAACAACAATTTAGTCGAAAACGAGTTATAAATACAGCTCGATTAAATATTTTTTGCTCTATCTAATAACATACTGAAAGTCTCGATCTTCCAAAAATATTTTGTTTTTGGTTCACATTTTCAATTATTGTAGTGGCAATTATACACAAGTTTTTGTTTTCGTTTCTAATTTCAATAAAGCAAGTTAGTAGCTTAATTTAGCTTCTTTTTTTTAAATTGGCTACTTGAAATGTGGTATAGCTCCTAGGTAGTTTTTTAGCTAACATAATTTTAAAAATTACTGCATTCTTATTTCTAAAACTAAAAATATAAGTACACACATATTTCAAACAAAAATTATTTTCAAAATGATGTAAGATAGCAACTTTTCATTTTCCTCTCATAGCTGAAGAGCGATTAAAAAAAGTAAATAAGGATTTTTCTTTAAGCAGAGATATCAGCCTATAGTTCTTTTCAGAGAAACAAGAGGTTATCAGTAATGAAAAATTACTTGCAATTTTTTTCTCAGCTTCACTCGAAAATAATTTGATGGCATAAAATACGAGATTTCTCAAGCGCTTGCGGGCTCTATAATTTCTGTGTATGCTTTTCCTTTGTTTAGCCAACTTCCATAGATTATTTTGCATTACAATTGCAACGTCCGGATATTAGTTTGCCATCCACCAACAAATCAATTACATACTATTATTTTACCTTAAGTATTATGCAGTAATATATAGTGATTTTTACCATTTTTTGTTGACCTTTTTTTTGTGATCAACTTTAATATGCACAATTCTCAAAAAATTTGATCCATACAAAGTACAATTTGGTTAAAAAATATGTTTTTTTAAGTGAATGGGCACACTAAGCAGCCATATTTAATCTACCAATTGCAAAAAAAAAAAAAACTAAAGCGGGAGGAATTGACCATGAAAACGCAAATTCCCTGACTAATATTAAAACGTACAAAAAAACACAAAAGAAAATCGACTGCTTCATTTCTCAGAGCTGCTACTAAAAGATTAGTCACCTTGGTGTACAAAATTAGTCAAAATCGTGATGGGAAAAATTGAAAGCAGGTTTTTTTTTTTTAATAAAAGAGTAATTTCAGTTTCATCCAAAGGCGTGATTTAAGAGAACAATTTCGAACCCAATTAAAATCAAAATAAAGCTACTGGTTTTCTGCATTCACTATTTGATCGCGATTTGCTTTCCAAAGAAAAAGAAGGAAAAAAAAAAAACAGATTTATAAAGCGCTGAAAGCGAAATCCTCTTACAATCCACTTAGCAATAACTTTTGCTGCAAAAAAATTAACAGATTTCCTTTAAAACATTAAAACAAATGAAAATTAGTCAGAATAAAGAAACCACTAATATCGGGAACGAAATATACATTTAAGATAAAAATTTAAATAAAAACGGTTGCAGGTTTGTTTTTTCTCTTTATAAACAACTTTGTATATTTTGCATCTGATTTATTGGATTGTTGATAAAAAAAACGCATGTGCTGTTTTGTACAGTACAACTTAAAATATAATTTTCATTCATTAATATTCATAATTTACATACAAACAAAATAATAATTTAATAAATAAGTGGATAATCAGATATAGGAACAATATACTAAATGTATTCAATGCTAATCAAATGACTTAAAGTTTTCGTTTTTTTTCTTTAAATGGTAGTCGAAATTTATATAAATACTTTTACAATTACTATACTTAACTTATTACTAAACCTTATATTATTAATACTATATATATCTACTATATCTGGGAAACATAATTTTTAAGCCAAAACTTGTTATTTTAGATTCTGCTTAATTGCTTGCCTCATCAGTATCTACATCCGTAATACCTTTAAGTTTTTTGTCTTGATTATCAGCTGTAGCCTTAAGGAAACTATTTAACATTGCATTTGTATCGACAACCAATATGGGTGTACAGCCATCCTTGAGATGTTCATTTTTGCTCTCGTACATTTCACGTGATATGCTGCGTGTGAAAGAGAAACGCATAGATTTGGTGCGTGTAAGCTTCTTTTTGATGGGTGGCTTTGTAATGACCAATTGTGGTTCGGTTGTAATAGAGAGTTTTTCGGGTGTAGACGGTAGTGAAGCTATTTCCAAATTGACATCGCGTAAAATTTCCTCAGCAAAGCTTTTAATATCGCTCCAAGCCTCAACTAGAGTAAAAAGAAAATAAATTAAAGATTTTTTAATATAATATAATTTACTAACAAAAAAAAAACAACTGTTTTTTCAATAAAATTTCAAAATTAATAAGTTCCGGAATTCAACTTGGTATTCATCATCTTTAAAAGTATACTCGCTTTCCGAAATATCGGTCATTGGAGTAGTGGCCACTGATCTTCATAACTGTTTTTGTATGAATTTCAAACTATCTGAGCCTTAATATTCTTCTTGAAAGGATTCCTGAGACTTGGAGAAGAACGGTCGACAAAAAAAGCGAAAAAAAATTAGTGTTCTGGCGTACTAGATATCATATGACCCGCAAAGAACTAATAGGAGAAGAAAAATACCTCACAATGCCAAAACGTAAAATTTGGAGAAGAAGGTTATCTGCACTTTTGTGTAAACATTTTTCAAAATCATGATGTATAAAAGAATCACTAAAAATGAGGTTTTGCTTGACATACAAAAAGCATTCGAACCTATTTGATCTGATCTCTGGGTGTGACTAAAACGTTTTCATTTGCAGGTCTATGTAACTTTTGCGTTTCACCACACTTAAGTCATAGTTCAACGAATTCATATCCAAAATATAATCGCAGACTAAATTTACCTATATCTTTTTCGGCAGCATGTTCATATGTGACACAAAAACGTATCGTATATTTGCCATTAACCTTCGATGGAATCATGTGCATTTTTGCCGAGTGATTAATTTGTGCTAACAATTCCTGATTATAGACATCAGCAACTCTGAAATTAAAATTTTGAGTATCAACACAAAACTGAAGCATAAATCTAACTTACCTCATGCGAAAACACACCAGCCCGAGTCGAACATCGTTGCATACTTCAAAACGTTCATCCTTGCGCACTAGCATCTCGAACTTTTTCGCCAGTGCCATATGATTTCGTATGTATGCCTGCAGGCCATTTATGCCGTACATACGAAACACAAACCACAGCTTAAGCGCTCTGAAACGTCGACTCAGTGGTATGCCAAAATGACGATAGTCGATAGCATTGTGTTCATGTTTTAAATACAATGGATCAACGTTAAGTGCTGTCTTAAGACACATCACATCTTTTACCCACATGGCAGATGCATCAAAATTGGTCAACAGCAATTTGTTTGGATTTGTATTGAATGATTCAGCATATTCTAAGCCCTTCAAACAATCGCGCATCTCAGGTAATATGAATGAATTGCCAGCATAGGCGCCATCAACATGAAACCAAATACTTGAAATCTCCTTACAAACTTGTCCAATTTTTACCAGATCATCAAATGCGCACGCGCCCGTTGTACCCACTGTTGCTACAACAAAGAAAGGTGTCAATCCAGCATTTTGATCATTCTGTATAGCTTGACGTAGTAAATCAACACGCATTCGTCCACGATTATCAGTTTCAATGATGCGTAGCTTGACTAATGCCATTTTAGCTGCTTTCTCTACTGATGAATGCGCTTCATTGCTGGAATATGCAATCAATTGTGGCAGGAAATCACTTTCGTGTTTATCGGTATTGTCTCCTTTTAGTTTTTGTATTGCACGTGAACGTGCGGTTATTAAACACACAAGTGTACACTCAGAGGCGGAACCTTGAAGTGCGCCACCACCGCGACTACCGGGTAGATCGCTGATGAAAGCTTTTGGTAATCCTAATGCCTTAGCATACCAATCGAGTACAATAGTTTCTAGTTCTGTAGCTGCAGGACATGAAGCCTATAGTTTAATAGAAATAGAAAAAATTAAATTTTTTTGTTGGAAATTTTTGCTCAGATCGAAAAATGACTTTTCTTACAAAACGAATTTTATAGCATGGAAAAGTTGCCCACGCCATTCACGTGTTAAGCTTGTGTACTGAAATTTTGATATATTGGCTACAGATATGTTTCTAATGGATTTTCTGTTGCTGATTACGAATCCAGAGTCGGTTTTTACCTATCACATTAGTTTTTTTTTAATTCAAGATAATCATGCGAAAATCGCAGACTTCATATTAAATGGCAACAATTACTGGATTAACTCGAATCAAGAAAAAAATCTGATTCCGGATTTGAAATCAGCGACCAAATATCTATTAATACCGAATGTTGGGTTTTTGGGTCAAAATATCACAACATCAGATTCAAACTTTAGGCGAAAAATATTGCCTGATCCCAAAAAAATCACACACGTGAATGACTGGTGAAAGAGCCTTCTTTTGACCCACCATAATGTACATGCACCAGCATAAGATAACTTTCAAGTTTACTGAATAAAATATATGTATGTTATTAGCTTACCCATGAAAAACCAATCGAACCGATTGCACTACTCAACATATCGCCCAATATGGAGGGGAATGAATTTCCTGATGGAAAGTAAGCAAAAAACTTTGGATGATTCCAATGAACAACGCCGGGCATAACCTTGTTTTCAAAATCCTCTAGTACATCTTCGAATTTTTCAGCTTTCAAAGGTGCTTCATCTGCAAGAGGGTATAATGTAAAAATAAAATATAAACTACAGTAGTGGCAATGACAATAAGTTTTTCTTTGTTTATAGGTAAACAAGGACCTAGAGCCTAAACAACAATTTCGATATTGATAAAATATTTATATACTCCTGCTTAAATGAAAACATCTTGTTTTAAACAGTTCAATTAGCACATTACTGCCACTTGCATGTGTGTATGTGTGTGTACAATCGCGTGGTGTGTGTTTATCGAATAGCAACAAATTCACGGCATTATTTATTATAATAACAAGAATATTTTGTTATTTTTGGCAATGAGAAAAATTGATTTGTTTAACTTTAGAAAACAAACTATGAATGTAAAAAATTAAAACAAAAAAAAAAAACCAAAATTATCTAGTTAATTCTTTAAAAAAATCTTAAGCATATACACGCGAATTTTGATAATTTTTTTATATAGTTTGTGATTTTTGTGAGTTATTATTTAGTAATTATTCATTTGTTAATTGGGTACTTAATTTTTTGTTGCTACTAGGTTTTATTGTTGGAATACGAGTAGTATTACATAAATATTTTTGTTTGTTTTTGAATTGTTTAATTTTTTCGCTGATGGTGTTGTTGGTTTTGTTCACAATAACTACAAACAATCAAGCTTGTTAAGATATTATTATTTCTTTCTCTGCTCCGTATGTTTCATTGAAGCGTGTGGGTTGTACCACCAGCACCTAACTTGACGCACTTTTAGCTTGAGACATAATTTTAGCAAAATTTTTGGCAAGTGAAGAAATCAATCAGCGAAATTTAAAAACTCTGTCATACATTTCTTTTTCTTTAAAGATACGCCTGTCTATTATTTAAACAAAACGTGTAAGATATTTAAAAAAAAAACAATTTTATTATTCTTAAGTCTTAGGCAGTTAAGCTAAATATTTAATTGGGTTCTTCTACAAATATGTATTGTTTTCTTGCGTTTTTAAATGCAGCAAAATTTTAAATTCTGTATAAATTTATTTAATTTTATTTGTTGCAGAAGTTTACATAATTTTGTAGTTTCTATAAAAATTTCCTAATTCGCACACTTATAATTATGTTGTTCATATACAAATCTATGTGAGCATCATAATTTACTTGACACATTTTTATGAAATATCAAAATTACAGGCTTTAAAAGTAAATTTATGTTCAAACATCAGCATTAACTAATTAATAAACAGAGTATTTTAAAGTAAAAAGAATTCTCTAGAAAGTTGTCCGATTCGAATATGTTAAGACATTAAATCTGAATAAAAAAAATTTTCATGTGATTTATGACATTTTGTTTGCGAGGGTGGAAAAATGCACAGCTTGCGAGAGTTTTACGCATTAAGATGAATACCCATACTAAAGACAATTTTGTTTTAATTGCAGGCAAAATTTTAACTAAACATTATGAAACCGGCCCTTAGTGTGCTTAATAAAGGCAAAGTGTAGTCAAGTCCATATTTACTATTAACATCTGAAAGTATTTTTTTATACGTGCGTGGTGTGTGTTGTTTGTTACAATTTTAATCTAAAACTTCTGAAGACTTTAAAATAACTACGTAGTACAGTATTTCTTTGGAAGGCATTAAATATCAGATCAGATCTATTTTACTAAGGAATTTTCTTAGTTAAATTTTTCTAAATAAAGAAAAATCATAACTTTTTTGAAATTAAATTGAAAGAAAAATGAGTGAACAAATGAAAAATTTTTCCAACGATTTTGTTTATAAAAAAAAAAATTGAGCTGATGTATCAAAATGTTGCATCTTACTAAAATTTTCAAATGGTTTTGTAATTCTTAATAAAGATTATATGATTTCGTAAAACTCAATAAATAATACTTTTTTTTTGTTTTTAAATTTATTTTACTTGTAAATTAATGGCATTATATTTACAAAATTATTAGTATGAGTATCGTCTTTGTTTATACGATAGTTAAATATACTGCGGTACTTTTAAAATCTAAACAAAATCGTTCTAATTCAAATGCTGTTTACTTAAATTTGTGTATATCATGATGCACATTTAATGATACTAGAGCTCGCTCAGAGCTTGAAATTGAACCAACTTTTTGGTCTTCCTTAGAGTTCAATATACATATCTCCATACCGAATTTCATCAAAATCGGTGAAGGGGATTAGCTGTGTTAGCGTTTTTTCATATCAAGGGTGTTTCCACGCCACGGGTGGTCTAACTGTTTTGCAACTGCCTAATTATGTATAAAAAATACCCAACCCGCTCCATAGAATTCAATATATCTCTGTACCATATTTCATCAAAATCAATTAGTCCATTAAAAACCTGTCTTAGAATACGGTCTATCTCCAAATCAAATTTCATTGAAATAAGTCCATTATTTTAACCGTGGGAACGTTTTTTCATTTTAAGGGCATGGCACCGCCTACTATTATAAAAAAGTATGCACTGCACTCCCTACCTTTACAACCTTTCCAACAAAACAAAATAATGCAATTATGTTGTTTTATGGCTGTTAAAAAGCGACCTAATCGTTTATAGAATTCTCTTTGCCATAACTTCAAAAGTGCTCAATCAGTCTAATGAAAATTTTGTAGAAGACATTTTTCAGAAAAAATATTATTTTCAGCGAGAAATGAAAAAATCTGTTCAAGAAGCCCGATTTTCTCATTTATTTTTATATCATAAGATATAAGCCTTTGAGTACTGTAGGCTTTAAAAGATAATGTTGCTACGCCAAGCGAAATTACGCAAAAATCTACTTAAGCCAAATGTAAAAATTTGTTTTATTAGAACTAACACTGTTGTATAAAGTATTTAATACATTAAATGAATGTAATTAATTAGCAACTTCAAAAATATGAATATTAATACATTGATTTGGTGAATATTTTCGAGAAACAGTTTATTCTCAAAAATAATCGTTGCTCTGGTGAGGATTTTCATATTTTTGAAGTGTTTGATTATTACATTTTATTTGATGTATCACATATGGTATACTAACAGTGTCAATTCTAACAAAAAAATTTGAAAAATATAAAAAAAATTTATATATGACTTAAAATTCATTTGCAACATCTTTCAATCGATACCCTATGCGTGGATTGACACTTTGTGATCTATTTACGATATTTTTGATTTTGTTCGATTAGTAAATTAAAAAATTAAATCAAGTACACTAACCCGGCAATAGCGGCTTTAAGTATCCTGGATCAAATGTTGGCGCAACATCGCGTTCTGCAATAGTTTGCGCATAATTGCAAATATAATCGATCAGCGATTTCCCCTGTTTTCTAAATTCTTCTGCATTCATTTTTATATTTAATATATATTTTTTTTTGGTGAATTAAACTTGAAAAACTACAAGTTCTGTGAACTAACTTTTCTTTTATTATATTTTGCACTTCTTTTTTTTTACTTTAATAAAACGTAAAAATATTTTGTATTAATTGCCTTAAGTGAATACACTTGCTTTATTTTCAGTTTATGTTTAAAACTTTACTCCGTTACGTTACGTTACGAACTCCTTAGCGCGAATGGCTTGATCTCTGCACAGCATATCGCCTTTATAACAAAGTTGCGCTCTTTCGTTTTGTTTCTCAATGAAATGTTGATATTTGCTGAGTTTACAGTGATCAAAGATCACCGAACACTGATCACCTGTATTAGTTTTAGTTCGGTTTTGCCTCAGTGTTTACTCTTGGCCATAATGTTTTGTTTTTTATTTTGTTTTTTTTTTTGTTTTGCTGATGAGCGTTTTCGTTAAGCCTCTGTTATTTTACTGTGATCGTCGATCTCAATTAGCTCTCAGTGCTAGTAATACGGAATTCCCACACTTGGTGCTTTTTCCGCTTAGAAAAGCGCATAGCTGCTGCTGGGCATGAATGAAAGAAAACAAAAAAAAAAATCCAATAAATGAAAAGTTTTTAATTTATATGGAAAATTCTTTAGACAGGATTGTTATGTAAATTGTGCAATTAAACGTTATGCATTGAAAAGTTGTACCATTTACATATATGCATATGTATGACGTTAATATAATATAGTTTTCATCATAAACTGGGAACTACACAGGAATTACACTGTATGCTAACCCATGCAATTTGTAATAAATGGACAAAAACTTATTTAGTTAACATCATACGTATTAAGTCGTAAGTGATTATAGTCCAAAAAACCCTTCTCTGCCAAGAAAAATAAAAAACCTTGTGCTTGTAAAAGACCCGCATGGTTTTTCTCTTGCCCCTTTACGAATAAAGCGTGAAAACAATTTTTTTTTTGTAAAGCTGAGCTGAACTTTAATACCCTACATAGAGGGTATACACACTTAGTCATACCGTTTGTAACGCATTTAAGGAAGCGTGGCATAAATAGAAATCTATTAATATTATTGATCAGTGGCACCACCTGAGTCGATTTAGTCATGTTCATCTGTCTGTATGTCTGTCTGTGGAAATCATGTTTACGGAAGAACCAAGCAAGTTAATTATCCACAACTTTAAACAAGCTTCTTGGAATTGAAAATGGGCAAAATTGCTTCACGTACACGCCTACCGCCCATACATGTAAAACATTTCAAACGCTATATTAAGAGTGCTAGCAAAAATGTAGACAATCGCTGAAAACAATAGTTTACAAATTTCAGCGAGAAGGCGTGGCATTTCTCATGTAAGCAAAAACTTCAAAATGCTATGCTTAGAGAATTATTGAAGCTAATGGAACCAAATTTCACACAAATTGTAAAAATGATTCCATAATCTCTAGGCAAGAGCTAGGCGAATTTGGTGGGAGTGTCACCCGCCACAGGAACAAAAACATTAAAACGTTGCACTGAGAAAATTATTTAAGGTAATGAAACCAAATTTCATACACATACTTAAAATGTCTTGGTCAAGCATTACACTACAAGTGTAGGAATTTCAAAAAGAGGGCGTGCCACCTTCCTATTATCGACTATCTATTATATTTGTCAAATCGAATATATTTGACTTAAATAAATATGTATTTGATTGCTTTATATACAAATATACATTTTTAATATTCAATGAAATCATTTTCTCAGTGTAGGAAACGTTAAGAGATAGGAAAAAACGTATTCGCTTCGTTGTTGTTTTTTCTTAAAAATTAGAAAATGGCATTTAAATCAAAAGAAGTCTCGCTTAAAAGATTTTCTTAGGTATTGTATCTTTATCAAAAACTCATTGATTTACATTTTGGCGTTATTTTGGTCACAAAAAAAGTCTCATACTGCACTTCTTAAAATATGTTTTTATCACTTATTATATGTATGCATATCATTCGAAAGCTTTTTAACCAATGCAACTTAATGTCTCTGGTTGTGCATCAGAGACGCCACTTGTTTAAATACCGCCCACTTTTATTTACCAATGATGGATAAATCGTTTGAAAGTTGAAATTCATAGTACCAGAAAATACCTTTCAAATCAGATATACATAAATGCATTAACTAATTATAGATTTTGTCATCATTTTTTGTTCCTTGCTATGCAAAGATTCGCTAAGAAAACTTCATATTCATGTACGTATGTATTGAACAAAAAGCAGGTCCCTACTTACAGTTTGCTTAGCTTGGGGCGGTGGAAGTAATTTTTTTATTTCATTTTCTTTGAAAACCTGTTTTCGTTCCAAACTAGCTCAAATTGATGTGTGAAAAAAGCGCTGGGCAACTTGTGTGCCCATTGCTTTGAACTGATAGACAAACAAATAACCCAATAAACCTTATGCAATCCAAACTAGGGGAACTACCAATCAGCACCATATATCTTTTAACTAAGCACTCAATATTATTTTTCTAAGCTTAACCTAAGCTATCTTCCAACGCTATAAAAAAAAAATTAAGTAATACCATTAAGAAGATTCCAAATAGAAAACCCAAATGGAATATTTTTTTTTTCTCGAAAACTTTACAGTAATTGATAGATTAACATCTAGCTTTGAAATCATTTGGCGCAAATATACCGAATGGTGTTGGCACAGTTGCTTAAATTATATGTGATAATTACTGAAATTAAAGGAGTCTTTGAAAATAGTACGTACAGGTGTATTGGCATAACCACTCACGTGTAGGTTAACCACAAAATTAATTAGCACTTAACCATAACTAATAGTTAAGTCAAAGTATCGGAGCAAAAAAATCGAATTCAATCGTTAATCATTAATCAACAGTCGAATATTTCATAGCTGTAGTTAATTGGGTATAATATATATTTTATACGTGATCGCAGGTGCCATGGTGAAAACAATAAAAAAGTTTGCTACATTTTATTTTGTGATGGAATGGAGACGAAATATACAACAAAAAAGATTAAGAAACTTACTAAATGTTGCCTAGCGCTTAGAGTCTGGCTCATTGTGAGCAAAATTTGCTTCCTGCGAAAAACTAAGTTCCTTGTAGAACTTTTCCCCCTTGTATTTTAATGCTGTTTTTTTCAATAACTTTGAAGTAAAATTCAGTTTAAAGCAACTTTCCTTTTACTTTCTTAAATTCAAATGTTTTTGATAAATTTCGCATGATATATGAGCTCCGTTTTACCCCTAAGGGTCTTGTGTGTAAAAACAAGTTGAAAAAAGAACATTATTAAGATTTTTATATGCAAAAGCTTTCTGACCAAATTGAAATTGTCAACAGTTAGAACTTATATTTACCTAATTAGATAATAATAGATACGCCAAACAAAAACAACAAAACAAAAAAAAATAACCGGCATATAATGATATTCAGTGTTTAGCCTTTGATTCTAAAATCAGCGACATTATCACACAATATCTACATTACATATGAATGCATGTCAATAATGTGTCACAAATATGGCACTCGAAACAAAATGATTTTTGCCTTTTACGTCATAGTGTCGAATTATAATCGCCATGCGTTAGCCAGCCCTCTTTTCAGGGAATCTCCTAATAAATTGAATGTTGAATGGTTAAAACTGCAGCGTATGTGCTCGTTATAAAATCATTTTTGTGGGTCATAGAACTCAGTTATTATGAAATATATTTATGAGAGAGCATACTAAATAAATTCGTCAAATTAAAAAAAAATGAAATCTATTTTTGACTCAATAATTTTAGCATTTGAATGTTTGATTGATCGCATTGGTTGATTGTGCGATGATCGCGCCAATAGACGCATACGTACGACATCTTGTGGCTTATACTGTTCGAGTATATGATTTATTGTACTGTGGAGGTTGTTTTGTATCAATTTTTTATTGGCCAAATGACTCATGTCAAAGTTATTATCACATGGTGTCAGTCGTTCGAAGTATTTGTTTGTTGTTGTATGCTGATCGTTGGCATGTTGTGATCGCGTTGCTTAATTTTTTTTTTTTAGTTTTTGCCATTGTTTACATAGCCAACCTACCTACCTTTTCAGCATGTCTGTTAAACCAATATGAAATTATTGTGAATTTTTTCTTCACATATTGTTGTTATTTTCGCTGTTGTTGTTGTTTCCTGATTTTTAGCCCACTGATCGTTGCTGGTTTGACTTTCATCAACATGAGTTTGCAAAAATAAAGAAGAATCGATGACGTCGTTAAGCTAAATTTAAAATTTGTGAGATCTTTTTCCGTAGTTGTTGTCGCGATTAATTTTATTTTGTTGTTGTGATCGCTATTTAGCGTTATGTACTGTTTTCCTAATAATCTCAACATATAACAAGTTGGTTTCATTTTAAATACTTGATTTATTAATTGTTATGTTTGACTTGAGCCATGCCAAAAACTTTGCTCTGAACTACGCAAACGCCGCACGCTGGCGTCCACTTGACAACAGACTTTTGATTTTTGTGGCTTAATGGTAGATGCTCGTACAATTCGCTTATGAGTCGCTAATTCCATTTTATGGTTTTTGTATTTAAATCATTTTTAGTTTTTTATTTTTTACAAAATTGCTTGTCTGCTATTGAGGGGACTTCCTTAAAAATTTATATTAATTGTGAAATAGCTTTGGTCTTTTTACATATAGACATGAATTGTAAAATAGTTTTGGTCCAACACGAAAACAAAACGTATGCTGTTTAAGAGAGCGTTCTTAAGTTTAAAGAAAACGTTGATATTCACTAAAGTCATCTGTTACTTAAGTAAGTAAGTGATTTCCTTAGCATGAGTAAATATAGCACCTTTGAAATGAAGGGAAGCTTCTCCATTCTTATAGCAAGGTTTGATAACATAAACATATAATCCTGTGGGAAACGAATTTCCTTAAATAAAAAATGTTAGGTGTTTGATTTTGGAAATGTGTTTTAAGGCAGAAGACAGTTTTTAATTTTTTAATAAAGCGCTGCATAATCGACTTCACTGTACCATTATTTTACATTTACTTTACCTTCTGTCTAACATGTATATGTAGGGTTGCCAAGTGGCCACTACTGCATGCCAACGCCGCGATGGAATTAAAAAATTTCATAAAAAGCTGTTACTTGGAGTTAACAGCCGTTAATTGGAGTTAAAAAGCGTTAATTGGAGGTAAAAGCCGTTAATTGGAATAAAAAATTTTTGTTACGAAAAAAAAAAAAATTAAAAAATTGCCATCAATTTTTCCACAAATTTCACAAAAAGCCGTAAATTGAAGTTAAAAGCCGTTAATTGGAGTTAAAAGGCGTTAATTGGAGCTAAAAGCCGTTAATTGGAATAAAAATTTCCATCAATTTTTCCACAAAAAAAAGGTAATGCATTATACGAACTAGCTAATATTGCTGACCGAAAAATGCCTATTTTTCTTAAGAAATTTTGGCATTTTAAAAAAATGTCTTTTTAATTCGTTCATTTTAACTTGGCAGCCCTGTGTGTATGGCAGAAACTCTTTCTAACTTAAAATCAGAAAAAAAAATAGACGTTAATCTGATTCCGTTTCTAAAAACTCTGCTACTAATTAATTTAATTTTGATTAAAGCAATGGGCGTGGCACTTTTCATGAAATAAAAACCCTTAAAAACGCCATATCTTGTCTCCTATGATAGCAAGAGTCTTAAAATAATGGTTTTAGATTGTATATGATTTATGCATAGCACCTAACAAAATACGGATGGAATTATACAACGGGGTGTGACACCTTTCAAACAAAAGTAATTTAAACGATATATTTGGACACCTATGATAGCAGGACTTTTAAAATTTGGTATTAGGTGACATATTGTCTATGCTAAACGCATCAGGAAACTTTGGACGGCATTCGGTAACGGAGCGTGGCACTTTCCATTCGATAAACACACACCATATCTTGGTTCCTATGATACCAGGAAATTAAAATTGCGTGTTAAAATGTATGTAAATATATTGTCTAGGTTAAGGATTTTACAAAATATGGACGGGATTCGACAACGGGGCGTGAAACTTTCCATACAACAAAAGTAATTTAAACATATATATATATATAAATGTACACCTATAAGTACATTTGAAATTTGATATTAGGAGATACATATATTGTCAATGCTTAGCACCTCGCAAAATTTGAACGGTATTCGGCAACGTGGCGTGGCAACTTTCATTCAACAAAAATAATTAAAACGCTATGTCTGGGTACTTACGAAAGCAATAGTTTCAAAATTTGGTACTAGCATGTGTATTGCCTATTCTGCAAACCTCATGAAATGTGGACACGATTAGACAACGGGGCGTGACACCTTCCCAAGAAAAAAAAAACTAAACACTTTAAACGCTATATCTTGGCAGCTCTGACGGCTACAGTTGTTTAAATGGATCTACATACATTGTTTATGGGATTGAGCATTGGGGAGTGGCACCTCCTTCCATAGAACAAAAATACTTAAATTGCTCTTCTTAAAACTTATGACAAGTTGTGAAATTTGGTGCATAACTCTGCAGTCAGGACTGCATAAAATGTAAGCAAGATTGTACAAAGGCGAGGAAGCGGGCAAAGCCGCGATGATTTTAAAACCGAGTCTAAGGTTAATAACAAAATATTTTATTTGTCAATAAAGAAAATTTAAAATGTTTAAGAATATTTTACGAGCATAGTACTCGTACTTTGTCTTGAGAATATTTTTAGTCATAAATTCTGATGTATTTTCCTATGTGCTATATATAAACATTAGCTTTTTTATCATTGGCTTTTTAATAAGGGATTTCTTTGCATGTTTAAAACTTTAATTAGAATACAATTATTTTATTATTGCTGTTTGGTTAAATACATTACAAGTGCTAATTTAATAGTGCATGTATGGACAAACATGCATGAACATATCATTAACATAACAACTTTCGTAATAAATCGCTTTATTGAATAATTCAAAATAAACAGTAAACCATCGATAATAAATGTGAATCAATTTGATAATATCAATGTAAAGCCATTTGCATGAAACTTTAATTATTTGCGATAAAAAACTTCTTTAATTGTAGTTATATGCTGATTTATTATCACAAGCAATTACATTTTTCTTCCAACTACAGTAGATATCGCTTAATTTATTTGTGTTTTCCGCATAACTCAGAAAAATAAAAATTGCAATTGGAAATACCCGCATTGAAACATTCACACTGTTCGCTGCCAATCAAATCCCGCTCCATTTACGTCTTTGGTGAAGTGTCCACTGGGATAGAAAACGACACATTTTAGAGATCAGTGAAAAAAAGCATTATTTATTTAGTATTGTAGTCAAAAGTTATTTTCACAATTTTGAAACATTTAGACCCTGTAATAATCTGGTCTAAAATGGACAAATGTTTACTACTTAAACTTTTTATTAAATATTGAAGAAGACTTTAGTTAATTAAATTTTCACTTGCTTATCCACAAGCTTACGGGGTAAGGCAGGTGGTAAGCATGAAAAATGTATGTTTCATTGCACATTTTGTAACAAACATATACTAATTAATTTAAGCAACATATTTTCTATGACGCCTCTTTCCAAAAAATCGGCATTGAGGCGCGATAAAATGTTACACTTGAAAAAAGCTATGCACGATTTATCGGAAAGAAGATTTTTCTTTGTTGTAAAGTTAACATTGTTCAAATATCATCTGCATATTAGTGTGAAGAACTGGCTCCGAGCTAAGCAAATTTTGGTTGACTTTTCGGCATAAAATAATTGGCTTTATTGCAGAAAGAATACCAATACTGTTGCTCTCCAGGGCTCAAAGAAAAAATAATTTAGATAACACTCAATCGCATGATCATGGATTGCATTTCAAAAAATCATGTAAAATATAAGTTTAAATTTTGTAAAACTAGCAATGAAATGGCAGCTATAACACAGCACAAACGTCAAACTCAAACCTAATCACAATCAGCTGTCTAAGTTCAGGCGTAGCAATTGAAACACCCTTAATCACTAAATCATACAATCGTCAAATTCAAGCCTAATCACAATCAGCTGTCTGAGTTCAGGAGTAGCAATTGAAACACTCTTTATTATTTTGTCAAAAATTGTTCGACTCAATTCGTTTGTTTACATTTAGTATTGGTTTTTGACAGCTATGAAGCCAGTGAAAGAGAACACACACTGAAATAGCATAACCTTTATTATTGAATCATAGTTTTCCAGTAGGTATTTTTCAGTAGGTATTTGGGTTTTGACAACTTTGAAGCCAGATACTGAAATAGTATGACCTTTATTATTGAATCATAGTTTGCCAGTAGGTATTTTTCAATCAAAAATATTAAAATACTGTCAGTCTCTTATTGACATCAATTTGTTTTTACTAATCGAAATCGTACACAAAATACAATATTGTGTCAGCGTCAAATAATGTGTATTGTAAAATTGTAAGTGAATCGATTTTGTAATCGAATCAAGAATTTTATATGCATTAGCTTCCTCAATTTTCAGTCTAATTACGTTCCTACAAATTCTCAACTGTTTTTCGGTGTTCAGCAGCTGTTCACCACTTGAAATACACGATCCATTAGTGCTGGATTGTTCCAAGTCCTACAATAACATCATGCGAGACTTGCGCGCTAACTGGCAATCACCTATAATGTATCTGAAAAAACGTGGCTATATACCAAGAAGCGAAGAACATGATATTCCATTAAAAGTTAGTGGCGTTATAAATCAACCTATGGGAAACGGCAAGATTACATTTGCTAATAACAAGAAGTCAAAAACTGCAGAAGAAAACAAACAAATGCAAGAAAACTTTGACAAACTGACAAAGCTATGCAGCTCAAAAGCTGACAACAAATTAGCAGCAGCAAAACTTATGCCGTCAAATAATAATGCCTTACCACTCCAAAATGCAAAAGCAGCAAACAGCGCGCTAGTTGCATCCCCGGTTAAAGTACAGATCCCATTAAGAGTACAAGTACCATCAGCAGTAGGTCTAAATGTTGGACCATCAGCAGAAGTTCTAAGCGATGCTGCAGTTCAACACTCTGGACACAAGTCTCCCCACAAAGAGAGTTTTCTCCATAGTATGAAAGATAAATTGATGGGTTTGTTTATCAAAAAGCCGCCAATCGATATTAAAAAGGATATATTTAGTTTGGAGTATTCTGGTGGTAATGATGGCAAAGAGTTTGAAGAGGAGAAAAAAGAAATTAGTAAGGAACTTCAATCTCTTTTGGATGATTTAAAAAAGCAAAGGCGACGCACTAATAACCAACATTCATTAAAAAAGCCGGCTAAAAAGAAACATCGACATTCAAAATTGAAGACTCGCTCGCATGATAATGCCGCTCCATGATGACAATATGATGGAGAAAAGTTTGAACTTCTACAGCAACTAACTCTTTGTTTTTACTAAACTTTTTGAACCTAACTTATTGCTTTTGTTATACATACAAGTATATACCAGAACTGTAAAATACTAAAGTATTTTTTCTTTAAGTACATAGAATGGTACCGGTACCCAAACTTACGTTCATAACATGGTCGGCTATAGAGGAAACATACATTCGAAACCGTCCCAAACCAAAGTCTTAAAACGCACATGTTCCAGCATAATTTTGACACCAGTAAGATTTGCCTCATCAGAAAGGATTTTTTCAGCACTACAAATTTTCGAAACTAAATATATATATAACTCAAAAATATATTTTCATTTGTGTTAGTTCAAGAAGATCCTTCCACTCTTTTTCAGTTTTTCGCTATGACAAAATAAACTTTTTCAATTTTTATGTGCATAGGAGCTGTCACGCCCACTTTAGCAATACTTTACACTCAATGCAGTACAAGTTTATAGTAACTCACAACATCATACCAAAGGTATTGCTCGATTTCTATTTAAAGTTTTTTTGCTTGTATGGGAAGTGTCACGCCCACTCGCTCACGTTCGGTTCAAGAACCTCTATTAGTTAATGAACTATTAGAAATGGGAAAAACTCTCTTAGTTAAATATATCAAAATTTTTGTAGGCGCTGCCACGCCCTGAATTCTCTTTGGTGCCAAAAAAAAGCTTAATTTTGTTCAAGACTTTGGTATCAAACCTTCTTCGATCATATTCTGTGGTTAGTAGCTACTATTAATTAAAAGTTTACAATATCAGCTTTCTTTAAAAATGCTTCTTAAATATCATCAGTATGTACAATAACGAGACTTAAAGTATCGATACAGCTCTGGTACATATATAAATGAATTGAAGTAAAACACATTACTAAATTTGTTTTTAATATAAAGCCGTGATTATTTTATGACATTAACTTTTTGAAAATAATTCTTGACATACTATATGTCCATGACAATAAGCTGTAATAAATTGCATTCAATAAATGTCATAAAATAATCGTTCACCACCTCATTCAAACTAATTTTATCTGTGTTTTATTTCAATTTTAAGTTGAATCACTCTAAAAAATCACCCTTTACCATGTTCACATGGCGAACAACAATACACCCACCCCACAATTATTTGCTATAGAATATACATACTTCAGAAACCTTGCAACTCATTAGCACAATGAGTTTAGTAAATAAATGATTTGAAATTATTTTTATATTTTGCTAAAAATAAAATTCACATGAACATCAATTTTTGCAGCAACATCATCATTCCAGTTCCACTATGACGAATCACTTGGTCAGTGCAGAATTCAGCTAGGATATTTTGAGTTTATCGAAAGTAAACATTGATGATATTACGTTTCCGAAAAAAAACTGTAAAGTACGTGTATCTTAGAGGAAAATTCGACACTAAAATGTGAAAAGTATAAACAAACACGTACTAAAGCAATTCTAAATAGATCGTTGTTTAGTTTTGCCACTGCAATCGCAATCGCAATCACAATCCGAATTAGAAAACAAGCTATCACTATTTTTGAAATTATTTCAAAATTACAATAGCAAAGTGCACGTGGCATCAAAAATTATTATCTCAAACTACCCGTATAGTTTTTATTTCTTACACTTTCATTATGAAATTATGATGAAATCTTTCCATGTGCCTAGTTATGAAAATTGTACATTATTTTTTGAGATATTATTATTACAAATAAAATTTGATTTTTCAATTTTTTCATACATATGTATGTGAACTTCCTAAAGGGTCCCCTAAACGTCACAGACCGTTTGCGCAAATCTGTGCTTCTCTGGTGTGTAAGTTACTGTTTTCCTGTTTGCGCAGACCATTTGCGTTAAATCAAAATAAATTATTATCGATTTCACTGTTAAGGAAATCTATCACATCTAATTTAATTTCGTACTTTTGACATTTTTTCTCATTGGGTCTTAAAATTTCGGTATCAATTTAAGATCAAACGAAGATTTGGTACTATTTTATCTTCATTTAGATTGTGGTAAATATTTACCTCACTATTGTAGTTTTCGTTTACGTTTCAATTTTATGTGCGTAGTTCTAAAGGTGTGATTTTGTAAAAATTACGTAGTAAATAATTAGCTAAGTATGGCTCATACAGGTAAAAATTAGCCAAAATTGTTTACATTTGATTTAATAACAACTGTTGCTAAATACGTAACATATGAATAATGCTATCCGATCGTATGAATGGGAAATGGGTAAACTTTGTAAGCAATTTCTCTTGTTATTTTTAATATAAACATATATATGATATATTCTGATACTGGACTTTTTTTTTTTTGAACAGAAAAAAAATATTTTTTTCAATTGATTTTGAGTGCACCTTAAATTTTTTTTTTACCATATAAATTTTTCTTTTGAATGAAAAAAAAATTGATAAATCTTTTTTGGGGTAGTTAGCTTATAGACATTCAGCACTTAATAAAGTTTAAAAAGGAAAGGTAAAACTTTCGTTCAAAATACGATAGAGAAAATGTTCCCACAAACCGTGTTATTAAACATATCATTGATAAATTTGAAGAATCTGATTCAGTTCAAGATCAGAGAATCAAAAACTGTCCGAGAAAAATCTTTAGTTTTTTGTTTTATTTTTTGTATTATTCTTTACCTGATAGTCTTATAGGTCTAAAAAGACACAATATTTGTTCTATATAAAGTGACGTTTAATATGATGTATAACACTTGAAGATAGCGCTTCTAACGCCAAAGATGTCTAGCAAGCAACAAAAAGTCCGCGAACTGATTTTGTCCACAAACCTGAAAATCCAAAATTAAAATATTTAGCTATAGCAAAAATAGTTGGTACATCAGAAAGAACTGTCTTTACGGTTATTTCTAATTATATGCAGGGTCTACCTATTTCACGAAAAAAGTGTTCAGCCAGAAACCCAGAACTTTCTAACCCAAAGGTAGCGGCGAAGGTGAAGCGCCATTTTATGCGGAATCCTAACACCTCAGTGCGAAATATGGCGGCTAGAGCAGGTACATCAAAATCTACTGTATAAAGGATAAAGAAGAAAAGTAAGCTAAGGACACAGAGTTCAAAAAGTACCAGACCGTTCTGATGAAAGATAATGCAGTTGATGGCTCAGATCCGAGCCCGAAAATTGTATGAAAGGAACCTGACTAAATTTGATTGCTGTGTTATGGACGACGAAACTTACGTCAAAGCAGATTTTAAGGAGCTACCTGGGCACAAATACTATACATCACCGAAAAAGAGGCATGTGTCTAGTAAATTCAAAGAAAAAAAAAAAAATTCGAAATTTCCGAAGCAATGTATGGTTTGGCAGGCCATATGCACCTGTGGTCTCAGAAGCAATTCCGCCCAACTGCCCAGAGCTTCGCCCAATTGAAAGATATTGGGTTCTAATGAAAAGAGATCTTCGAAAGAGTGGTAAGACTGCAAAAAATTTATTTCAGACTTAAGTGGAAAAGATCCTGCCGTACTGCCGATAAAACAACTGTGCAAAATTTAATGAAGCGCCTTGTGAAAAAAGTAAGAAATTTTTATAGAAAAAAATAAAAATTGATAATTAGTTTTTAGTTTTTAGTTAATAATAAGAAAAGAAAAAATACCAAAAAAATTACTGAGTATTTTTTTATAACTGAAAAACAAAACGCAAGTTTTTTCTGGGACAGTCCTTAGCTGTCGTTCAAGTGAAAATATTGCAGTGTTGCCGAAGAGCCAAGGACATCAATTCGTCGGCGTTGACACCAATTAAACCTTGAACCAACAACTTTGTTCAATATTGTGGAGTCAATTGGAAGAAATTGATGTGCAGAATATGTGGTTTCAGCAGGACACTGCAACATGCCTCACAGCAACGAAGTCAATCGATCTTTCGAAAGAAAAGTTTAATAATCGAATAAATTCACGAAGAACAGACGTGGATTGGCCACCAAGATCATGCGATTTAACACCATTGGAGCTCTTCATATGTAAAGCTTATACGGATAGTCCTCGAACTGTTGAACACCTCAAAGACAACATCATCGAGCAAATATCACTAACTGAACCATCAACCAACTACATTTATTTAAAGAAGTTGTACTATTTTTCTCAGTGTATATAATATGTAATCGCACAAAACTTTATTCTTCAAGAATTTTTCTCACGTAAGCTTAATTTAAATAGCATCTGGTCGCACATCGAAATCTTTCTGAAGTGTGCTAATTTTTAATTTTTTTCATATTTTAAAAAATATTCCATTGAATAAATGTAGCTAGTTATTTTCCAAAAATTGTTTGCATATATAGTTAATAAGCCATATCTAATGATAAAGCATCGGCGGTATATTGATAATAGTTTGAACTCAGTCTTAAAAGCCATTCGCCTTTAAGTTCCAGATGTCGTCATGTGAATTCTTATTTGCTCTACAGCACATTTTGATCAAATATGTATTATTAATGCAATTCTACACTCAGCAACAAAATAACGCAATTGCTGAAATATCAAAAATTTTGCTAACTTTAAAATGATCGCAACTTTCCCAAAAATGGTCGCATTTGGTTGTATTTTGTTTTTATGCCACTTCCAAAATATTGTATTCTTTGGAGGGAGTTCCGTCTCGAAAACAGAGAAAATTTTTTCCCTCGCGCATGTCATTAAATATTTTTCATTGCTACATTTATTTTATTAATTATCATTAGAAGCACTAACTAACAGCGAGTTTTAATATTATTTTTTTTACATATTACTATAATTACACATTGAAGAAGAAATTGATAAATTTTGCTAGTTTTTAGAATTACAAATACACTGCCGATAAATGGTAACTTTCGTTGACGAATAAATTTATTTCTGATTAGCTGCATTCGGTGCGGGTGATGTAGCACCTTTACGTAGCATTTGTAGAGATTTCTTTGGTGACTTTAACACATTAACAAAGCCGAGATCATTTTCTGGTGATGGTGAAGAATTAGCACCTGAATTGCGACGTGATGTTGAGGGTCGCACATTCGTATCCAAATGACGGAAACTAAAATCGAAATGAAATCAAATCAAATTAAAAGATGAGCAAGTCAAAATGTTTCTTTAGTTTTGTATTTAATATTTCCTTACCGCAGTGATACATTGCTGCCACCTTTTTGACCAGTTTCAGCATCATTGCTGCTATTAAAGAGAAATGCCAATGGCCATGATATCCAAGAATTTTGATCCACAGAAGATTGTGTACGTATAATGGGACCTATATTGCGATTTACCACCGGTGATGTTACATCCATTGATAATTTTGGTGATCCTGCCTTATTAATAGCAGGATTGTAGATTTTCGGATCACTGACCATACGTACGAAGAATGAACGTTTCTGTGCCAGTGTATCCTGTTTCTTCTTATCAATAATTTCAGTGATTTCATCGTGCTGTTCTTTCTCAAGCAGCTCGGTAGAGAAATCTACAATTACGTCCCAGGCGTAATCTATATCCTCTTCAGTTGCATTTTGCGCTACAGCACAAAATCGTATTATATACTTGTCATTAACACTTGCTGGTACCATATGTATTTTCCCTGATTCATTGATGGTGCTAAGAAGTTTCTCATTGAGTTTATCAGAGCCTTTTAAGCGAAAGCATACTAAACCGAGCTGCAATAATAGAAAGTGTGGAACTTTAAAAAAAAATCCAAAGTAAAAAAAAAAATTTAAAGAAAAATATGTCTGTTATTGAAGAAAAGTTATTGGAGAAAAGCCGTTTGAAAGGCTAATCTCTTTTGTTTTTGAGAAGCATTGTGGCGTTTTCCAGCAAGTGCGGAACAGGAGCAGAGAAAGTGTTTAATATTTTCCTCTTCCTCCACATCTACACAACTTCTACAGAAGACAAAGGACCTAACACCTTATCTATCCGTATGTCTACCGTGGCCAGTTATGACTGCTACAACTGACGAAACGCTATGTCTAGTTTATTATCTATTAGTTCTGACGAACGCTTAGCATCCCATTTCGGCCAGATTTGCCTAGTTATATTACAAGTTGACGCTTGAGTCCATCTTTTGTTAACATTTTTTACCATTTCTTCTTTAAGCAGTAACTTGCAGGTAGCAAGTAGCATGCCAACACCTTCCTTGTCCTGAGAAATTTCTGCAGTAGTCCCCTGCCTAGCAAGTTCATCAGCTTTGCAATTACCGTCAATGTTTCTATGCCCAGGCACCCAAGTAAGGTGAATGTTAAAATGTTGAGCCATCTCGTTTAAAGACGTGCGACATTATTGAGCCACTAGTGTGTTTAGGAAGACTGATTCTACAGATTTGATAGCTGCCTGACTATCTGGATAAATCTTTATATCCATTTTGGATATAACATTCGTCCTTAGCCAGAATGCTACCCCCTCTATTGCTATAACATCCGTCTGGAGAACGCTACAATGACCTGGTAACCTCGCAGCATTTTTTATCTTCAGTTCCTTAGAGTAAATACCATAATCCACTTGGTTATTTAGTATCCAATAGTTGCTTATATAAAATGTTCCATAGAACATTTTTGCTGCTTAAAGTTCAACTTTGAGCCCACTGTGTTACTAAGCAAAAAAAAAATTTAGAACTTTTATAGTTTTTTTTTCTTTCTTTCCGAATTATTATCTGATGATGATGATGTCTTGAAAAACTCTTAAACTCCTAGCACTTTAAGTTTTTCTTTGTATTTATGGCCACGATCTCGCACATTTCTTTTTATACTGTAAAGATTTTTCAAATCATTTTAAAATGGGTAAAAATTTGTGCTGCTAAGCTACCGCTATTTCTTATCAAAGTTAATGAAATGCTCTTTCCGATTATATAGATATTAACATTTTGATAAAAAAGTCTGCTGCCTTTTTTATGACGATCGATGACTTTGGTCAAATTTTAAAAACTATCGTAATTAATATGCGCAATAACGATGACAACTATTAAGAGAAACAGTAAAAGCAAAAGAAAAAATCGTCCAAAACTGTGCGCGCTCATTTACAAGATTTTTTAAAACTCTAAGTTGATTTAGTTATGTTGCTGTTTCAATTATTATTGTTGGTCGAACTTTCACTTGACCCTTAGAAAATTTTACAAACTTGGATTTTTCAGAAGATGTTCCATCTTAACAACCTGCATACATAAGAATTGTGTAGCCACCATCAACAATCTCAACTGACTGGACTATTAGCTTTATCTAGCTGCTATTCATTTAACAAAAATGTGGACATCTTTCTTCCGCATATACCCAATAGCTGCTTTCTAAGTAGTCAGCATTTTTTTTTTTTTTGTTAAAAAATCTATGCCGCCTAAAATATTCGCGCTGTCATGAAAACGCATAAAATTTCTTAGAATCATCCACTGCTTTATTTTTCAGCTATTGACAAATGAATTAGCCAAAAAGTAAAAAAAAAATAAAAATTAAAATCGAAACCCAAAGCGGATTTAATGCCATCAGAGAGCAAAGCGTAGCCGACATCTTTTTGTGTATATAGCCAACAGCTGTTATAAATATTAATAGCTTTGAAGACTTCGCACGTAAAGCTGCTAAATATCAACAAAACTAATTGACAGCTTGAAGATTTTAACAATTGAAAGCAAAATCGGCGTGTCCAAATTATGTCCAAGACAATTTGAAACGAACTAATTTTCAAAAGAACGCCACTATTCGAATGGTGTGATAATTTAAAACGTTTGATATAACATTTTGTTGCGTTTAAAATTTAATAGTCAACGCTTTAATTTTGTAGCCAAGTATTTGTTTCCATCAGACACACAGAGTTTGATTCCAACGCTGCCCTCATCGCTTTAAATTGAGCTTGAGCAACAAGTAGCTGTCAACACATATCATTCAACTCAAGTGGACTTCAGTCAGTCAGTCAGTTAGTCAGTTAGTCAAGCAGGCAGTGTGTACTTGTTGTTGTTTAAATAAATAGAAATGCTCACTTATATTGTACATATTTGCCGATTGATCAATTCTGTCAAAAGCAGCAGCAGCACCAGCACCGTGCAAACTCTCAATGGAAAATCAATCAAAGAAATTATGACAAAACACTTTAATCAAAACTGCCTGCCGAACGAGACATTTTGGCGTGCTGTTTGATGAGTGCTGCACACACATACCGACACAATCGTATTTACCAATGTATGTGCTATAAATATGTCTATATATATATTTTAATATAATTGTGAGATAATTTTTGTATTTAAATTTATTTGAGCGTTTATTGATTAATTCGCGCCAAAAAGCGTGAATGCACACACGCGTTAAGTAATTATGATTTTTTATTGTGATGATTTTATGAAATTCCCCCCATTTGATATACATATGTATGTACGTAGATAAGTACTTACATGTGTACGTGTGTACTCGTATATAAATTTACAACGGCTTAAGATGACGCCCACATTAGAAACTTTTTCGAATCATGACCAGCTTATACATTAGGGTGGCTATTAGCTTAATGGAGTTTTTTTTTTAATGTGACGATGATTAATGCGTGATAGTGATAGTTACGCCCAAAACGTGACCGCACGACATTAAGAGTTTGTTACTAAAACTTCTATCATTTTTTTTTGATAGTTTTCAAAATATGTTGGTACTTTTTTTCTATATTTTTGACATTTCAATGTTTTACGAATTTTTCAACATTTTATAAGTTTTATATGATTTTTCTGATTTTTCAAAAGTAAAACCGTTTAATTCTTTTCATAGTTTTAATTTCTTGTTTTTGTTCCAAAACTTATTTTCTCTAAAGTTAAGCTTGATATTGCATATACGCAGAGGCGTAACCCTCTAAGATACATATACTTCACTTTAAATGCCAAAATCTCCAGCTACAATATTGCAATTTACTATATCCAGGCGAACGCCCTCTTTGGCGACGCGGCTTATAAAACATAAAACTTACATACACGCCTACTTTACAGATAATAGAAATATCTGTAAGGGTATACAAACTTTAAATTTCTATTCGAAAGACCACCTTTATTCAGTCGCTGTTAGCTTGGAATCAAATTTTTTATTACTAATGATATTAAAACTAAATATATACTTATATGTATACAAAGTATATAAAGGCATATGTATATTTTTGCCAGTTAGTGTTAAATGGAATATCAAATATTGTAATTTTCTCTAAATAGGCATAAAAAATCATGAACTTTGGTTATAATACTTTATACTTTCATATTAACTTATGAATTTATAAAGTTAACTATTCTGAAGAAAAATCTTTTATTTGTTTTTTATATCACCTCAGAATTCTAGTCGAAAATGTAAAAAACGCTATTGTGAGTCACATGCGAAGTTATCTAAAACTTCCTGTATATTTCTTTTCATAACATGGAATTTTGATTTTGAGTTGATTTGCATTGAAATTTAATATTTTAAACTTCAAATGAAGTACTGCACTTCAACTTAATTTAAATGTGCGAGACTTCAACTTAATTTCAATGTAAAGAACAAGATTACCAATAACTGATTATATAAACAACAATGCATTGAGCCAGCTGCTCTGGGAGTCAGTTAACTTCAGATATGCCTGAAAACAGCGTTTTTTGCGCTTACTAGCAAAGGTATTTCAAAATCTTGTACTGTTTTTGAAATCAGTTTATCTAATCACATAAAATAAGTAAATTTTCCAGCTGCAAAGAATTTTATCAACGAACTTTTTCAATACTTTTCGACATTTTTCAAAAACGGAATTTTCGATACTTTTGAGTCAAATATCTTAAACTTTCGAGTTTACTGTGAACGACAACCAGAAGAGAGGTTCATCTTCAATGCCTGTAAGATGAAAACAAGAAAAGCAATAAGATATCTTATACAAACATCAGTTAAGTTGACAGGTTTCGTAAAATATCCGCCTACTTTCCAGATCTAAACGAACTTCCACAGAAAACAGTTTAAATAGTTGTATGTAAATATGTACGTATTGGAAACCAACTTCGCCAGGGTGTTGACGATCTCATCGATAATATAATTACTAATTACAGAAAAAAGTATCGTAGGTCTTGAACTCAACAAATTACAGAGAGCGCACGGTATCTACCCGGTTGTGCTGCAGAGAGTCGCCCCCTTGTTAGAGTTTATCTCTAGAAAGTGTCTATTAACAAAATTATATAGCTATGCCCTCAACAAATGCAAAGAGAGGATAGACGTTTTTATTCCTAAGTCAAAAAATTCAGCCACATAGTACCGAACTACTTTATTAAATATTCAGGCAATGCAGACTGCTATAATGAATATTGGCTACAATGACAGTATAAGCCAACAAGAGAGCTATGAACTCGTCCCTCGGGAATTTATTAGTCAGGAATCGTGTTTTCTCAGAAGGAGCTATTTATATCCCTCTTACTGGGAGGATGTAGCCAAAAAGCTTACTAATTGCGTCAAACGCTGACGATGTGGTAATACATAGCACTGGAAAAATCCTTCTCTCGACACAGTGAATGTGGGCAACAAATAACAAACTGTGGCTGAATCCTTATAGAATGGAATTCGTACTTTTTGTGCAAAGGTACAAAGCCCCTAGTTTCAACATGCCTTAAATGAATGTAAAGGCACTAAAACTTTGAAATGAACCCAAATACTTGGGCCTCATGCTGTACTCAAAACTTTCATGGAAGAGAAACACGGAGTAAAGAATTAAGAAAGCACTTTATGCTCTATATGTTTGTGAGCGGATAATGCAAAAATGTATGGTCAGAAGCAATTCCAAAGCGGTCTTCCATCACCATTTAGATCATGATGTCAAGATTCAATTTTCACATATGAAACCTTTGGAAAGGAATAAACCTTTGGAAAGTTGTAGCCTGGTTAAAAACTTCGTCAGTTCGCGTAATTTCAATAAATCCAGCAATTTAAAATTCTTAACAAAAATAGAGTTTACCTTAAAAAATTTAAAAAAAAATTGCTTAAAAAGTAGTGCAAAAAAAAAAAGTTGTTGGTCTGCTCTAACAACATCTCTCTCTCTCTCTCTCTAAAAACATTCAATCTCTTACTGTTGCACACCCACCCATTAAAGCTATTAATTTTTCTTTCAAATTTTTTGTTTTGATTAGCGAAAACTCACCTTGACTTGATTACAAATCTCAAAGCGTTTGTCTTTTTGCACATGTTGCTCGAAACGTTTGGCCAAATCAATATGACGCCGAATGTATTGCTGCAGTCCGGATATGCCATACGAACGCAAAACAAACCTGAAAAATTTGTAAATAACTTAAAGAAACTTGCGGCGTATTTGAAATTCAAAACAAAAGAGAAAAAAAAAACAAATTATTATATCTTTTATTTGTACGCTAATTGACTGACAAAAAATGATTGTCCATTCTTCGTCATCATTGGGGAATTTAGTGTAAATTGTTTGTACTATTTTTTGGGTAGACCTATGTGAGCAAAACATGACAAAAAAAAAAACGGGAAAAATACTCTGCTTTTGAATACGAAACCAGGCAGTTTTAAAAATTTTGGCAACTCGCATTATTTTTGGATAAAAAAAACCCATTATTCTTAACTAAAAGTAAATTAACACTTAAAGTCAATGCTCCGATGACTATTATTGTGTATTCTAACTAACCCAATTTAAAATCTAACCCTCGAATGAAGTTTTGTATTCAAAATTGTTTGACCGCAAGGAAATTTCAAATAATTTTTGTATGAATTTCGCAACTGAGTTTAAATAGAGCTATAGCTAAGGGTTTGTAAAGATAAATAGCTAAAACGTCTTAACGGTTTACTTTTTCAAAATGACATTGCCAAAAGATGCGTACTGTGTATTTGAAACAAAAACAAAATACAAATAGAGCTGCATAAAATATTGACTTTAATTATTCAACCTGTAGAAACCAAAAATAACTTGATTTATGAAGTGTTTGATATTTAAATCATTGCCGCTTGCTGCTACCTTCAGTATCTTGAAGCGTGCTTCATTGCTTACACAGTCAAAAGAAAAACAAAATAAAAAAAAAACAAAAAAAGAGAAATTAACAAAACCAATAAAAGAGAAAATTTGTGAGCTTCGCTCTCTTGCATACCACAATTTCAGCGAACGAAAACGTCGACTGAGTGGAACTCCCCAATGACGATAGTCAATGGCACAGTTGGAGTAGCCATGTTTTAAGTACAGCGGATCCACAACTAGCGCTGATGTCAAGCGGATCCTATCGCGCACCCACAAAGTTGAGCAGTCGAAATTTGTCAGCAGCCATTTGTTGGGATTCGTATTAAATGAATCAGCGTATTCGATGCCCTGTAAGAAGAACAACACATTGCGGGTTTTTAATTAACACAAATCTATAATGAAATCATTTTTCCTCAACTGAGTTGTTATAAACAATTAAATATTTAAAGAGTAGTTTTTTTTTTGTTTGCCTAAAGTCAGTTAAGAAAGCCTATTGCTAATCGCAATTTTAGCAGATTGTTCTTTTTTTTTTCAACTCACCTTAAGCAGTGGTTTCAATTCGGGACATATAAATGCATTACCCGCATAAGCAGCATCCACATGCATCCATACACTTGGAAATTTTTGTATTGCATGTCCGATTTCGGACATTTTGTCAAAAGCGCAGGAACCCGTAGTACCAAGTGTAATGGAAATAAAAAAGGGCACAAGTCCTTGTAGTTCATCCTCTTCCATAGCCTGCGGTGTGAAGAGCAGAAAATTATTATGAGTAAACTTCATTGCTCTGCTTTCCAACTGGGCAACTAAGATCATGTGTTGGCTTTGTTTAACAAAACTTTGAATATTGTTTCCTTACCTCTCCAACTGTTTGCCCTCTAAGACTGGCATTTTCATCAGGCTCTAAAATACGCAATTTAACAAAGCAAATCATCGCCGCCTTCTCAACGCAACTATGCGCCTCCTTGGAACAGTACGCCATGAGCTTGGACAACAGATGACCCTCTTCCACAAAGGGATGTTGTGACTTAAGTCGTTTCAATGCTTGCGCACGTGCCGCCAACATTGTGACCAGTATACATTCCGATGCAGATGTCTGCGTGTGTGTCGTATACATAGCGTGTAGGGGTGTTAATTATTTTTTATGATGTAAAAAAAAAATTTGCGTATTAAAAAAGAAGCCATTAAAATTTTGTATTTTTAAACTTTAATGTGTTTTTGCGGAAAATTCAAAAACTAAATTTAATTTACCTGAATAACACCACCGCCAGTGCTGCCCTCTTTTAGCGCAAGAAAATGATCGGGTAAACCAATGGCTTTGCCTTTTGTATTATGTAGAAGAAAATTTAAATTACTTAGTAACTGGTCATTAAAATTTTTATGTTTCCAAAATATAGGGGGTCAGGGTGGTAAATTAAGTTTTGTTTTTTTGAAAGTTTTTATGTTAGACGTAGGCGGTGCTGGTCGTATAAATGCAGACAGACTGTTTATTTTACTGAGAAGATTTTATTTACTTTTTAATTTATGTACACTATTTATATCCAGAAAGAAATTAAGTTCAAAATTTAAAATTTGCATAAACAATCGATTGTGTCTAGGAAAGTTAGAAATATTCAAAGCAATTTCTGGCGCCATTTTTATGTAAAGAAAACAGCAGAATTTCGGCTTTTACTGGAAATCAGCTGATGAAAATTATTTCTTTAAAATGAATATTTAGTATTCTTTCTGCGTCAGATATTTTTTGGCGATTTTGTTTTTTAAATTATTGCGCAAAAATAATAATTTTCTTAAAAAAACAAAACTTCGCAAAGTAACAAAAAAAAAAAACAAATTGGTTAAAAAGCGCTAGCTAATATCGATGTGTGATTTCTTTGCTATTTGGTTTTTTAGCGTAAATTTTTTGACACTTCACGCGTGATTTGTAACAAGTGTTAACGACAAAAATGCGCAGTAAGGTTTGCCATTTCATCATAAATCGGCTAACAATCGAACAGCGCTTGCAAATGATTAAATTTTACTATCAAAATTTGTGCTCTGTGAGAGCTCTTTTTTGGCTCAATGGAATGAATGGCAAACAAATTTGCCGAGTTTAAACTGAACAGCAGCCAGAGGCAGTTCAAGAATTTGTGTGCCAGCGGCACCATTGGACCGTACTTTTTCAAAAATAATGAAAATCGCTACGATACAGTCAATGGAGCAAGGTACCGTGCCATGATTACCGAATTTTTTTTTTTGAACAAAATGGAAGAATTGGACTTGGTTCACATGTGGTTTCTACAAAACAGTGCAACATGTCACACGGCACGCGATACTATCGACCTATTGAGAGGTGGGTTTGGTGAGCAATTATTTACACGTTTTGAAGCAGTCCATGGCCGCCAAGATCATGCGATTTGACCACACTAGACTATTTTTTGAGGGCCTACGTGAAGTTTCTTGTGTACAGGAACAAGCCAGGGCCACAATCGCAGTCCTGAAAGACAACATTACAGCTGCCATGGGTGAAATACCGGCCGAAATGCTGGAAAAAGTATGCACAAATTGGAGCTTACGAATGAACCACCTCAGGCGTAGCCGCGGGCAACATTTACATGAAATAATCTTTAAATAGTATTCAATATTGCAAATTTTCGGTTTTCTTTTTCCATTTTCAAAAACCAAACGCTTAAAAAATCACCCGTTATAAGCTCTTGAGCACACTGTTTTTGTTCACTGGTTGATTTGTCAAAATTATTTAAAATAAAATCCGAATTAAATGAATAATTAAGACTTTAAAATAAACTATTTTTTATTAAGTTTAGTTTACTTTTTGACTTTTTCAGTTAATTTTACTCAACGTGTCGTATGAGTAACATTTAATTATGGCATGCAAATGAATTCTATTTAAATGTTACTCATACGTCACAGTAACTAACTCGGTAGACTAATTGTATGTGGCTTTTTCCAATTCGTTGGATATTTTCGCAAATATTTTTCTACAAATTGAAAATATGTTCTTTTCTGTACATAGCTGTTTAGTTTGATACTGTCTGAAATTAGTAAAAATATGCTAAAACTAATAACTTTTTAAAGATAAAATATAAGTTTCACTCAACAACGATACCTACCCAACCAATCTAACACTATTGTCTCCAATTCAGTACATGCTGGACTTGCTGCCCATGAGAAACCAATACAACCAATGCCATCGCTTAACATATCACCCAAAATTGAGGGAAATGAATTTCCTGATGGGAAATAAGCATGAAAACGTGGATGTTGCCAGTGCGTTACGCCAGGCATAATTTTACTATCCACATCGGCCATTATATGCTCCCATTTTTCTGGTTCATTTGGTGCTTCCTCTATTGAATATTGCATTTGCAGCAGTAAGAGCGTAAAAATTCTTTAATATACAAAAGATACAAAAAAAATAAAAAATCGCTATCTTTACTCACCAGGTATTAAATGCCTCAGATAGCCCGGTTCAACGCTGGGCGTCACACGTCGTTCATTTAACGTATCCAAGTATTGGCAAATGTATTCAACCATTTCAGTACCGCGTCGACGAAATTCTTCAGTGTCCATCGTAATCGAGAGCGTGATTTGCCTTTTAAAAAGAAGATAAAACAACAAAACAATAATTTTCTTTGATTGTTTCGTAACTCTGTCCATTGTGACACGTGCTCATTTAGTTTGTGCACAAAAGTTTTGCAATGTTCTTGCGCACACAAAATAAATCCAGGCAGTAAAAAATTGGGTGTTTATGCCTACATTTCTTAAACTTTATGGAAAACTATCAACATTTCTATATATTTATTATAGAAAAAGTACGCGAGTACGCTATACATCAGTGATGTCATTTGGGTTTTGTAGAAATCTGCTAAATCGTGCCTTGCAATGTGTTTTCTAGAAAGCGAATGTAATTTGCTAAGATTTACTAAAAAAAAAAGGTCAAAAGCGGTCGGCAACGTTTGTAAGAAAAAGAAAATTTCATTCGAATTTACAAAAATTACTACATTTAAAAAAAAAAGAAAAAACATAAAATACGCCAGCTGAACTTAAAATGTCATCACTGCTATACAAGCGAGCTGATTATACAGTAAAACCTCGACTATACGCCTTCCTATTATCCGTCATCTCCGTTAACCGTCACAGTCGATTTTATTTCATCTTTTAATTTCATTGTCGTCTTATCGAAATAAATAAAATGATATTCATTTCCTGGTATTTATGCGACGGACTGTTTTCGTTTCATCTGTGTAATGTTCCTCTTAGCTCATATTTAGAAATAAGCTTTTATGAATTATCCTGAGTTCCTAAAAATATGTCACAAGAAATTTATAACACCCTATGTGTTTTAAAGACGGTAAGATGCCGCCATCACAATGACCAGATTCTTCAACTCAATTAACAATTTGAGCTCTTGGATTTGCGGACATTTCGAAAATTACTTATTCTTAGATCGGCGTTCAATTTTAAGCTGACGTTCTTTTGTGTATTTGTATACAGCGAAAAAATTCTCAGAACTTAGGATATAAGATCTGAAACTTATGTGTTTTCTATTAACCGTCTTTTCGATTATCCGTTTTGCGGTCATCCTCGTGCCTGACGTATAATCGAAGTTCTATTGTATCCAAAATCAGCATTACTCATACGACCTCTAGTAATTTTTATTGAAAAAATCTCAACGTTTTCGCTACGGCAGTTATCGAGCTGCTTGACACGATTTCTCATACCGATTCAGATGTTGATGGAACCCTTATCGCTTAATGCTAAGTGGCAAGAGCTTTTGATTTCAATGGAAGTATCATAGAATATAAATTCTATTACTAAACATTTTATCCCATAACAATTGTGTGTTAAATATTAGTGCACTAGTTCCCACTCTGTTGAATCTTAACCCAAATTTCAATTGGTTACTTTAATTTTATATCTTTGGTTTTGCTTAACTTCTTGTGTGTTCTCTTTTAACGGATTCCTAAAGCAAACAATTTCTATTGGTTTTTATGTTTCAAAATTGTTTTCTTAATGGAATTTAATTGAACTTTCTTACATTTTGAGTAAACATTTACGCACAAAGGTCATGGTTTTGTTTTGATTTTTTAGCCTAATTGTTTATAAACAGGAAAACTGTTAACATAATTATGGTTGTTTATTGATCAATATTATTGTGGCATTCAATCAAAGCATGTGGTTGAGTAGTAAAAAGTT
This sequence comes from Meiosimyza decipiens, assembly GCA_963680825.1. Classification (NCBI taxonomy): domain Eukaryota; kingdom Metazoa; phylum Arthropoda; class Insecta; order Diptera; family Lauxaniidae; genus Meiosimyza; species Meiosimyza decipiens. The sequence continues at coordinate 73,382,154 of OY804261.1, read as the reverse complement.
TTTTTTAATTTTATTTAAATATAAACGAAAGGTTTCGAATCAGCCAAAAATTTTTTAATAAATTCCAATGCTAAGAATGGGTTAGAAATGATATAGTTGCTGCAATTAAAAACTTTTACTGTCCTCAATATATTTGGGGGTCCAGTCAATCCTTTTAGCAGTTTCCTCACCGAGGCTTTTATTTTAGTTTTTTATGAGTTTTATTGTGTGTTCAAAGCATACAACCAACCTCGTGGATTTTTGTAAAAATGGGAAAAAATTAATTTCAAGTGCTCAATAGACATTATTTTTTGCATAAAAAACCGTCATTCAAACCAAGAAAAAGCTTGATAAGAACTTTAAGGCCTCTGCACCATCAACTTCAATTGCAAAAACAGTGGTTTACTGAGTTTTGTTAAGGTCGCACAAGCACTAGTGACTCTGAATGTTTTGGGCAGCCAATTGAGGTCAATACACCCGAAAATGTTGAAAAAATTCATGATATGGTGTGGCCCGTTTGGAGAGTGAAAGTGCGTGAGATTGTTGATGCTATGGGCATTTCATATGGCACTGTGGTTTCGATTTTAAATGATCAGTTGGGTTTTAAAAGCTATCCTAAGTTGGGATTTAAAGCTATCCATAAACGCTATCGTGAGACGTGTATAGTCTCAATGGCAAAACTTCATAAATTGGGCTACGAATTTGTAACTCTTCCGTCATATTCTCCGAAGTTAGCCCCCAGTGACTATTTACTATTTCCAACCCCAAAGAAATGGCTCGGTGGAAAGAGATTTAGCTCCAACGATAAAAATTATTGCTGAAACAAATGCCTATTTTGAGAACCTCGAGAAATTCCATTTTTTCGGAAGGAATAAAAAATTGGGAAAACGTTGGCTAAATTAATGATTTTGGATCAATTTGGCCAGTCAGTTGGTTAAATTTGAAAAAAAATATTTTAGTGATTCTATCACAAGGAAAAAATCATTGAAAAGGAGAGCAAGGCAATATAAGACACACTAGACTCGCTGACCATCCAATATCGCTGGACATACATGTGGGCGGTAAGGAAAGTTTTGGGGTTCTCGACTTCACAGCTTTCGTTTGGCAATATGATTTAAAAATTATTATATCAAGTAAATGAAACAGCAAATTAAGTAGTTGTGCAGGTTTTTCTCATTAAATAATATTGCTTATAAGAAGAGTTCTTGAGGGCCCTGATAGTTTCAATCAACCTCTGATAAAAATATTAAACACAATAGCTTAGAGATATGCAATAAATAGCAATTTTGAATGTTAGTCACTGATTTTAAATTCTTTTTTTTTCTCAAAACCAATGATTTTGGTGTTTTTTAAAAAAGTTGAATATATTATTCATTTAAAAATTTATTTTTTTTGGGACATATTCACTTTTCAAAACTGTTACACTTTGAACATTTTTTTTTAATAATTTTTTTTTTAAACTTTACACTTACTTAAATGTACACTAATGCTTTTAACAAATATTTTCAAAATATCCTTACGATTTACTGTCGATTTGCTTATGACCGTTAATGTCGCAAACGAAACCGTAACTGATCTTCCATTTATGGTTTATCATAGAGATAACCTCGGTTATGGCCAACACGCTGGTTTAGTGGAAAAGGAAACGAGGATACGAAGGATAAAAAAAAAGATGTTAAGTAAGTCATTGCAAATACGTGAAATATTTGCGGTGCCGTTTTCTAATTCTATTTGCTTGCTATTTTCACAATCGTCGTTCACATTTCTTTATATTTTTGCTTTTTTTTTTGTACGCAGCATAGTAGGATGAGTTCTGCTTAAAGTGAACTAATTTTTTATTATATCATCTGGAAGTTGAATCGAGACAAAATCATCTGAAAAATAAATGAAAAAAATTAAAATATAAATGAAAATATCATTAAAAATTTAAACGAGTTTTATAAATATTTTCATTTTGGTGAAAGAAAAAGATTTTTCGAAACAATCGATTTGATTTTTCGATCGTCATCTCATCAAATGTTCAGATCAGATATTTGCCTTAGGATACTACATTGAGTCACAAAAAAAAAAACTTGTGCGAAATGTCGAGCCCCCATAGACAAATTCGAGTAATAATTTTTTGAAAGATTGTAGCTCTTCGCAAAATCTTTAAAATGGGATAGATTGTGTTGTAGACCTCGCATGTTTTGCTCTTGAAAAATCGCAAAATGCGGCTAAAAATCGTATTAGGTGCGCAACTAAGTTCTGATTTCGACATCGACTATCGACCAAGTACAGGAAGGCCAAAAACCTTCAATGCTACGGAATTGGAGACATTGCTCGATGAGGATTCGGCCCAAACGCAAGAAAAGCTTGCTTCAGTGTTGGGAGTTACCCGACAAGCCATTTTCAAGCGTTTGTATTCGTGAAAAACGGCCCCAATACGAACAGAGGCACAATAAAGTAATCCTATTGCATGACAACGCTAGGCCTCACGTTTCTAAACCAGTGAAAAGATACTTGGCAACTCTCAAATAGGAAGCCCTACCCCACCCGCCATATTCACCAGATATTGCCCCGTCACACTACTACTTGTTCCGTTCAATGGCACATGGCCTGGCTGATCAACAGTTCAACTCCAATGAAGACCTCAAAAAATGGCTTGATTCGTGGATAGCCTCAATAGACGAACACTTCTACCGTGATGGCATTCGAGCTCTACCAGAAAGATGGGGAAAAGTGGTATCAAGCAATGGGCAATACTTTGATTGATTCATCTGTAACGACATCGCATCGGTTTTAAAGCACTATAAATTATGTTTCCAACAATATATATATCATTTCCCAGTGTGCCTACGTATGGTACTACGTAGTTTCGAAACTGTTCCTTTTTCGTATGAAATTGCTTTCAAAAATGCAAATCGCTTTTTCTACTTTTTCGGATTTGTTTCGAACTTGGAACGGTCTTTATGTTCGAATCCGTTTCTGACTCGTTTTTTGAAATACCACGTTTTCGTAATGCTCGATTTGTAATCAAAATATTTGCTTTTATTTATTTTGATTATAACAAAATAATCTACTATCAGATCATTATTAGATGATAACTTGAAAACTGGCTTTTATGTGAACCTGTGCATTGTTTTGACGGTGTACAAATATGAAACCGGTAATGACATCTAGCGGTCGATAGCCGTATATGTATGAGCTTCCGAACTGCACCAAATGTCTTAATTGTTCATTCTGTCATCTGTCAACAATATTCAGTTCACAATTTGTCAAGTTTCATACAACAACGCATTTTTTCCGCTCGTAAAGATGTCGAATTTTGTGCCTGGAAACTTTCATTTGCGGGAAGCATTGATTTTCTGTTTCCATTTGAAGAAAAATGCTTCTGAATCGCATCGAATGCTTGTTGAAGCTTACGGCGAGCATGCTCTTGGTCGTACACAGTGCAATGAGTGGTTCAATAAATTTAAATGTGGTGATTTTGATGTGATAAATGAGGAGCGCGGCCGGCCACCGAAAAAGTTTGAAGACACCGAATTGCAAACATTATTGGACGAAGATGATGGTCAAACGCAACAACAGCTCGCTGAACAACTTAATGTGACACAACAAACCGTTTCCTTGCGTTTGAAGGCCATGGGAAAGATTTTAAAGGTCGGTAGATGGGTGCCACATGAACTGACCGACAGGCAGCAAGAAAACCGAAAAACCACTTGTGAATTGCTGCTCGCCGGGCAAAACAGAAAAGGTTTTCTCCATCGAATCATCACTGGCGATGAAAAGTGGATTTATTTCAACAATCCCAAACGAAAAAAAATCATATTTGAGCCCCGGCCAACGACCCAAATCAATGCCAAGACCAAATCGCTTCGGCCGAAAGACAATGCTGTGTATTTTCTTTGATCAGCGTGGTGTTATTTGGTATGAGCTACTAAAACCAGGTGAAACAGTTACTGGTGCACGTTACCATCAACAATTGATCGCTTTGAACCGTGCTATACGTCAGAAGAGATCCGAATTTCAACTTCGCCATGACAAAATTGTATTCCAAGATGACAACGCATCGCCACATCGAGCAGCGGTCAATAAAAACTTGGTAGAATCGTACAACTGGGAGTCCCTGCCCCACCCGCCGTACTCTCCGGACCTGGTGCCGTCCAATTACTATTTGTTTTCATCGATGGGACACGCACTCAACGATTCGCACTTCAATTCTTACGAGGAAGTGCAAAAATGGCTCGATGAATGGATAGCCTCAAAAAACAAAGAATTTTTTTTCCATAAATTGCCTGAAAGATGGAAAAGATGTGTAGCTAGCGAGGGAAATTACTTTGAAGATTAAATTTGGAACTATTTTCGCAAAATGAACGTGTTTTTTTGAATAAAAAATTACCGGTTTCATATTTGTACATCTAGTAACGGGTTCGAAAGAAATGCGTAGAAGCATAAAAAACGAAATCCGTGCTGACGGACTCGTATCAAAATCGAAATGAAACCGCATTCGGCTTTGTGTACATTGGATGGTAACAAAATCATGACCGCCAATTTCGGGTATTGGGACCTAAAAAATTATCTTTAGGTCAATTTGATATTATTTTTATCTAACAACTTTTGCTCCAGTGTGCGCTACTGCAGTCAAGCCTGATGCTCCTTTTTTATTGTTGTTGTTATTGTTGTTGTTTTTGGTTTAAGTTATTGCGTTAGTATGAGGGCACTAGGTGAGTTTATGTGTTAGTGTGCAATGTTTTCTTGGTATTTCAACTTTGGCAGCATTCATCAGGATGCGTGCAAATAAAACAATTAAAAAAACAGGACGAAGGGCGTAAAAGTATGTCAAAATAAAATTGTAGCTGCAGGTTGCTATCTTAAAGATATTTTAAGCTAAAAATAATTTAATAAATATGCCGTTAAATGTGCTAATTCTTACCATAAACGTGTCAACAAAACGAAAAAAAAAGAAAAAAATTCGGAATGAAATTAATCCCTAATTGAATTGAGGAGGACTTTATTCTGTTTTATTTCAATAGGTACCCTACCCACACACATACATTAGATATGAGTAGCTTCTATTTTGTATGCAGTTCATATTTCCATTTTAGACTTATGTGGACGCACTAAAATCTTAAATAAGAACCATATGAGTATCAACCAAAATTTTTAGTTTGATATGTCTTTCACATAGATCTTTTGCAAAAGTGCAAATGGCGCCTCTCAGTTTTGCAAAACTTAAGCCTAAGAATTTGAAAAAAAATTTATATTAACTAACTAGCAGGGGATGTCTTGCATACATCTGTCCCTATGCAAGATATTCAAGTTCAATTCAATATGAACAAAAGTTATAGAAAAGACACTTTTTTGTAAAAGAGGTTAAGTGCATTGAGAGCGCATACTCTACTACTCCTATTATTATCCTAAAATTCCCTTAGAAGCGCAGACTGTGAACTGTTGGTGGTACCAGCAAAACGCTGATTTCTGATCTATTCCTAGTATCTTTTTACAATCTCAGTTGAGGTATATAGTGTGGCTAGCAGCCATATGTATTTGTAATTTATGCTAAATACTCGTCAAGAGCAGGTGTTTACAAAGGTTTATATTTGTCGCGCCAGTCTTGAGTTAGAAACCATGATTTGCAAGCATAGAGCGAAGCTGTTTGAACATTTGACTTAAATATTCGAAGCGTGACATGTGTCGAGATGGTGTTTAATTTCAATATTTTTTAAAGTTGCGCAAAGACACTTCTCGCTTTGCTGATTCCTGCTGCTACGTCTTCCGCATTATGTTGTAGTGGTGTTTTTGTTGAAAAGTTATTATTATACATTAGTCCGTTAATACTCATATTTTTACTAGCAAAATAGACTTAAAGAATAGAGCATATTTCGGCTTGTCATAATCCAGTTTCTGCGAATTGAAATCTTTCCCAATGGTTTTTATATATTCAAAATTTACCCAGAGAGGAACAATCCGAAGAATTTTAGCGAAATACATTTAGTCCGGGAGGTAGCGTTGCATTTTTCGTAGCAATTTCCTGCTACTTAATTTTTTTTGCAAATGATAGTTTACGTATGGGCTGATACTCAAAATAAGCGTCAGTCACCAGAATCGTAGTGGGCTTGGTTGTGTGAGGATGACAAAAAAAATTTCCCGCAATAGTTCGGAAAGTAAGCCACAACTAGAAATATATGTTTTGATCAATGTTGTATAGGAGATGAAAACACATCGCCTGAAAAATCTCCGTGCTATAAGATTTGACCCTCTTTTCATACTCTTAAAAGTACCAATAACCATCTCCATTTTCGAGAAAACTACGATTTTTATTGAAAGTTTTAAATCAACATTATTCGTTCAAATCTGAAAACCACATTTTTCGCCCAAAAGTACTATTTTTATTCAAAATTTATTTATTTATTTGAAACTTTAAGACGATGAAAAATGGGTCGAGTATTGTTGCTTGGGAATTTTTCGGAAATCAAATCGATATGGATTTTTCTGCTCTACAACATTGATCAAAATACATTTTTCTAGTTGTGGCTTACTTCCCGAATTATTGCGGGACATTTTTTTTTGTCGGCCTCTCACAACCAGGCACACTACCATTCTGGTGACTGACGCTTATTTCGAGTATCAGCTATACTTGAACTATCATTTGCAAAAAAAATTAAGTGGGAGGAAAAATGCTTCGAAAAATGCAACGCTACCTCTAGGACTAATGGAAAATCCAAAAGCTCGAATGAACATATCGTCGCTTGAACGTATGCTTATGAAGCAAATGAGAATTCAGGCGACGATGTACTAAATGATTTTGACTCATGAAAGGGCAAATACCACTTTTCCAAAAAAAAAACTTACTCTTTATAATCTGACACGTTTGACTCTGAGAACTTTTTTAGAGAATTTGATTTTCTTGAAAATGGAATTTTCGTATTCTGAAATTTTGCCGGCGGTCCTTTTTTTTATGTGTAGATACTGAAAAAATATCATGCACATTTCAGAAAAATAGAATTTTGAAATAACGAATGTACGTAGGTGCGCACATTTCTTCTAATGGTTAATTTCAATGATACTTCCTTTCATCTTAAACGTGTAAAACATGTTCATTGTTGCTAACCCAGCAAACGTTTGTAGGATTTTTAAAGCTTTCACATATATAGCGATGAATTTATAAATCTGCAAATGTATATTGAGGCAAAAAAAACGACTGCCCGATTAACAGGCGAACCTCTTAACACTCTTCTGTAATAAAAAATAACAATAAAAATAAAAGATTTTGAATCATCTATGCTATTAATTGGTGAATATTCTTAAAAATATATGATTCCATATTCCAGGCGATGAATTGATAAAGCTTTTCAAAGAATTAAACAGCTAGCAGTTTCTCTCGAACAAACAAATAAAAATAAGAATCCACGCAAAATCAAGACCATTGCCGGTGCAATGAAGATATGACTCTTCCGCAGCATTAAAAATGTTTACTGGGAATATTTTCAAAACATTTAAGTCATTATCCAATTTTATTGTGACTTAATTTTGTTCAAACGCAAGTCAATTTTCAGTATTTGACAACACGCGTCAATGAAACGTGTGAATTGACACTTCACCCTTACCAAACCAAGCAACCACCCCTCGCCCCCCACCGCAGTCCGCGCTGCAGCAGCTTTTCCATTATACTGTCTGCGGCGTTTGCCTAGGGTTTATTAATAATTTCGCAAAGAAAAAATTGAATTATTTGTTGGTTACTGCAGAGTGTTGAGTACCAAGCTGTTGCTGACGATGAAGTAAAGAATTCATTCGCATTCCTAAGAAATTCCACTTGCTCTTTATCTTTCATTTCTATTACGTTGGTATTGGTGACTTTTGCTTAAGACGTTTCGTTGTGTTTGTGCGTATGGGTTGTCGTTTCATTTTATTGCACTTAAACGTTTAAACTCAAGGATAATTTTTAACGCTCCAACTTCCGTTTGCTATAAAACTTTTTTTTTTATACGCCACTTTATGAGGTTGATTACACTGATCAACAAAAAAAAGTGCTGCTACTATAGTCAACGAGTGGCAAATAAAACGTAGCTTTTATGCGGATACTGACCTAAATTAAAGAAGTGTTCCATCCCTATCTTCGTTATTTAATAGTTGTTTATAGTCCGAGTGATACAGATTCTCTTGGCTGAAGCGCTTTTCGTCATTGGTTTGTTGAGTAATAGCCGATAGAGTCGACGGATTTTTATCTTTTGATTTACGTACATCTACATCATTGTACTCGTAGAGTTCATCGAGATCTCGGTTCTCATATACGCGACCAAATATAGGATGTATAATAGTATTTTCCTTTTAAAAGATCTTTGAACCTGTCGTTGTAATGCTTTTTTCTGTATCAAATATTCGGCTACATGCACCACAATAGTTAAAATTAATGTTTTATGTAGAATTATTTTGGTCTTTCGGGAGCAGGGTTTTCAGTTCGATAGTTCGTAACTACAACAGTTACCGATGGTTAGCCTTTTTCAGAGCTTTACCAGTTAACGCTGACTTCAAGGAGTATGAACTGTTTAACTAAGTATATCGAAATTGTAGCTATTGGAAGCCTGTTTCAGGATCTAGTATTTACTCCGATTTGTCCTCGTTGATTGATTGTTTGCCAGCCCCATTCGTTATGAAATATTTTTAATCTCAACAAAAATTTTGCAGAGAGATCGCTGCATATTCAAGAGCTGAACAAATTTTCTATAATATAATGCCTTCTGTAAGTTCTTGCTGGACATAAGATAGCTTTTTTGGAGAATGCTCCAATCGTCAGGGTATCATTCGTCTATCGAAGTTTGAGTAATAACTTGGTACAGACACCCTATCTAAGCATCGCCTTTACCTAGATAAATGCAAATGGTAGCGCAAAACATTGGGTGACTGAGTTGTTCTTTAGCTAATGTACCTCCAGAACAGTTTAGAATAAGTTTTAAAGTAGAAGCCTGGTTCTATGCTTGATTGATATGGATATGAAAAAACTTTGGTTTTTGGGCACATTAAACCTCCAGGTATCTCGAAAATAAATGCTAATTGCGCAAAATGAAGCCCATTTTTAAATTGAATGTACCAGTGCTAGGACAAGTCCTTGAAACCCTGTGATTTTTTATTAAACTTTCTTTTTATGCTGAGCAGTGTCATAATTGTATTGTTTTTAAACTGATATATCTACATCTATATCAATTGGAACAGCTTGCGGGTGTGTGTTTTTGGGTTTGATTGTGTACTATTTTGCATTTTTTTCTTTTCACATATTTTTGCTTTTTTTTAAGTTGTTTCTTTTTTATTTTAACGCATTTTATTTCACAATTTTTAAGTGTTCTTTCAGTTTGAATAGTAATTTCTCAATTAATTCGATGAGTCTGTTCAATTATACTTCTGCTTGTTGCTTTTGACTGTAAGTTGTGTTGCAAGTAGTCGATATTCCTATGAAAAAAGACATTTAAATTAAATGAAAATTTTTATAGTTGGCCTTAAGAGCATAACTGCAGTGCTTGGCACTCTAAAGAAATGGAAATGATCCATATTGGTTAACTCGGCGTCACACATCTCACTTATAAACTCAGTATTTATCGCCATATTTTTACTGAAATCTGTCGATATATATACTAAAATTTAAGCTTAGTTCCCTCTCTTCCCTCTGTAAGGGTAAAGCCAACTCCCAGAAGTTTTGATTTGTCAATGAAAGTCTCACCTTCATCTCACACAATCCCTGAAAAGTGATGTTTGCAGAGTCTGTCGAGAATACATTTTTGTTTTTTTAATGTTTCAAATGTAGTTTTGGACGAACAGGGTTTGAATGCCTGACTTATCTGAATTTTCCACGGCAAAGCCTTAAAACGCAAAGAAAAAAAAAAATTTCTAATTATTAATTGTTGTTTAGTATTTTTGGATCATTCTTCAACCAAAAATAAAATCTTTTGTCGAGCGCTTCCAACAGTTGAAATAATGTGGAAATACTACCTTCCTTGAGTTAAAAAATATAAAAATATTTATATATTAATCTTCTTTATTTCAGCTTATAAAATGATGCACTACCGCAAAGGTCAAAATGTTGAGCAGGAAATATCAAAATCTGATCTACCATTTGATGATTGTATGCCTAAAGGACAAACTGATTTCTTATGGATGCATGTAAGTAACTTTAGCTTATTATTTCTGGAAGCTTAAGCTGTGATAGCACTTTAATTGAATTTCTCGCACATTTCAATACCAAACCAACCTTACACGCACACATCCCAAACAAAAAGGTCAAAGGTGGCACTAAAGTCAACAACGTCATTACGTATGCAAAGGACGCACTCGAGAAGGGCGAATATCGTACTGTAGTTTGGAGCGGATCTGGTGGTGGGGTTGTAAAAACCGTATCCTGTGCAGAGATATTCAAAAGAAGTTTTCCACTATATCAAGTGACACGCATGTGCTATACGAGGTACGAAAAGTGTTTTATTAGTGATAGAATCTGTAGTTTTTTTCTGAACATAGAATTGAAGTGTGAGTGACGCATTTAATTCTTTAGCATTGAAGAACATTGGGAGCCACAAATGGAAGGCTTAGAGGAAATAATTGTAAATCGAAAAATACCCTGCTTGCATATATTAATGAGTTTAGATGCCATCGAGATAGATGGGTGAGTAGTGAAATAGTTTGAATTTTTTTTTTCACGGAATTTTATATATTTTATCATGTAAAGTGTGCAAAAACCCAATACAAAAACTGATTTCTGGAATGAAACTGCAACGGCGTCAAATGATAGACAACGTCCAAGACAACAGCAGCAACAACGTTCGGCGCAGAGCTCAAATAAACGAAATTGGAAAAGTAAGACAGCCCAAAGCCAACAGCACCAAAATCTAAGAGGGCAAAAAGAACATCGACAACAAGAAGCACCTCGTCCAAGTGAAACACGACCAGAATCTATGGAAACAAGAAACTAAGGCAATTTTGTAATTAAAACTATTCAGTAACTTTGTACTAATTATTAGTATTTTTACTATCAAGCAAAAAGTATAATAATATTAGAATGAAATATGATATTTTGCGTTTCAATTAGAATACACCTTTGAAAATTATGTAACGTTTGAATAAGTCAAAGGTGTCTACTTATCTTTAGTTTAAAGACCTCCATGCTTCATGACTTGATGTGTGTATCTGATGATTTTGATGGCGATAGGTAAGGTTTGCGATCAGTAGTGTTAGTTACGTTATTTTCACATTTATATTCTTCATATTCTCCGATACATAATACTCCGTGCACACGTGTCGATCAATCTAAACGTTTCTTTTTGATTTCTAGTACTATACAAAATTAATTTTACCCAAAATTATATTCTTTGGCACCTGTCTTTCCTCCTCTGATATGGGTGATGGTCAACCAATTATATCGATGTTGAGTTGGGTCGATGAATGTGTTTTTTTTTTTTTTTCAATTCGGATAGAATTTGTATGTGAATCATAGAAAATCAGCTTGTCAACAAAAAGCTCTGAATTTTGATGATTCATATCCAAATCCGTACTTGAAAACAACGTACAGCAGTAAAATATACAAGGTTGGTCATAAAACATTGCAGTAAATTTCGAGCAAGAGTTTGCCGTGGTGAGGCGCACTCGTCTGGCATTTTGTTCCATGCTTAATCATTTGTACTTTACATTCACAATGGAATGAACCTATTTTCACTCTACGAAAAAAAAACAAACTGTAATTTTACAAATTGAACCAATTGCGGATTCGAAAAAAAAACATCTTCTGATAATTGATTAATTAATTAATAATTCCTCCATGTTTTAACATGCCCATTGTGCATCGTAAGTTTAAACGCTCTTCTTTCGGACTGCGCATTTGACTTTCCATTTCGCATTTGTCCATTTAACTCAGGATCTAGCAACAATAATAAAATTTATTTTGGCAAGTCTGATATGATGACAAGCTAGTGTCTACAGCCCTTCGTTGAATCAACCTGTTGCATTCTTAATTCTTCTTCCGATGTATAGAAGTCGTACGATTGCCCCAACTTTTCCAGCAAATGTTTTCCGAAGTTCTATTACCAAAATGAATAGTTTCCAAGGGATCAGTTGAACGATTTATTTTGTGGCATTTCTTTAATAAATTGAAAAATGACCTTAGGACAATGTAGATTAAGTACTGTGTGTACATAAATACTAACGTTCTTACGTTATGAATGGAGCGGCCATTGTGATCAATGCTTAATACAAATAAAATTATGCTTGTTTCAAAATTTTTCTAAGCAAAATCTCATAAGAAATTTTTATGTGTTTTACTACATTTGACTAGAAACAATAATTAAAAGAAATATTAGAAAAATAATTTAAACGACTTTTATTGGTTACATACAAAAATTTCCATGCAAACCAATAGCAACATGCTTGGATTGGAGAAAGCACTTGATTTGGTTGTTTGTGCAATATCAAATATCTTTCCTCAATGCTGTGTTTAGAATGACATGTATGGAAACCAGATAATGCTTTATTTCATAATTCTATATGTAATTAATTTTTTATGAATTTGGTAATATATATTTTTATTGATTTTATTTGTTCTCACCTAATTAAATCTTTATATTATATTAATTTTCATACATGGTTTTTCTATTTTTTTTTTATTTAGTCATGTTATACATTTTATTGAGTTTATTTTACTTAAGAGAATGTAATTGTGAAATGTTAATCCCTAGAATGGTGTTTTATTTATTTGTTAGTTTGTTTTTTCTATATTGCTAAGAAACTGAACATTTAACATGGTTAATGTGAAAATGATGACAAGCTTTGAGGTTTATGTGTAAAAAAGTCATATTAAAATCACTTCTGTAACAGAAAAGATGTAGCTGTTTCAAATTTTTTTTTAAGCTTAAATTTGTCAATTAAAAAACAAAAAAGTTTCTGCATAATTTTCATTCTAAGCCTTAAATTTTTAAATGATTTCAACTACAAATTATAAAACAAAAATACTAAAATGCCAGTTGAAAGCAATAATTCATTGAATGCATATAAGATATTAATTAAAATTGGGTTTTACAGTATAACACTAAAATATGATATTTCATAATTTCAACTCAATCCTTGTATTCATTCAGTTTACTAAAAAATTAAAACAAAAACTAGAATTGGTTTAATTCTGTTTTTAATATATTATTAATATATTACTTTCTAAATTATATCATAAACAATTGTTTTAAATAATACAGCGAAGGAAGGGTTACTGTTTATTAATGTGTTCAATTTCAAACTATATTTTAATTTAGAGATGTTACTTGTTTTATGTCTAAAAGAGATTTTTTGCTCTACTTAACGAAAGCAATTTGTTTTTAGGATATATCACAAAATACATCAAGTATACTTTGTTTTATCATCAAAATACAAAATTTTAAGTAGCAATAATTTGTTTTTAAATAATTATTTAAGTCAAATAGCTCAGTTTTATTTTTTTCTTGTCTCTTTGTTGCTGTTTGTAATAGGTTTTATTTCTGTAAAAGGGTAAAATTTGTTATTTTGTTTCTTGTTTTAATTATTTAACGCTTGTTTACATAAGAAACAAAAAATTATATTTTTATTTGCCTTTTTGTGGGTTTGTTTCATATTCTTATTTTATGTGTATTTTAGTTTTTAAACATTTGTTAATTCACTGCCCATCCTTAACAAGTTGCAGTGCTTCATATATTATTAAAAATTTCGAAATTATTTATTTTTCCTCACTTCGAATACTTGAGCTTTGTTGCAACAAATTAGCAATATTTTCCCATCTTTCTCTTTCTTGCCATCTTTTTCTATTTTCCGTGCTTAAGCATCGCTTTCGCCTGGCGCTGCATTCTCTTCTTCATTGATTGGTACAATAAGGTTCTCTTTTGACATAAGATTGTATTTTGTTACAAAATGTGTAAATCGATGACATAAGTATGTTTCTGTTTCGAAATCATCAAATATTCGTCGATGATGGAAATATGCATGCGAGAAAATTCTGTAGACTCGTCGACATACAGAACCTAACTTAGTAACTGATGATTCCTTAATTGAGACCCTGAGAGAAAAATAAGAAATGTTAATGCGTCAGATCTGTTAACTACTATAAAAAAAAACTCACCTGCTTGGAAAATATTTATTGCTATTCAAGAGGCATGCAGCGCCATCCAGCGTGTGGCGCGTATAATCGATGGCAGGGCATTCTTTTGGAGTTTTATGTGCTGCGCAAAGGAATATCCACTGCTCAGTGGCCGTCATTTGCGTGCAAGTCGTTGGAAAGCATTGCTTTTGCAAACGCACCGCCAATCCATTTAGTTCCATGCAAAATTGTCTGAAGAAAAAAAATTATTTTCGAACTTTTAATTTTACAAATTATAGATATGATAGCATAAATGTGAGGATATAAAAGGAAATCTGTACTGCATGCAAAGTATATAACATGAAGAGGTTTATGTTTCAAAGTAGCACAAAACTACCTTGGCACATTTCCAAAATGGAAGGAAAAGCGCTGAAAACCCACATTGTTTAGAGTATTTATAATTGTTTTGCTACTACCTCAGGCAAACGGCACTTGCCAAAGTAGTTAGCTTGGTCAAATCACATACAGTTTTTCGAGTAGAACTTGAGATAACTATAGGGCTGGAAGTTGATGTTTCCGCGAGTGGGGTAATTGAAAAGTCTCTATAATGTAAGTATCTATGCCAGCACTCAAATGGAACTGCTTCAAGAAAATATTTCTAGTTAAATTTGGGATACATTATATAGTATTTTAAAACTGACTTTTATGCTGTTTTCTGTTCGAGCACCGTTTCTAAAAATTAAATATTCGGAATGTTCCGTCAACGTAGATTTGGGTAACTTTTAAGTGATTTTTTCGATTAGTATTGGTTTGATACAAAAATCTTAATTTTCTTGACGACTTTTTAGTTCAAACTGAAGTACATGAAAGCGCATTCGATCGGTTTTAATCACTATTTAATTTGGCTGAAGCATTACTGATTGATATTACCTTAAATGCTCATATTTCCAAACACCTTCATCCTGTGCCTCTGGCATTGTAAGAATCAGATCGACATTTGATGGGTCCCTTTTAATCAGCTGCTGGATATACTGCTGCACAGCCAAAGTGCTGTCCATTTCCTCCAGAGGTTCATCCGGCCAGCGGCAGAAGTCCTATAGAAACCATACAGTTAGAATTCATGAAATGTTAAAAATGCAAAAGAATTTATAGTTAAATTGCGATTTCAACATCATCATCCACTTGATTTTAATAGATATAAAAAATTATAATTATTATCTTGCTAAACTCATATAACCCTAGTTCCATTTTTTGGATCGGTTAGCGCTTATTATTTTTTAACGTCAAATGTATCGGACATTTGACATTTTTGTTATTAAAATATAATCATCAATTACTGCAAAAATGATCAATATCAGCCTCTTAATACAGTTAAGGTTTTACAGTTAGAAACTAAGTCACTGTTACCTGCAGTATTGTTGGAATACAGTGTGGAAAATAGTTGTCTTTACCCACCTTTGTATCATTTATTGAATAATAGTTATATTATAGTATTCAGAAATAATGATTCAATTCAATTGAGTTAACATCCAGTCATAAAAACTAAAACCAAATCTGAAAATAAAACTCTACATCCTCAATTTTAATTGCTACTTTGAATTATTCAGTCTCAGTCGACCGGTAAAAGTTTCGGTCTTTACTATTTAAAAGCCATCAATCACTTCGACCATCTAGTGAAGGTGCCAGGGCGATGTAAACTTTTTATAGTATATATCCAAGTACTCAGTAAAAAACACTTCAAATTTTATATCCCGGCACATATGCTAACTACAGTGCAGAAGTCTATTTCAATTCTTTGAAATGGAGTAAAAATTAAATTTTTAAATTTTCAATTTTGATTCCTGGAATGGAATCGCCAAAGGAATCAATTTCCTTTACCTTGGAATTTCGATTTGTATTTTCACGCTACATACATGTTAAGACAGTTTAAATTACAATTTTTGTGGACATTTTTTATGAACGACCCTTAAGCATGCATTTCTAACTTTAGATTCTTCATATATGAAATTCTAGTAACGACTAAGAAGCCTTTTATATATTTATATCCTACAGGGACGTACCACCGCTCGAAAAATTAATTTTGATGAGACTTGGTATGTACATATTTGATGATGTTTTTAATAAAACAATATGGGCGTGTCAACTCCCATAACGATAAAAAATTTTCTATATTAAATTAAGTCGACATTACATTATTACATACTCATTTGAGAAAAAGGGGACGGGATTGCGCAAGTGGACGTGGCACCTTCTATAAAAGCAAACAGCCTTATTTATAAAAATAAGCACAATGGAACTTAGAATGTAAAAATGTTCGTAGATATGACTAATAAGTTTATTTGCTTTTATGGCAGGTGTAACGCAAACTTTTCTACATAAGACGAACTCAAATTTGTTTTAGGGGCTGTTTCTACACCCCATATCTCTTTGTCTTAAAGTTTAAAGCTGGAATTTATACATATTTTTATAGTATTTTGTCAGCCATATCAAATGAGATATTGCTATTGATTTTTGAGTGATGACCGCCTAATGTAAGCTAATGCTCCCTGTTCATTGCTGCTAATTGATACGATTTTCTAGAGCAAATCTAGTTTATGGCTATTGGAATTGGAATATCTTTAATTTTCGACAAAAAAAAAAATCTTTGGAAAATGTACATTCACAACTTTCAATAGCTTTATCTACGAAACCAGATCCGACCCAAACGTTTTGATTATTCTTATTCCAAATAAAATTGCCATTGTTTTAAATTTTTCTTTAAAAAAATGATTTCAATATGCTAAACACTTAAGACCATTTTTGCCCCCCAAGCCGTTACGCTGAGGGCAACCACCTCCTTAGATACGCTAATGAAGCTAGATTTATGCCTAGTTCCTTTTACAACCCCCTAAGCCCGTATTATTTCCGAATTTATACTTATAGACAAGACTCAACTCCACTGCCGTACCGCTGCTGCTGCAGCAGACAGAAAGGCAACGCCAAGCCCTGTATTTCCAACCCCAAAAATTAAAATTGTTTTATTTGTTTAAAAGTTCTCAATCCTATCAGTTTTATTCAAACAATTATGAAAGTTTTTTTCATTTTTTTTTTTTTGCATAAATACCTTTGCTTTGGTGCCTGGTCGATTTCTTCGCAAAATAGTCGAACCGTCGGCCATCTTCATGATTGTTCGTCTTCTCCTTTACCAAGCTTGTACTCTTGCTTTTGCAATATTATGTGTTTACACAATTTTGCATGCACGTTACTTCGATATTTCAAAAATCCTGTTTTTATTTTTGGAATTTATTTAAAATCATTAATTTTCCATTGATAACAAATACACACAATGCTTTTTTTTGTCCAAATAACAATAGAAAATTTCTGCCACTGAAAATTATTCGCTTTCCTTTAGTTTTTGCTACTGAAAATACTCAATACACTCAAAAAAAATACACTACACCCCCCAGGAGAATAATTGTAAGAACATACTGTCAAAGTCTGAAATCACCAATGTCACTTAGCTCAATCAGCCAACCGATGAGATTTGAATAATTAGAGCGCTTACAAAATCATTCTACGAGCACACGCGCATCTTTCAACACGCGTTACCAAAACGGCCGTACACACCATCCTTCATGCTGTCTATCATGATTTAACTATAATTCTACCATGCTATCCATCATGCTTCAGTATTTGATCATGTGAACGGTTTGACCAGCCGCTTGACACTCATGTTGGGTGGATGGATTTCAAATGTTTTTGATTTCTCTGCTGGCTTGTCCGTCCGTACAACGCTGACTGCGAAGCCTAGTGCAAATTTTTCATTTCAAATAAGATTTCATGGAGTGAACATCGACGGGGTCCATGAATATTAGCACATGTTTACAAAATGATTTTTTTTTTTATGTTCCATGTATAAGAGGTTACTTTTCTTATGTAGTTTTTCTTGCTGAATTCGAATATGAAAATAAACATTTTTTGAATGGTACAGTTTTCGATATATTGTGGATTTTTAATTTTTTCGAGCTCCATTCACTTTAAAATTCATATCTTGAGCTAGGAATGTCCAATTTGATCGATTTTGATGCCAAATTAAAGATAAAAAAATTGACACACAAACAAGTGTGATTACATCTTTTATTGAATAAGTGGTAAAAAAAATATTGGTGAAAACAAGCCAGATTTTAAAAAATGAAATTTTGCATTTGATTCTGTGGCCACGAAAAAATAGAAATAAAATAAAAAAATAATTTTACTACATACACATAGAACTGATACTTTTACGGAAATATTAAGATGAACTAGAAGAAAATCTTATACAATATGACAACGTTAGGAGCGATTGAATGAGTAAATCTAATGCCACATTTTTTTAAATTTAGGTTTCTTAAAAGACATATCTTTGTTCTTAGGGAGCTGAAAACAATTGTTTTTTATTTTTATAGGAAGCAGCACCTACGCAATATAAAAAGCAAAGAAGAAAAGTGAGTAATGCGGGTGATGAGTACGCCTCAAAATTTTTCTGCAAATGATGTTTGACAGCATGTTGTATGATGTGAACGCATAACGAAATTTACAGTTATTCGGGTTTGTCAAGCATGATAGACTGCATGAAAGATGGTGTGTACTAAAAGATTATATGCAATGGGCTATGTGAACTATGCAGATTTATTCCAAAATGCACGTTGCGTATGACGCGTCACCGAATTTAAAATTCTGCCCTCATAATTTTCTGTTTCAAGCCACAACTTTTCGTTTGTCGAAAAATGTACTTATATTAAGTTCCGATCAGGGCTTACTTATTAGGCCAAGGTATTGAATTAAGTCATCAAACAGTTCGACAGTTAAAGCGCTCACATTATCTGGTAACACAATAAATTTTGGTATGCTCGCGTATTATCGCGCCACATTGTGCTATTGATATTGCGATACAAAAAAAAGAGGAAAATTTTATATAAGAATGGTTGAGAGATCACTACTGTCGAAAATTATTGAAAACGTCGAAAAATGTTGCTCTTATAGCAGATGTGTCGAAAATAACACTCTAGTCAAAATTTTGGTAACGTTCAATGCGCAACTTCTATTATGATATATTCAGAAATCTGTTAATTGAAACTACTTTGCAGTTTTTATTAGGTCTGGCAGTGCGTTTTTTAATTTGACATTTCTTCATAAGCGGTGTAGCCATCCTTTTTTCTCGCATAAATTCACAGAAGCTCGTTCAGCAGCTGTTTCGTATTGAGATGGCTTGGCAAAACTTTGACAATAGTCTGAAATTAAGAAGAAGGCAAAGGCAAAAGGCAAAAATCAGTCATAAATACGATTGAAAGCAAGTAAAAAAGAAAAAAATTAACTTCTGTTTTAAATTGCGTTTTACTTGTTAAAAAAATAAGAAAATAACTTTTGCTTGCAAATATTGTGATATTTACGAAGAAGAAAAACATTGAGCAAAAATGTCGTACGCATATTTATTCAAATACATCATCATCGGAGACACTGGTGAGTTAATGGGGCAAGTACGCCTTGGTCAAAAATGTATAAAATATTTTAGAAAGAAGTGCTTGCGATAAAGTTTTAAAACTCATGGTTCGTCGAAGCACATCTTTTCCGCCTCTATAAAATCAAATTGAGTTCAAAGTTGCATTTTGGAAATCAATGAATAAAATGTAAGTTTTGCTGTTTCTGCTGTATGATGACGAAACAGCTTTCAATTTGTTTTGCAAAAACCTGCTATGAATTGGGAAATTGTGAAAAATCAATAATTACTTCATTGTTGTTGTAATTTTTCCTTTGTGCACTGCGTTTGTCATTTATTGTTGGACGTTTACTCATCTTTCACTTTTATCTATTGTTCGTCGTGTTTTGGGTTCATCGGGCTTCGTGGGGCTTAGTGGCGGGAGCTTTGTAGATTATCATTGTTGACTGCCTTTGAGAAAATAAAGACATGAAAATGAATAACGAAACAGCTGTTTGGTTTTATTTCAATCACTTGATTTGCCTTTCAGTCTTAAAATCACTCATTTGGAAATAAAATTTGCAAGTTTTTATTTTTGAAGCGCTAATTTTTTTCTATAACCTTGCAAATCCATTGACGTAGTTAGCGTAACTTTAACATAACCCACAATCAAAATTCAAGTTAATTTCAACCCCCGAAAGTTTTTGGGCGGCGCCCACATTATGCTTGTAATGATTTCTCAATTTTAATTCTTTGTTAACTTGTTTATTATATTGTACAAAGTATTTATTACTTAAAACTTAGATTAATTAAAAGAGAATTTTCAAAAACGTTTGTGTGTTGGGACTATCCCTTCCAACATCAGTCGTTTCAACGGAAGGTTCCTCTATGTGCGTTAGAATTATAAATAAGTTGAATACCTCAGGAAAAATTTGCCAATACATAATTAAACGCATAATGTTAAAAAAAAAAAAAAAAATTGGTCCAAAAAGGTGCTATCGAAATTTGAATTAAACAGTATGTTGATAAATTGGGTAACTTTGTGCTAAATTTCAAAAATGTGTCCAAAGTACTTTTGGAGACATGATATTTTATCAAATAAGTTATAGTGCACAGTTTGCTAGATACAATACAAATCCATGATAAACTTATTTTTTGCATCTAGTAAATAGAGTAAGCCTGCATTTAGGAACTATTGCAATGCAGCAATTAAAAACTGCTTAGTTTTTAGCTAAATATAAATGGAAATATTAAGTATATGAAGCAAATTAATTACAAAGCTGTTTCTTTTCATATAAAACTTAACCAAAATATGGATTTTGCAATGAATATTAAATAAAAAATGAAAGATTGTGGCTTATGGAGCAAAGTGGATACTGCATATTTCAAAAACTAAAACAAATAGATAGATGTATTGCGACAACAGCTTTAGAAAGATACTGTTTCAAAACCTATAGAACAAGTCTTAAGTTATCAAATCAAAAAGTGGCGTATGAAGCAAAAGAGCACTCGGGCGACGATATCACGAGGCATGACCCTGAATTGAAAAGCTGAACTGAATGAGTTACTTGAGTTAATGCAACCAAACTTCACACAAGTACTAAAAATGAATAAGTAGCAAATTCTAAATTATTACATTCATGCCTGTCTTTATAGCTTTTCTCAATAAGACAAACATCCTTAATCAGCACAATGTGGAATTATTTGAGCTATTGTAAAATCAGGCTTACTTCTGAGTTATTAATTAAGATACATTCTTGATTTCCATGGATTTGATGATTATTGCAATATCTTAGATTATTCTTTTACCTGGCAATAAGAATTTTTTGCGGACTTATATTTATTATTTATATGTACCCCTATTGCAAAGAAAGTAACCTGAAATTTCACTTAAAATAATAACACCATATTTAACTTAATTTTAACGACTTTCAAAAGCAGATTTTCACATCAACCTAAAGTTAAAATGTTGCAAAAGAATATTTAGCATTTTTATTTTATCGTGCTATTTTCCAAACAGGTGTGGGAAAATCATGTCTATTGTTGCAATTCACCGATAAACGTTTCCAACCAGTGCACGATCTAACAATTGGTGTAGAGTTCGGTGCACGCATGATAACAATTGATGGCAAACAAATCAAATTACAAATTTGGGACACTGCAGGACAGGAGGCATTTAGGTAATATAATATTATTAAAACATACAAATTTGTACGACAAAACTAACTGCTGACTTGCAGATCAATTACACGTTCGTATTATCGTGGCGCTGCTGGAGCATTGCTTGTTTACGATATCACACGTCGTGAAACATTTAATCATTTGACAACATGGTTAGAGGATGCGCGCCAACATTCAAACTCAAATATGGTGATTATGCTGATCGGTAACAAGAGGTAAGTAAAGTGACTCTTAATGTTACTATTCAAAGAGCATGTCAAAGCTTTTAAGACTATTGTATGATTGTAATTTTAAACTCAAAGTTATTTTTGTTATTCAACATTTACATAAGATATATTTTATGTACAGGACTTTCAACGAGTCATTTTCAGGTGACTCACTCCATATTTTTTTTATTTTCAAATTATAACAAGTTCAAAAGACCTTAGCAAATTGAAGTACCATAAAACTATTAATAACATAAAGTGTAATAAAAATTTCTTTTTGCAATTTTCGTTGTTTTGAAATCATTTAATGCGTTATGTAATGAAATGCATTTAATTGGAATATGTTAAGAACTCTTAAATATTAAATTTTTACATTTGCAGTGATTTGGACTCCCGCCGTGAAGTAAAAAAGGAAGAAGGCGAAGCTTTTGCACGTGAACATGGACTAGTCTTTATGGAAACATCTGCACGAACAGCTGCGAATGTTGAAGAGGCATTCATTAATACAGCAAAGGAGATTTATGAAAAAATACAAGAGGGAGTTTTCGATATAAACAATGAGGTAAACTGAAATTGAAATTTAAATGCGTCACTCAATTCATAATATTTATTTAATCCCATAGGCAAATGGCATTAAAATCGGACAACAGCATTCCCCAACTAATCCATCACTGCCCGGTTCTGGTAATCAGGCTGGGTCAGCTAGCAGCGGCTGTTGTTAGGTGACACTTCTTAGCTGCTGCATTTGCTAAGACAAGATTAAGGCTTAATTAAAATCTAAAATAAAAAAAATATTAACGCTAACTTCTTTTTTACTTTAGCAAGAGAAAAAAAAATTACAACAAATATAGAAACTCAACTTTTTTTTTAGTAAACTTAACTTTAAACTTTACTTAAAAAAACAACATTGAATAGCAAGATAAATATGAATTAAAAAATATACACATATTTATATAGTAAGTATGCAATTCAAGAACAAAAACAAAAAAAAATGTGTTGACTAAAAAGACTTTTTCAAAGTTATAGTACTTGTATATTTAATTTGTATTTACTTCAAAATAGTATCTCTTAAACTGAGCTGAGCAAAACAATTAATGAAATGCATCAGATAAAGGCAGAAGTAATTATTCATAACGTAGTGTTTTGTATACGTTTACGTAAAAAAAGTTAAATTAATGCTAAAATGTAAAACAAAAATTAAAAAAGAAACAATTAAAAATCAAAGTGAGTGAAAAAGGCTAAAATAAAATACCAAACTTAGAAAATAAACCAAATATCAGAATGTGTATTGTTTACCGTTCAATTGTTTTCCAAGCAACAAATGAAATTAAATATTAATATAAAATCTTAACCCTTTCGTAACTGTTGTATTTTAATTAACTTGCTCTTGCGTGTATACATAAAATTATGTTATAAATATTCGACTTTAATAAATACTAACTATTTTCAATTGTTTTGTGATTTATTTTAGAGTACTTTAAACGATAACATGTATATCTCTATTCTTAGTAATATTTAAAATCTCTGCTTTTCTTGAAATAAATTAATTTTAATTTTTATCCCCCACATTAAAGGTTTCGGTTTATGAGTCCCATCGTATGCCCTTTGCTTTCATTGATTTTAACGATTATACGTATGCAAACTAAAGTTTTTATTTAAAAATACAATATAATATACATATAAATAAATATATAAAATAAATAAAAAATATTCTCCACTTAAAAGGAAACAACAAAATTATTTTATGTAATACATATTGTAATTTTATCAAGAAAAATAAAAATTTTGAAATACACATACAGATAAGACCGATTTTTTGTTTCCGGCAACATACAACATTCCTGGCATCTTTGAATGCAACATTAAATAGATACATTTAAGTGGACCGTAGGGTAATTTTACTGGAAAGGAGATCGAGTAGAGTGAAACTTATAAAAAGGTAATGGGGAGCAGAGTGGAGTGAACATAAACAGCTATTGGGGAGCGTGTCACAATTCACTAAAAATATCTGTGGGATAGATTTCGGTGTACACTCGATAAAAACTATTCCCCACCACCGCAAAACACTGTTGTGACGTGCTGAAGATCACATGTATTTAATCTTGAAACAAAAAAATAAAAAAAACGATTTTGTCGACTAGTGTTTAAAGTGTTATTTTTGGAAAGGACTCTTTGACATACAAAATGAAATACAAAATACTATTTAATGAATAGAATATGTTTACTTACTTTTTTGCTGTAAACTGCTTTTTGCACCAATGTAGGATGGTGGGTAATTTTTTGGATGCGAAAAGTAAAATAAAGAAAAGTATTAGTTCTTTTATTTAACTCAACAAAATCTGGAGCGAAAACTTCTGCCTTCGTATCATGCATAATATTATCTTATGGCTGAACACTATTTATAACAAGGACATGCAGCTTAGAAAAAGAAAATTCAATTTGTTGGAAGAAGCATTAACTTCGAAGAAAAACGAGGTGTTTCAACGTACATTGGCACACAAACCGTAAGCAAAATAAAAAAAAATCACTAAAAAATATTTGAGAAGAAATAGTTAAAATTTGTGGTATTTTGTTAATTTTTAAATAATTACAATGTTGTAATAAAGTTTCAGGCAGTTCGGTGAGAATTGAGACGTAGAAATGTAAAATTTCTGAATTCGATTCTTTTTAGATTTCGACGGTAACTCAAGTCAGTGCAAATTTTCCACGAATTCAAAAATACGAATGAATATGACTGTCCAAATGGTTTCAAAGACCGGAAAATTTCTGTGGGTACAGATACCATTATTGTCATGAATATTGCAATGTTATGCATGTTTACCAAAATAGACCTCGTAAGGCTATGTACAACCAATTTTTTTTTCTCTAAACAATTAGGTATTCACGAAATTGGCTTCGAATATATTAATATAGACACAGCGGTTTGTGGAGCGCTCATCTGTAAAATCAAGCGGAATAGTTACAAGTGGAGTTCTTTGCTGCTTTGAATGAACTAATAAGAAAAGATTATGAGCAGTAATAAAAACACTTCCATTGTATTATTTGAATTTATTTGCTTTTAAATTATATATAATATACATGTTAGAAAGACGCTACTATTTGATAAATAACTGTTTTTAATGAATTAGTTTTAAATTAAGTTAATTTTTTTTATCAAATTTTTGTTTATTGTTCTACAAATTTATTTTATCAAGGTGAATTTTTAGCAAATTTTTTTATTCATTTATTCTATGTATTTCTTGATTTTTTATTTTAATAAAATAACGATAACCAATTAACTTATTTTATTCTAAAGCATACACTGGTACAAAAATTTAAATTATAAAAAAGGATCCTATCATATTCATAGCTTTCTATATGAAAGTCGTAACATTTTACTTTTGTACCAGTCTCAATTAATTCCATTAAATATCAGTTAAAAATAAAGAAACGTGAAAGTTCACATTTTAAGCTTACGTTTTAAAAGTTAAGTTGTATCATTAGATGAAATGTTTTAATTATTAAATAATTGATTAAGATCAAAAATTGCAATATCAGTTAAGACAGTGGTGTCGTCTTGTCATCAAATTTGAATAATATAATTTTTTTTATTTTTATTATTATACTTGTAAAGTACAATGACTTAAAAATATGAATTTAATATTGATTTGAGCAAAATTGGAAAAGTTACAAAGGTTATACTTAATTTATTTGTGATTTATTTCAATATAAAGTTTTATGACTTAAAAGAAGTGTCACAAATTTTTTTTCAAAATTACCAATAATTAGTAAGAGCGTTGGAAATGAAAAAATTTTACTCGGCTAACACCCATGAAGATGTTATTGCACCGCAACCAGGAAATAATACTTAATACCTTCATGTGATCTGGATCATGTGTTTAGTCAAGGCATGCATGATTTAGTTGGGATAGTCGCATGTGTATTTCGACAGTACGACTTTTTTGCACATACGCGTGTGCATAGTTTTGGCAATTGTTTGGTTTGTGTGTTAAGTTGGGGTCGGCAGCATTCCCATATGAATTTCGCAGCACTAACTTGAATTGCTCTCAGTAAAACGATTTCAAGTTTGTAATCGAATGGGAGGTGCCACGTCCTTTTAGCAAAATGCATCTACATTTTGTTTAATGCTAAAATTGCACTACCCTTATGTACGTTTAACTCTGTATGCAATGCGTTTTGATGTTTTTGTTTGTATTTTAGGTGCCACACCTTCTTGTCGAAATTCATTCAAAGTTTGACTGAAGTATTCCCAGTATTTCTTTAAAAGTTTTTGCTAGTATTGAAGGAGTCACGCCCTCTCGGAAAAATACAGTCACTTTTTTCCTTATGCTTATATTTTCACAACATTTCTATTCTCACGACAGAATTTTTTTTTCCACAAAAACAAAGCTATTCAGATAAAAAATAAATTAAAGTTTTGGAAAAGCCAGCCAGCAGATTTTGTTTTTGAATTTTGTCAAAAAATAAAGAAAAGAAAAATAAACACAAAAAACTTAAGCTGCGTTTTCATGTTATCTTTCATGATCTTCGTCTATTCCAAATCACATACTTCTTCTTTTGTAAAAAAAAAGTGGAATATATAATTTTTGAATCGCAAATAGCTTGAAGTTTTTAGAAAAGTATCTCAACTCGATAATCGAATCGAAATTATAATAGCTTAAGAGCTTTGATATAGAAATACTGACTTCAAGTTCTGCAGATCTGTCATCATCAGGGTTTCTGGTTTGGTAGTTGCAGAATTATCTTAATGAATTAAAAAAATAAACTCAAAATTGGCTGCAAAAATGGAGGACCATTATCGTTTGATAAAAAATCATGAATATCATTCATATCAAAAAATATATATGCATGAAAAAATGTGTGTCAAACTGCCAGTTAAAGCCACACTAAACGATAAGAAAATCGTTATTAAACGCATTAAAATTTCGATACTCTGCTGCGCTGAAAAATTAAAAATATGTTTGCTTTTCTTGATCAGAATTACTAGAAATAAAAAAGAGAAAATAATTGTTATTCTATATGAAAAAGTAAAATTTTTATTCTTGATTAAAAATTAAAAAAACAAATGATATAAATAAAAATTACCTTGCATCGAAAAATTAAAAAAGTCTGCGAGGATTTGTTGTTGAGCAGATGGGGGTCATTGCGGAAGTAATTGTTTGCGCTAAATTCAAATCTTGCTAAGATTGTGTTAGGTTGTAGTGGATTATGGCAACAAATTTATGTCACCATCAAATGGCTATAACTTCCAAGAATATTTCAAATATTTCAAAATCCTGATGCGTTAGGCCAATGCTGTGGGCAGATTTGGATTCAGAAATGACGCTCAGCTGTACAACAACATTTATGACCACTTTATTCGCAGACTTGTGCTTTTTAATACCTTAACTTTTCAGCGAAAATAATGCATTTTTCTTCTCAATAATGTTCAAATGAGATTTTCCATATTTAATATTTGGAAATAACAATAGCGTTTTGAGGTAATGACTTTTTGAAACTTAAGTTTTAGATAAAATAAATGATATTAATTAATTGCTTTCTACTTTAAAGAACAGGTTTAACAAAAACAGAAACTCCACATTTTATATTTTTGAAATATTATACTAACTAAATTTTTTTATATATTTAATGTTTAAATTAAATAATGATATCAAATATTTATTGAAAGTGTTTTAATTTAAATCCATAGTCTTAAAATTCAAATGGCATATGATAATTTCAAACATTTCTCGAGTTAACATTTAATTTTCGGACACTACCTTCTTTGATTTGCCTTAAAATTCATGTATTTATACTTTTTTTAAGCTAATGACAGGAAAATTGTATTTTAATTTTAGTTTCACGGATATTTCCGTGCAATAACAGAAATTTGATATATCGAGCATTTAATGTGAAGCGGGCAAGAAAAAAATGCAACATTCTGAAATTCGTCTACATGCGACCTAATTGTATTTCTGGTTCAATTTATATTTTTTATAAGGCTTAGTTGTCAAGCTATGGCTTTCTAAAGTATTGAAGCAATAATAACATATATTTACAATAAAATATTAAACATAGTAGATTTTATAGGAAATTCGCTGTTCTTTTCAACTATGAAATCCGAAAGAAAATTTGAATTCAAATCAGAATTTCAACAATTCGGTAATTTTTTTATTTTATTTTTAAAATATAGCTATTAAATTATATAAATAATATACTAACAATTTTAAAAAAAGATCTACATTAGCTAAGAAGATAGTTGAAATCAAATAATAAAGCAAGAGCCAGGTACCACGTTAAGTGCGGCACATATGTACTTCAATTCATAGTATAGTCTCCTAATCTTATGTAGATCCAATTTTGAAATTTTAAATCTGCAATTACATACAAATTCTTTACCATCCTTTTTGTTATGTTTTTTAAGAATTTTGTAAAAAACATTGTGTCAAAATGCATGTCCTTAACTCCACTAACCATGCAAAATTTAAAGCTAATCAGAGAAGGTTTTGTTCAAATACGTGCCCGAAAAATTTTAGAATTACCCATAATCTGTCACTTGCTAATAATGGAAAAACAATTGTTTATTAAAAGAATAACTAAATATGATCTTTTTTGCTTAAACCAAAGTGTAGTTATTATAATTTTTAAAAGAATGTTTTAATAACTTTGTTTTTTATCTAAACTTTTTTCATAGTGAATTGTAAAAATGTTAGTGGCTGATTTTAAATTTGTTTTGTATTTCTTGTTTTAGTTATACTCGTATATTAAACTTACAAATATTTTATTTTAATGCAGTATTTTTATTTTAAAATAAAAGCCTTAAAAATTGCGTGCTAATTTATGCAAAAAAGTTTTTTTATATATATTGCCTTGCAGGTGATTAATTCAGTAAGTTTTATTGTTTATTCCGAAAAAGGGAAAAGTTCTTCGGTATAAGTTATTTAAAAAAAAATATATTTTTTGTTTGTTCTCTTCAGCTGATTGTATGTAAATTATTATTAATTTTAATTATTGTTATAAGTTAATAAATATGTTAGAATATATGTATGTAAATTTTTTATTTATTTATTTAGATTTATAAAGAGACCCGTGGTTATGTGCACAAAATACGGCAGTGATACACTGCTACAAAATTGCTACAAAAAAATGTGTATCAATTTCAAGTCAAAATTTTTTTACGAATTTGTTAGTGTTTACATTTTAAGGTTAGTTTTACTTTAGTTGCGTTTAAAATATGCCTGCTTTAAATATTAGAAAATATATTGAAATAAGTGAGTAATTAAATATCGATTATAATGACAATTCTGAACGCTTTACTACTTAATATTAAATTATTTATGACTATCGTAAGATATAAATTTTTTTAACATATGGCTAATCGAATTTTCTTTTCTAGAGCACATTTCTTAAGTCAATAATTAAGACAAAAGTTAATTAACTAATTTAGTGAATGAGGTCTACGTTTTACATTTTGTGTTTTGTTCTTATTTTTTTTTTCTTGTTATTTCGATAACATCACTTAATTGCTGCTGCTTATCTGTTTCCTTTTCTCTATTCTTTCTTTTTACAAAACTCTAATAAGTATGAGAATATGCCAGATAATGCAATAAAAACGCCAGCGAAATAGAATGCATCGTCCCACCTGCAAATAAATATAAAAAAGCATTTTATTAAAATCATTCACATGGACTAAGACCTACATAATAATAATGAAGGAAGATTGCTCGTCAAAGGGCATATTTTTTTAATTGGATAAAGTCAACATTTTTGACAAATTCAACTTTATAAAATTAGAGCAGAAGTTTTAAGTCTCGTCACCAAATTAGTTAAGTTATTTAAATACAAAACTGGCCAGTAGTGTAGCCAAAAGAAAAAGAGTTCATATTTAAAAAAACTCACCTCAATGTCACTTCATAAATAGCACCAGCCACTGGTGGCCCAGCGATCATACCAACACCCTGTACTAATAGCACCAAACCATAGGCACACGTGAAATCATCCAAATCAACAATACTAACTAATATGCTGGGCGTAAATGAAAACGAACTGGCAAAAGTAAGACCAAATATAATGCAGAGAATTAAGAGTCCAATATGGCTGGCTACAAGAATTGGCATCAGGATTACTGAAAGGCCGCAGACTAAACGGAAACCAAAAGAAAAATTTGATTATTAAGAAACATGTTTATATTGTGTTTTATTATACTTACGTAACATACACACAGAATAACAAACATTCACATTCATCCACGGACGATCGCCAATATAGCCTAGGCCAACCATACCAATGGTTTGAGCAATGCCAATGATAGATATCAGCTGCGCACTATCTGCTGTTTCGTAGCCATGGCTTTTCATATATTCGGGTAAATACAAATAGGGAATTATGAACCTGTGTATTGAAGAATAATATGCATTATAAATTGCTTCAAAAAATTTGTGTTATACGTTCTGTGAATATTATAAAAATATAAATGGTTTTTATACTTGCACCATTGCGAACATGAAAGAGTTTTTCAATATAATATTTGACAATGTGCCAATTACTTACATACAAACAAAATATAAATATGTTATCTTTTACGTAATTGACTATTAATGAGTTTTTCAAATATAGCGCGGCAGGCGCAAAGTATGAGAGTTTCGCTTTGCAGTGAAAATCACACATTTTCTTTTATGAATTTATAAATAAATAAGTGGGTACTTTAAAAATTCTTACCATATAAATAAAAATAAGGTTGCCATATTGAATAACGCAAATTTTAAGTCCAAAAACATTGAGAAATCGAAAACAGATTTAATTGTGTCGACAAAATTATCATACCACGTCTGAAATGAGAAAGTGTTTTATTAAAAATATTAATAATAAAGATAATTTTTCATGATATGATATATGTAATTAAATGTTTGATACCAGAGACCACAAAATATAAAAAAAAAACATAGAAGAGTACGGTAACCGCGGCATCATGGTTTGATTCTTGTGGAACACGCAATAATTTCAATTTCATGGAATGGCTTCAGTGTTAAAGACATATTGAGTTTCGGTACGACACGTTTTGATTCAAAGTGGTTAAATTCCATGAATTAAGAAATACATTTTAAATGAAGTGTATTTTTACTTCAATTTGATTTTAGAGAGTTCAATAGCAAACTTTGTATACTGGTTCAAGAGTCAAAACATGGCACCACGGAGGTCATACTCTCGGCAAAAAATTAAAAATCAATCATTTTAGTTATATTTGGATTAAAAAAATTAAAATTAAACAAATATTTTTGATCGCATTAAAATTAAATGAAAATCGGAAGGAGCGATTTCAAATATTTCTGTGTAATTTTGGTTCTATTACCTTAAATAATTTACTTGAAATGTTTAAAAGATTTTTTGCTACAGAGTTTATCCGAATCATTTTCAATTTTCGAGCTTAAGGGGCTATACCAGTGTAACCCATTAAAAATTAGGCGAATTTCGGGAATTTTTTAAAAGAAAGTACTCGATAGAATGTTTTAAGTTTTTTGGACATAATAAGGTATATTTTTAGCAAAAATAATGAAAAATAACGGAGTTATGTGCTGTTTTCTGAGGTGCTGAAACAAAAAAAATCAAAAAGGTTATTAAAGTTGAAGGTATTTCCTATACAATGACCAACGATTTTTGAAAAATATCGAAAATTAACAAAACGGCGTAGTTCTGAAAAAAAGTGTCGTTTTTTGGTGCAAACAAACTGTCGTTTTTTTAATGCCAAATTGACAATTTTCAACCACTCAAAAAGATCGTAGGTCATTGTATAGTAAATATATTTAAGAATACTCAGTTTCAATTTGAAGTCGATCGGTCAATTTCTCTTTGAGTTATGATGTCAGCAATTTTGAAAAATGTCGTTTCAAGAAAAACGCGTTTAAAATTTCAACTATCGGTTTATACCTGCGAGCAGTCGCTCATTAGAATGCTGCCATTCAAAAATTATTCAAGATACGACCTTGCCGCTTTCACAGGATATTTTTAAAAGCATAAACTATCGAATAAGCAAAAATTAATTACTCTTACCTATAATTACTCTAAATAACTTTGTATATCATTTTGAAGCCTTTGCTTGTATTGAAGGTCCACGCCCTCTAATTTTTGTTTTCCCAAAAAAATCATGTGAAATTACTCTCTCTCTCAGTAAAGCACTTCAAATATTTTATTTGTATGGGTTGTAAGTCCATTAACCGATTTCAACCAATCCTCAATCCCACAAGCCTTGATTGAAGATGTAGCCTGAGCATAAAATTTCATCAAATTAACTTGCATGGTTTTTTTTTTAGATCGTGATTTCACAGGATGCCAGACAAACGGACATGACTTCGTTAGTGACTTGGAACGCGCCATTCTACGCGTTACGAACGGAACAACAATGATTATTTCAACTACTCCTGCCCTCAGGACAGCACCTTAAACAACTTTTATAACATACGTTAAGTATATTGTTTGATTTTATATGCAGCTATAGAATATAGGGTATTGTAATGAATACATTGAATGAGTTGAATTATAAAACAGTTTCGAAGCAAATTCTTATCAGTTCTACCAAGCTATATACTCATACACATAAGTAATATGTGTACATACATACGAATAAACTTTTGTCTGGTCTTGATTTCTGTTTTGTTATCTTCATGTAATGTTGATAAGATAACGTGTGCATGCAACTACTTAAGTAACCAGGCAAAAAAAACATAAAATTTATGTACCCCTCACTTGTTTTGTATTAAGAAATAATTTTTATAGAAAAAAAAAATGTATGAGAGCAAATTCAAAAGATATTGACATTTAAGGTCAAGATACTTACATCCTCATCTTCCTTTGCGATGGTAGTCATCGAATTTCTATAAATATTTGGACACGACGAAGCCCTCAGACGATAACGATGCGTATTGAGCATAGCACCGCGGTAATGTATTGAATTGCGATGTATTCGCATATCCTTAAGAAAATTCGAGTTTCGTATCGAAATGTTGCGATGTAAATTCGGGCGATATGCGGGTTTTCGGGATTTCGACAAACGCCGAATACCACTGATACTTTCGGTACGTACACGCTTTACTGCCGGTATTTTGATTTCCTCATTTTCTGGTATTGTTATAATGGCAGCACCAGTCGTGCTTTCATTATGTTTCTGCACATTAGCCTCTATTAACGCATAGGCATCATCTTGAATTGACATATAATAGCAATGCATTTTATCGAGCAATGTATCTACGGAGCTATGGCGTAGTCCATTCGATTTCAGATTCGATAGCGATCGAGTTATATTTTTGCCCATCATTAGATTTTCATTGAGAGAATAACGCGAATTTGCAAAGTTATGATCAATATTTTGATCGCGCGAAAACTTTTGCGTGAGATATCCCTCGTCTACGGAGGAGTGTAGCGAGCCGATTGAAGTGCGAAATGGTGTAACGCCACCTATGGAACGTTTCTCCGATGGTGAAAGTGTCTCGATGGAGGCTAGGTAAGATTTTTTAGCTGCTTCAGCTACTTCATCAGCAATGCCACCCATCATGGTATCGTCCGGCGAACCAATTATAGCAGACGTTGGATAACCAATTCCACCACCAGTTGCAATTGTACCAGCAGCTGTCGCTCCCGTTGATGACATTGAGAGCAGATTCTCACGTGATGGCGCTTCCACACCATCTTTTTGACGCAGCGAACGTCGACTAAGGCTCTTAACCTCGTAAATACTGTCAAGTTCTAGTGATCCCAAGAAGGTCGGCAAGAAAATCTCACTACGGTATCTTTTTAAGCTATTCTCTAGTGGATCATTAATCAGCTGATTTGCTTCGGTGTTGTTCTTTGTTACAAGCGTATCGAGTACAGCTTCTTTGGTAATGCCTGTGTCTAGCATTTTTTTTATTTCATCTTCAAGGCAAACGCTGGAGTTCGAGAAAGTTGTCTGACTTTGCGAACGGCTCTCTAGACGATTTTCTTCAATTAACCAATCTGGATCGCGCATAAGCGCGCCACAAACGCAAACATTCAGCATAGTGCCTGCAAGTATAAGTGTAGCACCACGCCAACCATACTCATCGATGAGCCACTGCGTCAATGGTGCATACAAGAAGGTGCCAATACCGGTGCCAGAAGCACCAATACCAGTGGCAAAAGTACGTTTCTTATCGAACCAAAAAGCGATGGAGACTACAGCTGTAACGTAGCCAATACCTAAGCCCAAACCAGAAATGATACCAAACGTCAGGTAAAGCATTTCTATGGAATTGCAAAG
The DNA here is from genome assembly GCA_963680825.1 of Meiosimyza decipiens. Lineage (NCBI taxonomy): Eukaryota > Metazoa > Arthropoda > Insecta > Diptera > Lauxaniidae > Meiosimyza > Meiosimyza decipiens. Next base: position 73,348,057 of record OY804261.1, on the reverse strand, counting down.
TGACGCTAATGCAAAGCCAAACGATGACAAGAGACCACCGAAAATGGTCATCTTGCGGCATCCGTACTTATCAACTAAATTTGACCATATTGGGCCCATCAGCAATGGAACTGAGAAGAATAAGGAACTAATCCAAGCCGTCTTCGATGGTGACTCTTTAAAGTAAGCAAGTAATTCAGTATTAATCAGTCCAAATGAAAACGATATCCCATCAGCAATTAGTGATACAACTAGCGAAGCCAAGACAACCATCCAACCATAGCCACCATCGGGCATTACGGGCTGTTTTTTCTCTGTAGAACCGGAGTCGATGGAGTCTCCGGAGTCATTAGAAACAAGGCGGATTCGTTTCTGTACACCACCGTTGCTATTTAGCAGACTAGAGCCAGTAACGATTGTGGTAATATCACCGTTGCCATTATTTGTATCTCCAACTTTCGTCAATGTCAGCTTTAGCGTGCGACTATTTGGATCACCATCATCCAAATCATCGACGGAGAGATTGCAAAAGGTAACCTCGGGGAAGATGTCATGTTTGAGAGATTTTTTAAGTGGTGTAGCTGTCTGATGATCGTTGTTAACGCCTTGTGTAGGTAAGGGTTGATATATGTTACCATTTTGCCTTGTGCTTTGTGAGTTGGAATTTGAAGAATTTGTGATCATTTTGATAGTGAATAAAGATTTGGATATAATTAAAATTTAGCTATAGATTTTAGGTTTTTGTTTTTCCTTCAACAAAAAGTTTCTGCAAGCAATATTAGGATAATTAGCTTTAAAGTGCAACTAAGAAGAGTTTCCGTTGAACACAATAGTTTCTTCAGCAATACGGTGTTATTGTTTTCAAGTAGTTTTGGTCTTTTCAAATATTTGTTTGTATCAACAAACACTCGTTCCTGGTGATGTTACCTTCCTCCTTAATGTTTTTACTTTGATATATATGCAAAAAGCTTTGATGTAAGCTTTTATGTCAACTATATGTATTAAACTTTGGAGGGTCTTACTTTCTTTGCGGCAGAAAATCTTCATTCGGTTTTTCAACTCGTTTGCAGCGATGATTTTCTACAATGCTCTCTTATCCTGACAGCAATATAGATAGCGTTTAAAGGACTCCACCGGCAATAAATGCAGCTTTAATTATGCTTGACCAATAGTTTGAAAATATTCCTTGAGCGAAACTGTAAAGATAAATATATATATATATTAAGATAATGCAGTTTATAAAATGTGGCTCGATGCGGCAGTCCTTGCACAGTTCAGTAAGGAAATTAAGGAAAGGAAAATTGAAAGGTTTCGGTATTCATTGCAATGACCAAAAAGAGGTCTTATTCAAATCAGTTTATCTAAATCAGCAAAGGGCAAAAACACGAAAAATGTGCCACTTGTGGTATTTTTTCTCTAGAAAAAAAAAAGAGCACACAGCGAGCGAACAAGCAAACAAACTGAGTGCTATCGAGAACGTATTTATGGTGGGACTCTGTTCTGTTGTTTTAGTTGTTGCTCATTAAGCTCTAAGTCTATATCAAATGAGACGCTATGCTATGTCATTCATTCCTTTCTCATTAACATCATTGGAATAGGAATGATTCCCACCCATTTAAATAACATGGGGAAATAGGCATTACAAAAACTATTTCAAAACAGAACGTGCTTCGAAAATATTAATGTATATTCTTTCAGCACTCTAATAATAAGAGATTGACCAGTCTCCTAAGAAACTTACAGAATTACATTTCTTTTTTTATTACAATAATGATGCTCTAATTCCTTTAATATAATTTCTTTCCAATCCACTTGCTATACAAAAATATGCACTTTCCTTTCTGGAAATCAGAATGGGCATAAGTTTTTTAAAAATTTCGGGAATGGCCAATTCAATCTCTTTCGAAAGGAATGTCAATTCCGACAATTTTCGGAATGACCTTTTACAGTACCTACTATAATGGGCATGTAAACATAATTTTTTTTTTTAATTTCAAATTACTAAAATATTTTTTTTTTTTAAAACAAATATAGCATATTCAATTCTGTAGTTCATGACAATATAAAGCGAAATTCCATAACGATTTTGCGCATTTTCAATCCTTTGCAGTTTAACCCAATCTTAGATCTTAGCAATTTATATGTTTTCGTTAAAAGTTTCAATGTACGGATGGACGATTGGATTAGGCTATATCTACTCAGAAATCGGCGCTAATCTAGAAAATAAGCTCATGGTAAAAAATAGCAGCAAATCTCACTTTGCACAAGTTGGCCACTGTAGAAGACATCTGCTTCACAACGCAGCTCAATAGTGTCATTAATTTGTGTAAAGTTTTAAGTATTTTCGATTTTTACAACGTTTATTGAATCTATGTAACATTTTTTGATAATTTTTTACATTGCTTGATATTTGTCATACAATAACATAACGAAATCAGGCTTTGTTTAATTTTTTGCATCGGTTCTTATCAAATCTATGCAAAAAAGAAAGCGATCATGCTTAAAGGATTTAACTCATCGTTTTAAAGGTCACTGATGATTCCATTTAGCAAGAGATGAAACTAGTATGGCTAGTTTTAGCCGAATTTGTTGCTTTGTTATTGTAATTTTTTTTTTGGTACTGTGCAGTAATCTTAGTAAAATATTTAACGAAACATCATTAAGTTTGGGCATCACGCCGCGAGAGCTTGCAATCTCTATGTTTCTTTTATATATTATTTGTTTAATTTAACTAAATTAGACCTATATGTGCAGTCAAGTGCTTACCATTTCAGAATTCATTTGAAAAACTTCGTGCAATCTTTTTAGATGATGAAGCACGAAAACTTACAGCGCCACAATGACCATCATTAAGGGTTTTAGGAGAGACATAACTAAATACTAACAAAATGATATCAAATTGGTTTGTGACCAAAAAGCATAGAACATAGAAGTGATTTAGACATCGAATTACGAATAATTATATTTGGTTCATTTACTTCAATTTTTACACAGCGAATATTTCTTGCACTTTTTATATGATTTTGCTAATTTTTTTTAAATTCCAGAAAACTTTAACATATGTTATATGAAACATCATATTTTACATTTTGACTGCTAACTTATCTTTCACATGATATATAAGCGTCATGCATTTTGACGACGATCAACAAACTATCATTTTAAATATCACTTTTACATTTCCACGATAACATTGATGCTCAATAAATTCTTTTAGTTAAGCCCATAGAAATTTATTGCGAGTGACAAAACCGTAAACGCGCATCTTGGCGAAAAATTTCGGAAAAACTGAAAAAAAAAATGTACGCGCGACATAAACAACGCGATTTGCTTGTCGCAAAATTTAACGTTTCATCCGCTTTCCTTCAACTTGACCTCATAAAAATAGATTTCATACTATGTAGCACGAAGAAGCAGCACAAAACAAATGTTATGGCTGTGAAGAACCAAAAGAAGAAAAAAACCCATCAAGATGAAAACGAGGAAGGTAGTGAAAAAATGCAAAGAAAACGCCGTTATAGCGCCAAATTTCAATATTACAAGAAATGTACTGTCTGAGTATTAGATAAATGATCAGTAGGTACTCTTCTAAACAGCTGTTCTTTACATAAATAAACATACACATACTACCTAAGCACATAACGGAAAATAATTAAAAACATCAAAAGTTTATTTTTGTTTTGCAATTTTGTTTACTTGCGCATTTGGTTGACAGAACTATTTTGAGATTTTTGCGTTTAATGTTTTACTTAATGTATTTTACGAATGGCTATTTTTCGAAACTTTTTATTTTCAATATTTTATCATGAAAGTTAAAGGCTTTCAAAATCAATGTCATTAAAAAATTAAATTGGAAAAAGAATTTCAGAAATAAAGTTCTTTAGAGGTTTGCAATAATATAAAGCGTCTTAGGAGGATCGAAAAAACTATAAAATTTGGTAATATGTTTCCTAATCATAGGACATCGCGGTCAGACGATGAAATTTTTGAGACACATTTCTAAAAATACCAACTTTTTTTAATTACAAAATATTAAGGTTCTATACTAAAAAAAAAATAAATGATTGAAAAGTTAATTTTTAGTTAACTTTATAAACATAAGCTTGTTAAAACAAAAGTTGTTGGTCAGATAAAACAGTAGAAGAGCGTGAAGTTAAATATCATATTTAGACACAAACCATCTCACTTAACACAGCATTCACAGAGAAATGTTAAGGCGACGCAGAAGACCATTTGGATAGGAACAAAATAGAAATGTTCATCATTTCCAAATTACTCAGGGTGCAAGAACCGGACTAAAAGGGTTCGATAAAACACGGAACAACGTTTAAAACAACATATCACTTTAGTGCAGCTTCTGATTTTCAGCATGTGAATCTCTATGACAAAATTGGAGGTTTTTTTGGTGAAAAATGGCAAAAAAGGTTGAGAAGTCATAAATTGTCATGTATGTTGAATAATATGCAGTTTGAAATAAATTCAAAACACATTGAAAAATTTAATAAAATATCGATGATGTTGCAAAATCTTTAGAAAGTCGAAAAAAAAAATATTGAAGAAGCCGAAAAATGTCGACAAAGTAGAAAAATTTTGACAGCAAAAATGTTCAGACACCAAAATTACAAATTTTTCTAAGTGCAGTACTGTACCTGTATTTTGTGAGATATTGTGAGAAAATATATTTTTTGGGTTTTAATGTTATGTGTATTGCTGTTCAACTTTTATGGTGAAGAATATCACAGTATGAAGAGGTATAGATAGTCAAACTTTATTTTGAAATATTGCATTGGAGTTTTGATATGAGCTACCTGTACAATTAAATGTCTATCAAGATTTTGCCAAAAATTGTTCTTCATCTAGGTAGACTAGATTTCTGAGTAATATCGCTTAGATGACCACACTACCTGTTTGTTAATGCTGATGGCAAACAAACAGCCCTGGTACAAACTTTTTTGTACATAAGGATAGCATATGTTATATCAAATGAAAGAGGCAACATCATGATTTTTTGAAAATAGCTGTGCAATATACGCGGTTTCTCAACAGGTACATTATAAGCGGTTTTGCAGTTTAAGCAATGATTTGTTTTTTATGTCATTTTTCAGCACTGTTGGAATTACTGAAGGTGCAGACATTAAAAAATTCTCTCTATTCAATACTATAAATATAGATAGGTACGTAAAATTACGGAACAATAGTATTGAATAGTGAATATTTTACTCACGTGCTAAATGGAGTCTTTTCCCACTGACTTCAACTTTAGTTTGGTAGCTATTCAGATTTGGATTTAGTTCGGAAGTGGAATCGGAGTGCGAATGTCAATAGCTCGAAATTTGCTATGGAATTTTTTAAACTTCGAACTGAGCTGTTATAGTTCCGATATTTTGTATGATCCCAAAATAAGCTTTGAATTTCAATTCTGCTTCCGAAACCGAATCAGAACAGGCCTGGTTAATTGAAAAATAGCATATATAGCGTAGAAATTGTTATATCTCACGAAATGCACAGGCTGTATAACAAGAAAAACTGTAGTTTTGTTCGCTACAAAGATATTGGAGCTTATCTGCTCGATCTCATGAGAGGTGGGTATGGAAGCAGTAGCATACCTAGGAGATAGCGGTTACGCCGGGCGCAAGGCTTGGGAGGCGACAAAATGGTCGTGGTATATGTCATATTTTGCTAGGATTTTCGAAAGTAAAAGTGAGGCCTTTTTTCTTAGTAAATGAAATTTTTGATGTGTAGGTGAAGATTTTCGTGAATTTAAAGAGAAATTTATCTCATTTTGGTAGAGTTTTTGAATGTCATAGGTGAGGAGCTTTTTTTTGCGCGGTAAAATTTTTCGCTAGTAAAAACAATACATTTGTGGTAGATAGGGGGCGGCATTGCAACTGTTCGCTCCGAGCATACGGCTCTGTATGGTAGTTCACATTTTGTAGCATACAACGTTCTATAATAGGGTGCATAATTTGCCAAGTGATAGACTGCGAGTATACGCTAAGAATCTGGCTATGGCTTGTTGGCTAATGGGAATGGGATACTCCGTCTTATCGCCTGATTAACTATTACCACAGAGTTATATCTAAAAAAAGTTTGCGTACAGAAAAGAACCGTAGATGGCAGATGGAAATTAAGTAGGAGAAAAAGGAATTAAAAATTTTTACTGTTGTTGGGCCTCTAGCTATGAGACATGGTGTTGTTGTCCCATTAAACGCTTCACATTTTTAAGAACATATTGAAAATTTGATAGATATAAAGTGTTCTGAAGATCCTACAAATAATTTTATAACAACTGAAACTACATATGCCTGAGCTCGAAATCAAAGTCAATGACTATAGAAATTTAATAACACAAATTGATAAAATTGCACATACCTTTTAAACGTCTGCAATAGTTGTTGCTGTTGTTGTTGTTGCTCTTGGTGCTTTTTCTCTAATGCCTTGAAGTTTTTACCAAATTCAATTATTGCTGACGATACTATCAAACGTTTAGCACTTTTATCACAAACACTTTGAATAAAATCACAACTATTATTGTTATTAATAATCTGGCTGTTGTTGTTGTTACGTATACACTGTTTATTATTGTTGTTGTTACTATTTTGTTTATATTTATTATTATTATTTATTTCACTAATAGATTTGTTATTGCCACCAATTAATTCACCGTATTGGCATAAATCTTCAGTTATTTTCAATTCACTATCACTATCACTTTCAATTAACACCAAGTGTTTATTAAACGATTCCACTAAAAATGTTGGTTGTTCATTGAAATTCAAATTGAAATTAAATAAAATCCTTAGATGTGGATCACGTGGTGTGTAATAGAGGAACACTTTATTCGATTTACTGCTGTTGTTGTAAGTGCGGTGATTATTTTTATTGTTGTAATCAATTGATGGGAGTGATGCTGCTGATGGCGATGACGATGAAGATGATGACGTGCTAATTAACGTTGACTTATTACTGATTGTTTTGGTTGTTGTTGTTGTTGTTGTTGTTAAATAACGTGACTTTGTCCGAATGTCATTCATTAAGGATGTTAATTTTTTTATCACAGTCCTGAGAAGAAATTGAGCGTTGAATTTGAAAATTGAGATGAAAAAAGTAACGACGACGATAAGCGACAGGAATATTGACGACGATTTAAACGACGATGGCGAAAATGATGATGTTTTTAATAAAAAATTGTATTGCTTTACGATTGTTGTTGCTGTTGTTGTTGTGGTTGCTATTGTTTCAAACGCTGTTGTTGTTGTTGTTGTTGGATATATAAGTGTTAACGCTTTGTTTACTTTTTTTGTTGTAATTTGTTTACAATTTATTTTGGTTGTTGTTTTCGTTTTAAATTTTGTTGCTCGTTTACTTTGTGGCGTCGTCCACTTCAACAACGTTTTTGGTGAAATCGTACAAAAAATTGGAACCAACATGCGGCAGTTGTTGCTTCAGCAAATTTATCAAAGATTTTTAATTCGAATTCGAGTTTGGTTGTTGTTGTTGTTGTGTCAATACAACAATTACTTTTTTTTCGTTTTTCTGTTTTCAATAAAATAATTAAAAAAAGAAAATAAAAATTAAAAGTTTCTCTGCTTCGGTACAATACAGCAGTGCTGAGTGACTGCTGGTGTGCTTTCTTTTGATATATGATGTATATTAATTTTGTTTTAAAACTCTTGTTTCAGTTGATGTCAAATAAGCAGGTTTTTTAGCGTTCCACCTGACATATTTGCCGTTGTTTTTGAATTTTTATGACAAAAAATAAATAGAATTTGTTGAGGATGGCTGATGGAAATTTGTATTTATTGAAGCGATTGATTGGCGCAATTTTATTTAGTTGGTTTGACAATCCTCCAATGTTTAACTTCTCTCGCAATCAATGAATGATCAATGCGTTGCACAGCAACGACAAAAAATTCGAAGAAAAAAAGCTGAAAAGAAAAAGAAAAAATAATTGATTAACAAATATGAGCAAAGTTTTGCAAAAGTTAGAAGCATAGAAATTGATAAAAGTACATACATAAGTAAATTAGAGTGACACAAAACAAAGATTTTCATCTCAGTTTTTCCGCCCAAGGGATATCTAATTTATTTGAAATATTTTTATGACAATTTTATAGCACTTTCATTTGATATACAATTTTATTAATAGCGCAGGCATAGTCAGAAGAGCTGAGTAAGAGAGCTGGAAATCACTAATCACTTGATTAGAAGAACCAATGCGTAAATTTGCAAGCCCAAATTGCAAGTACTGGAATCATATTTTCTATCAAATTTATATGAGAGCTCATCATTTTTATGAAGTAGTTGGAATAATTAACCTTTGTTCGACTTGGTCTTCGAGTTTTTGAAAATGGCTTATTCGTCTTTTTGATGTCTGTATCTTTGTAAATCATTCTGATGGGTGATCATCACAGTAAAGCGACAACCTTTGTTAAATTATATAAAAATTTTTTTTTTAGCGACAATCAGTTTAAGTTCGGTAGCTAATCATTATTACAGAATTTTTTTAGAGCAAAGCGACCTCAAAGTTTCAACCTTTTGATTCAAAATTTTTGCTCTGAATTTTTCATATGTCAATAAGACCGTCTAGTTTTTATTCAAAGAAATCGAAAGAGTGTCAAATTTTTTGTACCAGCCTAAATTATGTAAATGTACATATCGCTGCTTTCGGGTAGAAGTTTAATTAAGTCCATTATGCTGTAACCGCTGTATCGATTTCGAAAATTATGACGTCATATTATAGATAATCACAGGGGCTAAAATTATGGTAATCAAAACTTGATGTAAGTGCTGCCGATTTTAATATATGGCGAATATGTTAATTTTTGCTGCAAATGTTTAAAAGTGTCAAAAAATCATTGATGGAAAAGAATTTCTCACGTCATAGCCTCTCCAAACTGCTCCACTAAAAATTTTGCGAATCGCAATTAAAAAACTACTTAATTTGATATTTCAAAGTTTTTTCTCCTGCTTTGAATTTTCAAAAATATGAGTTAGGGCCTTTCTACCCGAGAGTGACGATATGTATACGTATGTACTATAAACATACGTTATAAATAGGGTAAATAACACAAACTTTGTGGAACTTTGAAATTATCAATATGGTCTCATCATGTTAGTGAAACATACACTTTTTTTTAGATTTTTGAGAACTATCTGTCAATAGAACTTCTTTTCTTTAAGTTATTATTATTCTATTATTACTTAGTTATTGACAAAGAGATTGTTTGTCTTTGGATGGATTCCCATTCATCTTATCGTTTTTTGGAAAAATGATTTTTAGAAATAAAGACTTCCGTGGATCATCTCTAGGACGAAGTCAAATGGCAACATTGATCTTATATTATTTAATTGCACATTTTTGCATTTCATGTTTATTTATTGATTATTTCTATTGTAGGAAGTCCTCTTCATTGCTTATCTATTAAATTCTTTCATTAAAAGCATTTGCTGTTTCTAAGTATACGATTAAGGTAATTCTCTGCTTCAACTTTTATCAACTGCTAACGAATGGTTGATTGTACTTATTAATGTATTACTACGGGTATTAAGATAACAGGAAAGAAGCACTTGAGAGCAACACGAGTTCAAGCAAACTTTTCACTTATTGAAAAGATAAGAGATCATCTGTTTCATAAGATTTTAAACAAAAAATAATCTACTATATATATATAAAAATGAATTGGAATGTGTTAGTCTCGCAAAGGCTCGAGAATGGCTTGACCGATTTGAATAATGGGGATTACGATGGGGATAGGGATGGGGGTTGGGGTGGGGATGGGGTGAGGATGGGGATATGGTTAGGGTTGAGGTAACGATGGGGATAGGGGTAGAGATAGGGATGGGTATAGGGATGCGTATGGGGCTGGAGATAGGGACATGAACAGAAAGGGCAGAACAACGTCTGCTGGGTACAATTTTCTCACACATTTTCTTCAGTGTATAACATTTTTTCTTAACAGTTCAAGCAATAAAGACAATAATGAACGATTTTTTTGTCAGTCTACTAATTAGTAAATATAAATTTAAATAAAAATGCTAAGTGCTCGTTCGCACGCTTAAGGGGGCTGCTACCAATGTTTTTAAATTCAAAACAATTTTTTTAATCTAAAAGATTAATATACCGAACTGTTCGTTCGGTGGTTTAAAATATTTGCAAAGAAGTTTTTTTTCAGTGTATTTAATTTTTCTAGTTTAATAGTTTTCGAGTAAAATATTTATTAAAAATTGTTAAATACTCCGAAACACGCTATACAGGGCTAAAATAAAAAATTTTTGAGGTAAAACATTTTTTTTAAAAGCATTACTACACCGTGCTGCTCGTCTAAGAAACTAAAAAAAAAACACAAACAGTTCTACTACTTACTTGCAGCAACTAAATCAGCCATTAAAAATTAAGAAGCCAACAGCTGGACGCATGCTCATTACGACTCCATCACAACTATTGTTTATCACAAGCGAAAACGTGCAAAAATGTATCAGCGTTAGGGAAAAACATATTTTCCTTTAATTAGCACACAAATTGCATTTTACTTCAACGAAAGTGATTTTAATTAAATAACAACAACAAAAACAACAATCATTTTTTTTTAACAAACAGCAACTATAGTACATACCCAGTGCAAAAAATTGAACGTGACCAAAAGTAGTAGCGAAAATTGTGTCTTTGTGCCTTATCGAAAACTTACGTATGGAGGACTGGCGTAGTTGTAATGCAAGCGGTGAATGGGCTTACTTTGAAGGCAACAAAATTAACCTGAGTGAATACTAGAGGTCTGCGCAAGTGCACTTTCTGTGACGTCAGACTATAGAAGTTACTGTTAAGTATAGGTTAAGCATGACATTCTGCAACTCATCAGAAGCAGTAACACAAAACAGAACGATACACGAAATGACTTAGCTTCATTTGCTTGTGACTTGTAGTCCGCTGTGAACGTTGTTCAACTCCAACGTAACAGTGCAACAAAAAGCAATGCACAAGCAAACAACAAAACGCTCAATAAATTATATTTGATACGACAATCATAATTTGAATATAAATCCAGGGGTTTCAAACTTATATTAATTTTTACAAAAGCTATATCCGCAACTGTCGACAGTTCTATTTCGGGAGCTAGATATGACCTAAATTTTTTCGTCACATTCATTCTTAAAATTTAAAATTATATAAGAAAAGTTTTTCAGACAAAATGCGAATTAAGAGTGAAAGAAAACATAAAAATGTAGGACTTCATACGAGTGCTTGAACTTATAGAACATTTAATTTGCGGTTCTTTTCCAATCGCGGCAAGTGACTTGATTGCCGTTTCAAGTGCACTTGCGCAGACCTCTAGTGAATAAGTAATTTTGTTTCGTTTTATTTAACAATTCCCGAAACTTTCTACATAGTCCAGTATTATTGCTAAAAAATTCTGCAACATAAGTTCGTGCGTGCAAAATGGGTTAAGTCGGGTGAGTGACAAAACCCTTTAAAGCTGTTCGCCAAGTCTACTTTCAGGGATATGCTATGGTTATTCTGTGGCAATCAAAAAACCGTACCCTGTACAATTTATTCACAAGAAATATGTAAACCGATCATTGTTCACAAAACCTGAACTGATGATTAGAAAACAGTTTGAAATATTTCTACTAAAAAACTTTCAGTTTAAAGACCATGCAAAATGGGTTAAGTTACACTTAACAATCAATTGAAGCAACTTTAGACTCACGAAAAAAGATAAAGGAACAAAAAAGGAAAATCTTCATTCGTTTTTAAATGGAAAACAGCCTATGTTGAAACTATTTCAGGGAGAGGTAAGATGCACACAAATTGGAGCGAAGAAAGAAATTTGTTTCGATTTACTAGCAACAGCATTTGGTGTCAACTTTGAGTTCATTGTTCGATATCAGCCGTTGAATTTCAGATGCATTTAATTTAATGCATAAGCTTTGATTAAATAATTTCTATGTTATCTTTAAGGAAGAAAAAATATATTAAAATTTTTCTAGGGTTTCGTTATTTTAAAAATAAAAGGCAACACAATAATAATAAGTCTTATCAATTTTATGAAAAAGGCAACAAAAAATACAACAAAGAACATAGAAACTAAAGTAGCACATGAATTAAAAAATAAATAATATGCATGAAAACGTTTGTTTTACTTATCTATAAAGATAATGTTTATAATTTCTAATTTGGTTGCTTAAGTTAGGCGGCAAATTATTGTAAAAGTATATCACATGGAATATTAGAGTTTTTGAAAAGCTGAGTTCGTAGAATGAAAACTTAGAAAAATGATAATCCGACAGCATTTTTTGGAACAGAGCTACCTATTGAAATTCAATTTTTAAAGCGTTTTTAAAGCCAATCCAACTCAATTTTGTAGATGTTTTTTTTTGTTGATTAGGTTTAGTGAATGAAATAATGAGTATTTTCTGAAAGTTTTATGAATGGCAGTCGAATTTCATAGTAAATAAAGAACCTGACGAACTAAATCACATTTGTTGATGACCGAAACTAACGATTTTGATAAAATTAGGCACAGAAATATAATGAAGCCTCAGTAAGTGTATTAAAAGCTCTGTGTTTTTAAGTGGGAGTAGCACCGCCTCTAATGAAAAAAAAAAGCGTTGTCACGGCTGAGCCGCTACATAGCTGTTGATGAAATTCAGTTTTTAAGTGAGCGGTGCAACGTCTCTATTAGGAAAAAAATGTTACCACCGCTAAGCTAATGGAACGATTTTGATCAAATTTGGTACGGAAATAGATTGAACCTTAGGAAGCGACAGGGATGGGACAACATAGTAACATGATTTTGATTTTTGGGAGCGATGACAAAAAATTCCACTTTCTTGTCAGTTTTTTAATAACAAAAAGTATTTTTTGTTGTTTTTATGCGTTCTTGATATGAATGGTTGAGTATGTTTAACCCTTACCGGTACCACTTCAATTTTATAAAAATCTGGCAAATTGCGGTCTTTCTACTCTGAGAAATTTAAGGATTATTGGGGTTATTTTTCAAAAACTATTTGTGCTACGACTACAAATTCTGTATATTCTTATAAACAGCTGAAAGGGGGCATTAGGTATTCACTACTTTTTTTCGTTACGCATCTTCACTGGGCACAATATTTTTGCTGGTGTTTGTGTGGTCAAAACTTTTTCAAAAAAAAAAAACAGCAATATTCATATTATTACGAAAGGAACTAACAAATCGAAGTTCGATTTTTTTGTTGTGTGCACTTAAAGCAGTAGATATTTTTTACTCTGTATAGCGTACACCATATTTTCAACTATTTAAGTTTATATTTTTGAAAATGGCATTTAATTTTTTTATAATAATTTTACTTTTTTAATACACTGTTGATTTTGTAAGCAGCATTTTCCCGCTTACTTTAAGTGCTGCCATGACACTAATTTTTAATTAAAAAAAAAAATTTAATTGAAACATAAAATACACAAATCAACATAACAATGGCAAAAGCATCATAACTTTATTTATCATTTAAGAATAAACATAAAAAAGCAACACCGAAACGCGCCGTGTTGCCTGCTTTTTTTCTCAATTGGTCTCACTTTCAACGAAACAAATTCGCGCGCAGCTACAACGCGTTACCACCAGCTGTACGTTTGTCTGAATTAGAACGCGCGTGCTTTATTCTGTAGCTGCTGTTGCGGCCGAACAACGCGTTTAATATTTGAACTCCATTCTAAGGTATCCTAAAATCAAGACTAAATCCATTTCGTCTTAGGAACGACTGTCTGAGTTAAAGCGCCAAAGCTTTGTATTTCTTTCAATAAAAACGACAATCATCGTGCTTCTCCAGCTGTTGTTGTTGTCGTCGTCTCTCATGTCGATAGACTTTGCAAATGTTGTAATCGTTTAGTTTAATCTATCGTAAAATACTGAAAGTTCTTATCACAAAAGAAATATTCGTTTTAAACCGACGTAGTATGGCTTGTTAAATAGTTTTAATATATAGTACATTTTCTTGAGGGCATTTCATTGCATTGTTGCTTTACTGTATTTGTATATATATAGTATCTAATTATTAAATTCTTATCATTTTAATCAGATGTTTTATACGTAATTAATTGCAAGTTCTTATTTGCTCCATACTTCTTCATTTTCAAGTGCAAAGTACAAAGGAAAGAAGATTGGTTTCTTGCATGATTTCTGCCCAGTCAACAGAAAATTATTATTTAATCAACTCTGGTTTGAAAAAATGAATGCTGTGCGTATTTTTGACATTAAAAGCTTAAGAGTTAGCGTCACCACCGGCAGAGTTTCTTAGCATTTGAGAAAATGCCTAGATCAGCATATTCCATAAAGAATGCCACCAAAGTCGATTTATTAAGAATTGACATTTATCGCGATAGCTATTGCCCCATAGCACGACAATACATTTGGATACTATCGCATTGTGTGAACAAAAATCCAAACGACACTACGCGACCACTTATATTTTGTTCCATTGCTCATTGCGCATATAAACCATTGGATGTGGACAAGACGCATCGAAAATTTGTTATTGCTGCAACAATGTGTCGATATTCAAAAATTTCTGTCAACCCAATAACATTATGTGGGTTTCGTGTTTCACATTGAATAGTCCGTAGCGTAGAAAAAAAAAAGTTTTTTCCAATGTACAAAAAATAAACATTTCCTTCAAAGCGAGAGTTGATGACTTAAATCATATTACATTTAAATGTACGTGGGCAATACCATAAAACACCGAAAAAAAAATTGAAATTTCTATGGCGCGCAATCAATGCTCAAGCGGAGTGTCGAATTACTACGTACGGGCAAAACCACAAGACACCGAAAGAAAATTATAAGTTACGATTTAACGCAAATTACTTATAAGATATATTTGTGCAGCTGCCACAAGACTTTATATGTGACCTGATTTATGAAAAGGGGGCTTACGTGCGAAAAGAAGTTTTGGAGAAAACAAGATTTCGAGGAAACAAGTTTTGGAGAAAACATGATTTCGAGAAAACAAGATATTTCGAAAACAAGTTTTCGAGAAAACAGCTGTTAAAGGTAAACAACTCGTTTCGTATATCCGAATCGACAAAAAAAGTGGAAAATGATATTCTGATACCTAACTTCTTTTTCATAGACCGTGTCACATAGGTATAGGGATTTAAAGTATTTTAAATCTTTTTTTTCACATAACTAAGAAATTACATTTCGAAAAACTTTTTTTAAATAAAAGTTTTAGCATAGTTAGTGACTGTTAATTTGATATACATATGTTTAATCTAATAATGTCTGAAAGTATCCGAGCAAGGTGCGAGTACATTAGTCAGGGTGGGGGCTGAGAATAATAATTCCACTACTACTAGATGGGTTTATTGAATTAATGTATTGAATAATAGCCAGTAGCAGATCCTTGGTGAGGGAGCCAATGCCCTCCCCAGCCCTACTGAATTGACGCCACTGATTCAATAGCTGTGTTATCTGGCATCAACTGCAACAATCTTAGTGCCACACATACGTCAACCCATCTTAAAATTTGGTATTTATTTTCTTTCGAATTTAACATAATGTCAACATCCTTTTTTATTATATAGTCAGTGCAAATGACACAGAATAATCAGCTACATTAAGGGGAGAGTGCTCAAACAGTTGCTTATTATTTAAAATTTAAGTCTTGTGCGACTTTTTCAACGAAGCATTTTAGTTTTGTAGTTTTTTGGGTAGACTAGAAATGGCTCGTACAAGCAATAGACACAAGTGGGCAGGTAAATGTTGACAACTCCCATATAATTAAAAACTTGAAATCACTATACTGAGAGCTATTTAAGTAAATGTCATCTAATTCAATATTGAAACGTTTGGCAAAGTTTAAGATTCTTATGTGCACTTTTATTGTTGAAGCGGTTTAAGGTATATCATTTTTCGCGAGGTCAAAGAAACACCAATGACAATGTCGTCGTATTTTGGACAAAGTTCATTTCTTAGCTAAAAATTATATATCACTCGCTGAAACATGATACTTGAAAGGTTTTTTGACCACTGAACTGGAATTCATTGCAACTTTTTTGATTAAGAGAATGATCGATCTTATTCGAACACAATCAATTCAATTTTTGTCAATTTAGTCGATAAAGGTTTTCATAGGAATTACATAAGGAAGAATGCTTTATTAGACAGTTCCATCTATATCTTGTCAAAGCAAAATCTTACACGAACGTTACCAAAACCATTGAAAATTGCTTTTATAACAACAAAATCGTTTTTTTTTTCAAACATTGTGATATTCTTAAGTTTTGAAAGTTAATAATTTGGCGAAGTGTTATCTTATATGGAAGGCGCCACGCCTTTTATTAAAAAATATACACTTTTACTAGGCGAAAACATTTTTGTATGATATTTGTGTGAAATTTGGTTTCATTACTTTTAATAAATTTCACATTTAAGGGTGCCACACCTACTTGTGCCAATACACCCATGTTCTTGCACAGAGCTTTTCCAAATCATTTCAACTGTTTGTGTGAAAGTTGGTTTCATTATCTTACACAATATTTTTAGAATAGATTTTGAAACTTTTGTTAGTATGGGAGATGCCACGACCTCTTGCCGAAATTCGCCAACAAAAGTCTAGATCTATTTGAAGCTATTTTTGAATTTTAAGTTATTTGGGCTGTAGAAGTGTCCGTGCACCGATTCTCAAAAACCTTGCTTGAAGATGTAGGCTGTGTACCAAAATTCGGTCAATTGACTCGCATTGTTAACTATAAACGTGAGTTTTAGAGACAGACATAAACACACCCGGACAGATAGATAGGCGGACATGGTTTAATCGACTCAAGCGGTGACACTGGTCAAGAATACATGTATTTTTCTATACCTGTCACGCCTTCTTCAATACGTTACAAGCAATATGACAAAGTTAATATATACAACAAAGGATTTTCCTTAACTACGCGTTTTGCTTATCGATAGAGAAAAAATTTACTATGAACATAAAAATAAAACTTTAAGATTTATAACCACGTAAGTAAGAATTGCTTAAGATTAAAGTGACCTATTTAGAAAAAGAAAAACAATAAATTTATAACCATAAAAACATTGATAAAAAAGACTCTGGTTAAATCTGGAGTAAACTCAAACTTTAATCAGTTTATGTTATTTGTTTCAAATATGCTCAAAAAAATAATGTTTTTTTCAGAATAAATGTCATCGTGAACTTGTAACAACTGGGTGATTACGATGTTAAACATCAATTCTTATGGGGGTTACAAGGTTAATATATACGAGCTATATGGTCAACAACCTAACCAAAATTTTATAACCAACTTTTTATGGTAAGTAGGCATGGGGTTGCTGTACTGACTGTAAACAGTTGCCGGTATTGTTGAAGGTGGGGGTGGTGGTGGGGTAAACTCGTTGCCAACCTAAGTTTATTAAGATACACAGCAACTGTTGCTATTGCCGCTTGAATTGTAAAATGATATTCAATAAATCAATTAAAAGTAACACTAGGGGGGACTGTGGATATTTTCAATTAATAAATGTGAAACAAACGAATGTATGAATGCATGTGTGCGATGCCTTAAAAGGAATTAAAGGTTTTTTCTTTTTTTTAAATGATAAAATAAATATTTGAATTGCAATTTTATAGCTTATAAGTGACAGCAAATTAATTGCCACTTAAGTTTTATATTGATTCTAACATGTTAGTGGAGGAACAGAGTGGATTTTATTAATTAATGGAGCTGCAATTACATGCACTTAATTAAATTATAATTATTGTATATTTTTATTTTGAATGAAAATAATTATTTTTGGAATTTTTTCATACTTTTGTCATTTGTTTTTATAAAATGCAGTTAACATGATATGTTAACTTTTTTGTAGCGTTTCTTTTTGCTTGAGAATATATTGGGCGCTTTCGAGAGAAAAATTCTTCGCAAGTTCCATGGTTCAAGCTGCGTGAACGACGCACACCGCATAAGATGGAACCAATAGCTGTACGGCGACATTGATTTAGTAAAACGCACAAAAATGCAAAGGGGCCGCGCTGGCAAGGTCATGTTGAGCGAATGCACAACAAAGCTCCGGCTAAGATAGTACTCCATTCGGTATGTATTGGTGGATCACGCAGAAAAAAACGTCCTAAGCTCCGTTAGAAGCAGCAAGTTGACGAGAATCTGAACGCGCTTGATGTTTCTAACTGGCGTCAGCGCGCGCAGAGTAGCGGCGTATGATGCAGCATTTGGGATGGGGCCAAGACCGTTCATCAGGTTTAGCACAAGGTAAGTAAGTAAGTAGTTTGCCTCTACAGACCTCGAATAGGAGAGCTGAAAGATCTTGTTTTTTTTTAGGTTCATCAATCATTTGTATGCAGTTTAAATATTTTATGTTGATCATAAAGTTTTTTTAAAAGGGGCTCCTTTCAAGCCATTGGCCAAGGGCACAGATTTTGCGGTCAATTAAAATAAACTTTGCGAAAGTTGAGTATATCCGTGAACAGTCGCTCAATATTTGAAATGTCCGCTTTAAAAGTTTTCTTTTTAATTAATTTAATTTTAATTTTTAATGAAATTGATTTTATACATACACTCACATGCCAAGCTCTAATTAAGCTCCAAACTGAACAAATGAAAAATGTATAATAATAAATAAAAACGTTTTATAATACATAAAAGTTGTAATAAGTAAAGTTGCAAAGAAGCAAAAAGCTAAAATGTTGCATTTAAAAAGAAAGGACCTTCAAATTTTTATTGCTACTTCAACCTCACTTTTCTACACTTTGTGAAAAAAAAAAAAAATAAAAAAATGTTAACATGTGCCCTTTGTAAGGTAGTACGTGCTTTTGTTTGTATCATGAGATAAACGGATGAATGTTAATTATTCTCTCAAGTATAACAGCATAGGATGCAAGGATGTGATGAAAAAACTTAATCATCGTCACATGTCGACAAAAAAATTTAATATTTCAAACGTTTAATCATAAAACAGATAGAACGCTGAGATACTACAATCAAGTTTTCACTCTATTTTAAAATGTAATTTGCCAAAGGATTGTATTTTTTAACATTTTTTATATAAATGGAAAATAACAAAAGATCAGATCCGCTACAGTTAAAACAATATATTCCTTAAAATTTAAATTAAAAGTTACCTTAGCCACATGATTATTAGCCCTCGTCTATTCCTAACATATATGGATTCAGTTTTTAGATGTAACCAAATCTCATTACTTTTGAAAATTTTTGTATATTTGAGCAAATTTCGAGAGCATAAAATTTATGTAGCCTTAATATCTGTACAACTTTGCATTTATATTTTTTTTTTGTTTTTAATTGAGGCTGACTTATTTTTAGAGGTACGCAACAAAAAGACTTAATCGAATCCATTAAATTAATTAATTGTCAAAACAATAGGGGATTCCCAAATTTTAATGATAATGCTGTTCGAGCAAGCGTAGTAAAACAATCTAAGTATTTCTTTATGGCATGTCATTAATGTCTGTCAAGATTTGCTTAAAACGTCAGATATATATAAATGATGGCATACTCTAAAGAAGTAGCAATAGAAAAGTTTTATTTTTCAAAAATAGCACTCTTGTAAGACTGTTTCTTAAAAAATGTCATGACACATTTAAGTTAACTTGAAGCGAGCGATTGACAAGCCGTAACTAAACTCATATAATTTCGGCTATTTTTGTTTACTTTAGAAATAAATTCAAATAATATAAGTTATAAATTGTGTTTATATGTAGTTGCACTATGATTAAGCTCCGAATTCAAATAGTTTCATTATCTTTGCGTTAAATACTTGATTGCACCGACTTGTGATAGTTTTAGTTTTTGAAAATTTCACCCATGGCATAAATTTTGCAGTGACAGTTATTGCACTCGCATGATAGAAAATAACAAACACTAAGCTGCCGCTGGCTCGCCCTAAAGTGTTGCAGCAATTTATTTGACACTTGAACTCAGAAATTAAAGTGTTCGACTCTTTAGCGTCAATTTATTGACAGTTAACAAATTAATAGCACTGTTGTTGTCATGCATAAATAACTATTTAATGTGTAGCTAAAGTTAGTTGAGAACATTGCAATAAATAAATAAATCGAATACGTCTTAAGAGAAAAAGTTAATTTTTTCTTTATTAGATGGTATTGAAAAACGTTTTATTAATACAAATAAAAACTTTCATCACATTTGTTGGTGATTTTCCAATATCCATTGTAAACATTTTCGATTGCGGGGAAAAATCACCAAAAAATTTATTTTATTTATGTGTGAGCACAAGCAAAAGAATGATTGACCGGTGTTGAGTGAAGTAGCGCTGCTTGCAAGCAAGACTTCGGCGGCGTTATATAAATTGGTGTCAAGAAAAGATGTGGACGTGACATTGGTGTATGTTGATACAAAGAATTAGATATTAAAGTAAGAGATTCCCAGTTTTGAACGTAAAATTTAGAGGATTTCCATAAAAGCTCATATTTTCATTTAAATAAATATATCATGAAAATTAATAATACCTTCCAACCGGTAGTACCTAATCTATCAAAATCTGTCTAATTAAAAAAAAAAAAATATGCACACAGCGTTGCCAAGTGGCCGCTTTTGACTCGGCCAAGCCAGGAATTGCATATCAAAGACCGGGGGTCTTGTAGGACATAAATATTCCAGCCAGAAAAAGCCGATATTTGGAGGATTTTTGTTATAACGCAACGGAGTAGTGAGTAGGTGGGGCCTTTGCGTTATGTACTTACACTATGTACAGTTAGTAACGTACTAATTAATGCACGGGTCAGTCGTAATATCGTAAAATTTGTTATATCAAAGAGTTTTTTATTGAAGAAACTGGTTTTTATTTACTCATACAAACACATATCTAGCCATTAAAGTTAGGTTTGATTTTGGAATGGTATATATACTTTCGATCAGCTTTACAATTCTAGTGTTCGTAATTTAAAGACATCAATGGAAAAATTCCAATTTGAAAAACTGTTCGTTAAAATGGAAATTCGTTATATCGTTATACGCTTATTGAACGTCTACTGTAATTACATTTTTTTTAATAAGCAAAACAAGGACATTCAGTGTTTTTTTCTAGACAAAAATTTTATGTTTTCGATTATATTGTTTTATTAATTTTTTAATATTGCTAACCCAAAAAAAGGATCCTGCAAGTTTTTTCCAGACGAAAATTTCAATTTTTTCATATTGGTGACTTAGAAAATGGTCATAAACTACTTTTTCCAAAACAAAGTTACTTTATGCTGCAAAAAAAAAATTTAACATTTCAGCATTTGGAGGAAAAATATTTTTATTTTGCGAAAGCCGAAAATTTCTTAGTTTCAACTTGACATCCCTGGATTCACATGCTGTTCCAAAAAAAATAATTTCAATTTAAGAAACGTATGTACCAACCTTTTTTCGGAAAAATGAATATAACACAGTCCTCAAAGTTTGAATTGCAGCTGAAACAAAAAAGAAGAAAATATATAATACTCGTAGTAATAAAAATAGTTTTAGTTGCAAAAATTTAAGCTTATTTTTATACGTACATAAGTATGTATATACAATTAGCGAATTAACTCGCAAACATATATGAGTAGTTATTAAAATTAAAAATATTTAAACTTTCTAATTAAATAGTGCTTAATTTATAAATAATGATGACGCTTGGTTCATGTGTCTGCCGCGACCATTACAAGCAAAATTGTAAAAAACTTAGCTCAGCTCAACCGTAAAATGAATAAAAAAAAATAAAGTTTTTAGCAAAAAAAAGTGCAGCAACGTGAAAAAAAACAGTCAAGTGCACACAGAAATATTTAAATACAGGCAGCCAGCTAACAATGTTGCCAACGCAAATACATAAAAAAAGTTCCCAAAGTGGCTAAAATGCAACAACAGAATAATACTCGGATATTTTTAGATTTTTCGCCATGATGCTTTGCAATAAAAATAAAAGGGTTGACTTAGAGAGAGAGAGAGAGCAAAAGAAAGAGAAGAAAGCATGAGCGTGCTTAATAATTCTAACTGCAAAAAAGTGCATTAGTATGTTGGTGTGTAAAATTATGAGACTGAAATTTAAAAAAAATCATACATATGAACGAATTAAGAGTAAAATATTAAATCAACAAAGAGAAACGGGGAAAACAAAGAGTAGAGAGATTAAAAAGGCAAATAAAAATAGCTGCTTAATTAAGGTCAACACTAATTGCAGCAAACAACGAAGGACATTAAAGCGGCGTCAACATCAGCATAGTCGACATTCATAGGGTGCACGCAAAGTAATATGTATTATCGCACTCATATCAAGGACATATGGAGGGGATAGCAGTGCAAAGATTTAGCGAAAAATACAATAAAAATTGCACAAAAATTCTTTACTGACATTAAAGGTTTTTAGAGAGCGTAAAACGAGTGGAAAAACAAAAAATTTGAATGTATTTCTTTTGAATATATAAAATTCATTATTCAAATCGTAAGTAGGCCTGGAACATAAAAAAAAACTGAAATCTACGCCTAAGCCAAACGGCAAACAAATGCATTGCTTGATTCAATCACGCTCCGTCCTCAATCAACAATGTTCAATTCAAGCAAGATTTGTGATTGAATCAACTAACAATGCATAGTCATACTAACTAGTTTCACAACATTAACATTGTATTCTTAAATCGGTGGCAGCCCATGTTTGACACAGCATTCAACACTGCAACTTTATATATGGGCATTTCCATGGTGTCGAACGGGACAGTCGAACACATTTAAAGTAAAATAAAGTCAAAACCAAACGGATTTTTATTTTGACAATAGGCATTACTTCTAGCTATTAATTAGCTCTATAATTGGTGCTAAGGTTAATTATGTGCAATTTTTCGTTTTAAAGATAATTGCAAAAAACCAAGGCGTTCGCACGGGACAAAAACAGAAGTAGTTTTCGTGGCCAACAATTCAAACGCCGATTTCAGCAATTCCTACATTTGGCATACAATTCAAGTTGTAGGTTTTTACACATTTAATTAAAATAGAAAAATCGGCCGGCATTTCGGGCATCCGGATGGACTTTGGCAAAGCAATTCTAGTTGATTAGTTTCACTATCACTTCACGTCACTATCTTTCTTGTACACTACACTCAGTAATCTCATACATTCGACTTTTCAGCGGGCTCTACGCCTAATTGTATGATAAGAAATAACTTAAAATCATAAGCCGTATTATATTAAAGTGCATTATATTTTCTTGTGAATCTTTCAATGTGTAGTAAACAATAAATGAAATGTGGCGCAAATATTAATCTATATCACAGTAACTTAAAAATTTCTCTAAAGTACTCACACGTTCACCAATTTTATAGTTAATATGATCGTTAATTTGCTATCTATTTGTAAGTCTGGATACTTTAATCTTTCTACCAATTAAAGTGCTATTCCATATAATAGCCACATAAAGGGTGATCCAATACGAGCAACTTTTCCAACTGGGTTGTTGGAATGTCCGAATGACCTTATAAAGCATGATCCAATACGAGGTACTTTTCCCAAAGCTGTCATCTGTCAAATGGCTTGTCCATATGAAGTTTGTGCTCAGTATTTAATACGACTCAACCATGAATAACAACTTACTCCTGAACAACGTTTATTAAATGTGGAAACTTACTACTAAAATCAGTCATCAGTTAGAGAATGTCAAAGAGTTCTTCAGCATCATTTTGGTCGTTATGAGCGTCCAACTGAGCGCACTATTCGTAACACCATCACCAAGTTTCGTACCAATTTTACACTATTCATTCAACCAGAGTGCATACAACCCGTAATTTTGAGTGTTCGTGAAAACCGTGAACAATTGATTCGTCACCGATCTCAAGCTTTGGGCATCTCTTATGGATCATTGTGGTGTATCTTGAGGCGTGATCTTGATCTGAAGGCCCATAAAATACAGCTCGTACAAGTATTGAAGCCGACTGATATTGGTTTACGTTTTAATTTCGGTTTATGGGCCTTACAACAACTTCAATTCATTGTTATATCAAAAAACTGTGCTTAGCGACGAAGTTCATTTCTGGTTGAACGGCTACGTTAACAAGCAAAATAGCTGTATTTGGGCGGATGAACAACCAGCAGCAATCCAAGAGCTTTCAATATATCTCGATATTACAGGCAGGAGGCATCATCGGACCGTATTTTTTTCGAAAATGTGGATGAAGCCCGTATTACGGTCAATGGTGCTCGCCACAGAGCAATGATCAATGAATTTTTGTTGCCGAAAATTCAGGATATTGGTTTAGCCGAGCTCTGGTTTCAACAGGATGGCGCAACATGACATACAGCTGGAGAAACAATCGCTTTATGAGAGAGGGAAACGTTCGATGAAAACATTATCTCAAGAAATAGTGCTGTTAATTGGCCACCAAGATCATGTGATTTGACGCCATTGGATTACTTTCTTTGGGGATATGTTAAATCACTTGTTTATGAAGACAAACCCGACACTATTGACGCTTTGGAAACCAACATAGCTCGTGTTATTCAAGGTATAGCGGTCGATATGCTCGAAAGAGTTGTGGAATATTGGACCCATGGAATGGACCATTTAAGATCTAGTCGTGGACAACATTTGAACGAAATAATTTTTAAACATTGAGTTGTACGAACCGAACTATCATTCCAAATAAAGATTTGCATCAATACATTGAATTTTATGTATTTTATTTAGAACACAAAGTAGAAAGCTCTTATTGGATTACCCTTTATTTCAACTTATCAATAATTAACTTGATTTTCTTTACTTATTATCCAATAATATGTGGGTTGTCTATATCAGACAGAAAATTGTTTTTATGACTCCAACATTATTTGCTATAACCATTATTAATACCAACGTTCACAAGGAATTTTAGTGCTAAATTTAAGTGCCGAATTGTGTCATTTATATATTACTTGCCAAAATGAAAGCAGGTCTACGATTTTTATGCGACTCAATTGAGTAGCAATTGATTTATCGCAAATCATTTCGGCATAAGTCCAATTATTGTTGCGCTACAAAATTTTAAAATTGATGAATACAAATTTTTAATTTTTAAACAAAATGGTGTCACTTTCTGCAAATCCGGAATCAGGGAATCTTCATTGATATTAGCGAATTTTTTTATAATGATATAGCTAAGTCTCCTTATGCACCTCTGCCAAGATAGCTTTCCTTTACGCAGATTGCATCGCATACAACAAAATTTGTTCCAGGGACACTTAGAGCAGTTTTCACAATGTTCAGTTAAGCTTTAACCAGGACCATAAACGGCAGCTTGACATAAAATTTGTCAAAGTTCCGGTTAAGTTGTGAAAAGGTTTTAACTAAGAAAAATAGGAACATTTGAAAAAAAAAACAAAATAGCGTGGTCACGCCCAAAACTCAGAGCTTTAAATATTTTTCAGGGATTATAAAGCAACTCGCTACAAGAACGCACAGTGATACAAATGCTGCCTGAACGAAAAGTGGGCGGGTTAAATAAAATAGATGAAAAAGCACAAAATCCTTAACTATTATGTTTAAAAATAATCACAGAATAGAAAACAACACAAAAACAATTTCCACGAAAAATATTGATATTGGGATGAGTAGTTGAATCAGCGTAACCTCACATCAAAGATATTAATATGTCAACAAGATGAAAAAAAAAATAAAAAACGATAAAGAGAAAAGTAGCAGAAAATGTATCTATAAAATGCTTACGCACATTGTTGTTTTCTGATAAATTATGATATTAAGCGATAAAAATATGGCCTCACTACTGAGGAACAGACTCACTGGCGTGACAGTCACCCAACGTTACCATAGATAAGAATACGCGTTACAACAATTCGTTAACATTTGACGATATTATAAATAATTGACAGCAATTTATTTTCTGCTCATTTTAATGGAAAAGAACAAAATGCAAAACGACGATAAAGATGTGATTTGGCAACAGCAACAGAAAATTATCTTATGTTGGTAATAAGGATTTCTTAACAAATGCTTAGCAGCAAAACAATTGATGACTTAATTTCCCCACAATAAGATATGACAAGATTTATGAATTTAACATAGAAATACGACCTTGTTGGCTAATCTTCCTTGATATTATTTTTCTTCACAATGTTCACGATAAAATGTAATTTTGTTTTAGGATAGTGAGAAGCTTTTTTTGAGGCAGTATTCGCAATATAAGTACTAATTCTGAGTCCTTGCTTTTGCATGGTAATAGTTGTACGTTATATATTTAAAAAAAATTACCGTAGATTTTAAAAGTTTAATGAAAATATAGCCAAGCTACATTTTACAATATATTTTGTTGACACTGTCTTGTCCAGGATTGTTTTTTTTTCATTCAAATACTAAGGTTGAAACATTGATGTATTATCAGATATAACTAAATTTTAGAAACTTCTCCAATTCAAAAAGAGTTCAGCATCCGTTGATATTGGGGATATTGCGAAAATGTAAAAAATGTAGTTGTCTACGTTTTTTTACAATAAAAGTGATATGTTTCTGTTTTTTAAATAAAACAAAATCAAAATGAGACAGATAATATCGTTTAAATGGTCGTTACTGCTGCTCCTTTTCAGAGTCAAATACGTTGCGTACAGTTTTCGACCACATTATTCAATAATAAGGTCTTATTGTACGAATGTGGTGCTTAATATTCAATGAATTATTGGCATAGAACAATGACCTTAAAAATCCTCACAAAGAGAAATCTAAAGATGTTACATCACAACTTCTTGAAGTCTATTCCATAGCTGCATATCTCGAGTTAATCGAAACTCCGAATACTTTACGCAATAAATCGGTTATGGCAAGTGCCGAGTGACATGAAGCGCCATCTTGTTGAAGCCATATATTTGATACAATCAATATCTTCTAATACAGCATTGACAGTAACAGCAACTCCGTTATCATTTTTGCAAAAATCAGGACCGCTGATTCCAGTGTGCCTCAATTCACACCAAACGTTTACATTTACGGACTATAAAGGTTCTTTGGGAATAATTTGTAGATTGGCTTGAGGACAGTAACGACAATTCTCGCCTCTCAGTGTAAATGGTTTTCTTTGCAAAATCAACATCAATTCTTGCGTGATAAAAATTTTGTAAGGATCTTTGCATGCCCCAACATGGGCATCAAAACGAGAGGTACATAGAAATGGCTCTACCTTTAAACAATTGAATTGAAGGTACGTTTACGTGAATGCGTCAACAACTGCATATACCAGTCCATTCAAGGTAGTTTCATAGTTGATAATTTTTTAGTTATTTTTTTATAATGCGTAAATTTCATTACAGACATTTAAAGTTCATAGCTCAGGATCAGGCTTTTGAACTAAATGCTATATGTTAGCTGCGATTTATTCACCATTCGCTGCTAGTTATCTTTAGCTAGCAACGATAATTGTATGGGAAGCCAAAAACAAAATCGAAAACTTAACGAGTAAAATTATAGTTGATATGCATACATAGCAAGTTGCTTAAAACGTCAGGCGGCAAAAATAAACAATTTGAAATGAAAAATGTAGAAAAATCAACGAGCGAGTACTCACATAACAACGAGCGAGTACTCATATAACAACGAGGAAGGAACTTGGCGACTAGGTAATTTTTTCGTACGTCAACGTTTACACGAGAAAACTCTTGAGAGAAAGTTTTCCTGTTTGTAGGCAAGAAGGGAAAAACGAAAAGGTGTTGTACAGAATTTGTCGAACCCGCAAATGCCCTCTCCTTCTATTCGTTAGCTGATATTATGCTTTGAATTTACGTTTGTTGCGGGTTGACGCAGTAATTGCTTTGACATTTTCTTGCACAAAGAAATTCTAGTTTTCGTGTGTAAACGCAAAACAAATTCACAAAAGAGAATAGACAAGAATTTGTCTGACCGAATTTCCTCGTGTAAACGTTGACTACATATCCAGCAACGTGGCGAATAAAAACCAGAAGTTATTTATCAATATGTTTATTTTATTAATAGAGCATAAAGCATAATAACAAAATTGTATGTTTCCCCACACATTCAAGGTTAAGTTCTTTAAAATGTTCATTATACTTGAGAATATACCATATATTTTAATATGATTATCATAATTTGATTAAAAAGTTTTTTAGTTTTATGTTACCATAAAACTCGTCTTTAGTTTTACATATAAAATTGCAATAAAAAAAAATCTCATTTTTATTTCTATTAATATTTTTTTTATACTTTTTTGTTTTCGCTCTTCAGCAGAGAATAAGGTCCTTGAAAGGAAGCAAAATTGCGTAAGTTAGTTTTTCGTTATTTTATTTCATTTCTCGCAAAATGTAAACAAGTTTTTATTTCTTTTTCTTTTTTTTATGTGGGGTTTCCCTCTTTTGCGATGATTTTTTTTCTATTGCGTGTGCTAGTGATAGCTGTCAAATGTTTTTTTATTTTCTTTTCCTTATACAAAAAAAGTTTTGTTTCTGTTTTAATGTAACACAGCCATATTAACACACATACACACATTGGCATCAACACACGCGCGCTAAACAGGATTATTTATTCGAATGTTTATTTGTTGAGATGCTACTGCAGTATAAAAAATACCCACTAGGAATCTTTTGGCGATGTGTCGTTAAAGATTTTGAATATGATTTGATATTTCTGTTTCCCTACGAAACCTTCCTTCACCATCTGTCAAATAACAGCTGTCTCAATCGAAATTTTTATCACTCGAAGAAAATCGCAATGTTTAGGATAAAATAAAATTGTGACATTACAATAATGTGACCTCACGAGTTTTCTAAGTCATTACGCGTTTGATTTCTTATGGGTTGAATGTGCGTGAGGCTGCCTATGATCAGCGTCTGCAAGTGTTTGTTAATGCGAGGATTGTTTAAGTTGTCTGTGTTAAGTTTTTGTTTCTCCTCCGAACAGTAGCAACCAACAACCCGCACCCATTCCATATCCATATTGATTATTCTCTCTTTATTTTCTGGCACTTGCTTTTTTGTTTTGTTTTTTTCTTTTTCTCATACTGCCATTATAGTCTGTTTGTTTCACTTGACTTTGGCTCCGTATCAACGTGACGTTCGCGGTTGGAGTTTTGATTGTCGTCGCCGTCAAATGTTGTTGGTACAAGTTTTTGTATGTCATACACAACACACAAACAAAACACAAAAACATGCCATTGTCATTGTTATTGTTATTGCTGTTTTTATGCTTTCAGTGGGATATCGCGTTTGAAAACAAGAAAAAGCTATTAAGGACAATACAACGCAACACAATCGGTTTAGGACAAAAATTGATTTTTGAAATTTTCCAATAATATATAACGTTTACTATTCAGAGAAAATAATAAAATTAATTTTAAAGATTTTTGTGGAGTACTCTGGAGGAGTCAACGAACAGACTTTAGTATATTATATTACAGTGGGCTAAGTTGATTTTTCATGTTGCTTAGTATTGAACAATATCATTTAAAGTTTATTAAGCTCTGGCATTGTTCAGTAATTTTTGGAGACTTTTGAGAAATGTATTTGTTATTTAGTTTAAAATTTTTAGTTTTATTAATTTAGTTAACATTTTTTTTTTACCTTTATTTTGAGTTTTATTTTTTAAAGTTTTTTTTTTTTTTTTTTAAGTCTGTTTATGTACAATAATTCAATTATATATATAATAACAAAAGTTTAACCAAGAGGTCTTATGAACTAAAGATACTTACAACCAAATAACGAGATTGAGCTATTATATTACATGAGTGTACAATATATCACTCTACAATTTATGTTATTTAAGAATAAAATATTAAATTAATTTAAAATACAGATATAAGCCTATTTCTATCTAATAAAAAGTTTCTTAGCCTCTTTTTAAATAGTACCATATTATTTAAGTCCTTTAAGGATCTATCAACTTCATTATAAAAAATTAAATCAGCATGGGAAATATTTTGCGACGATACATTATAAATTCACCGAGAGACTACAAAGTTGTCTCTGTTTCTAGTGTCATAAGAATGTTGAAAACTTGCAATTTGAATAGTATTGGGTATTAAATTTCTTTTTATTTTCTGAATGTAGCACAGTAATTGGAACCTATGAATTTGCTTAACTGGTAATATATATATGGTTGAGTTTATATCAACCGAGTGATGGCGATAATGAAGATTAAAAACATTTTCAAGCATTCTGTTTTGCATCACTTGAATCCTATTAATATTGGAGAAAGATGCCCATGTAAAAATTTTTTTGACTGAACCCAAAAATATTAAATTACTAAAGCAAAGCAAAATACTTTATAATCATTTTAAGATATTTTAGAAGACAAACTTTATTGCATGGCTCCTGGATTTTGGAAATTTTAAAAGCGGCCCTGAAATGCTCTGCTTGGGACCGATTTTTGTAAAAACAAAATGGTAGCACTAATCGAAACTAAAGTTCGAAAATCGATTTTTGAAATCATTGCAGTTGGTTTCGGACGCCGGAAGTTTCGTTTTTTGGCAAAGATTTTCTTTGCACCAATTGATGGGGTTAATTTGAAAACGGACTTTGACATATCCTAGGTCAACTCCGGACCTCCAAAAGGCTCGCATTGGGTAACTTTTTTTTTCACCGATTTATCAAAAAAAATTGAGTTTTGAACATAATCAGCGGCGGCCGCGCAGAGAGCTGTTTTGAACAGATTTGTGTACAAAAACATTTCACTAATCGAGGGGCCAAAATTCAAAATGAGTTTTGGACAACACCCAAATCGATCTCGAATTCCATAATAGCACACTTTGCATACATTTTTGCCCATTTTTGGAAGAAGTGTTTTTGTAACAATCGAGGAAGAAAGTTCCAGAATGGATTTTGTAAGCCATCACGGACCATTGCGAATCTTGACTTTTGATTTAATTTAAATTTTTTAAAACATTCTCTTAATTTAATTACCACTAAACTTAATGCAAAGATATAAAAGTTCCACTTTTGGATAATTTCAAACCAAAACTATTAAAACGTCTTGTATGCCACCAAATTTATGGGTATTAAACAAAGTAATCGCTTTGTTAACGCCAAACAATAAAAAGACAAAAGTTAACACGTTACAAATTCATTCAAGATCACAAATAACAACAATCGTGACACATAAATCAATTTAATGTCAAAGTTTCAACCAAAACCACCACAAATATAATAAACAAATAAAAAAAATGCCCAAAAATAGTCACGTGTTTTTCAATGTGGAAACTTGGGTAAAATAAAAATAAAAATAAAATGTTGCTCGTAAAAAAAATAGCATGCAGATAGAAAAATAAACTAAGAAAGGATTCTTGACAGCCCAACATCAAAAGGACAATAAAAAAGGAAGATAGACAGACAGACCAATGTACTGTGGTTCGAGCAAAAATAGACAAATGCAAATTTATTTCTATGTAGCTGGTATCGTGCCTTGATAAGTTTTGATGTCCATTTGGTTTTGTATATACATATATGTACATATGCACTTATGTATATCATACGCTTGCATGGGATTAAAATAAAGTACATACATAAGTGTCCTTTTTAGGAGTTGTCACTTTAGCAAATGATTGCAAGGATGGGTAAGCTAATATAAAAGTAATATGAGTGACAATTTGTGGGTTGTTTTATTTGCTACAAAAAAAATTGCAAAATTATTGACGCTGACAAAAATTTGACCTTTGAGAGATGATTTCAAGATCATTCTTTCACATTGAACAAATCGTAGAACAAAGTTTGCTTTAAATTTTTTGAATAAAATTTGGGTTTGAGAACATTTTTTAACGAGCTGTGTAGCTTAATTTCTTTTGTAGAAATTAACTTATCGTTTAAAAAAATAATCACACTTAAAGACGGTGCCAGTGGCAGCGTTGTAGCTGAAGTTAAAATGCAATTAAAAAAATCGATTGAAGACCAGTTTAAATTTGTGAGTCATAGCAAGGCTTTATCTTTCAAGCATTCCCTCGTAGATAATTGATTTGAAGTTGAGTATTGTAAAAATAACATTTTTTCTCATTCTTTTTAATACAAACAACATTAAATTAATTTTGAATTTGAAAATTATTGAAAATAACATTTTTTTAGTTTTAAAACGGCTGGTTAAGAAAAGTTTTGTTTAAATTATAATATGAAATATAAACATTGAAATCGCAGCAACTTTTACATGTATCATTAGTGTTGTCCGGTAATTCTAGTGTTAATTTGTATAAACTAGAAGAAGAGCAAAGCTAATTCTGTACTTAGCTGATGTAAAATTGACAGCGTGCTTATAAATCTCAGCATGCTATGAAAGCGGCATTAAATCTTTCGTTGAAGGTTGTCATATTGAGTTCGACAAATAAACACACGCTATGTCATTGAAAAAGTGACAGAAAATGACGCAAAAACCCTTCGGACAACAAGGTTGAATGTTTCAGAAAACTCACATTTTATTTTTCTTACAACTTGTAGATATACTAACAAAATAACAAAAGCAACTGCTCACCAAGTTGAATTTATAAAGTTTGCAAAAAGTCAAAAAATAAAATAAAAGAAGCGCAAACAGCGAAGAGTACAGATTTTATCCTTCGACGTCCTTGATAAAAAAAACTATTCACACTATCAGATAAAAGAAAAAAATTGTGGTGTGGTGCAGTAAAAAAACAGAGAAAAGAAAAAACAACGATGACAATCCAAAGCGAATGATTACTTTTTTAACAAAAATAATATAGAAATTAAAAATGCATAAAAATTCAAAAACTTAAATTTTTTCATTTTAGAATGTCCCCAATAAAGGCAGTTTACCTATAAACCTATAAAATATAGGCAACTATTACGCATATTTGCTACTTCCCTACAAAGTAAGCAGCCAGTAGGCAGACTGCCTACTCTCCCATATACAAAGTAGGTTAGGTTATGTAATAGTGGCAGACAGTTACGAAGAACAGACTCACTTAGACCAAATGTAATCCATTGTGATACCACAGTGTATCTGACTATACTCTCTTTGTTGAACCACCCAGATTTCGTAATGAAACTAAAAAGCTGACCTTTACTAACATGTTTAAGGTCATACAGGTCATCAAAATAAAAACGATCCAAGTGTCTTGTTATACACAAAGTAAGCAATAGGTTTAAAAAAGGCAAAGAATGCCTACTAACAAAGCTTTTTCATGCATATGAGCTTACATTCGTGTGAAAGCTCAATAATTTTTATGAAACAAAACTTTAACGCAATTCTGAAACAATTTTTATCTCAGCGTAGATAAAATGCGATGAGTTAAAAAGCAACCAGCTATGGAAGTATTGTTTTATGCAAATTTAAAGCTTTAAGTTTGTTGTTTTTCAATTAAATATCAATATAAACTTTTTTTTTTTTGTATGACTAGTTAATTGGTATATTTTGCCACCATGCTGTGATAGTGCTTTTAATTTAAACGAAAAATTAGTAAGATGGCGTGATTTTTAGTATGCATAAAAAATGTAATTAAATTAGAGATAAGTAGTAGCAGCGATTTAATGCTAAGAAGCAAAAGTTAGTGAAGCGCAAAATACAAGTAAGTAGTTACCCTGTGGTTGACGTATTCGATAGGTGAGGGTGGTGCTTTTGTAAATCAATTCAAGGAAAACTTGTGAGTTTTAAGTACTCGTAGCATGTAGAAACGAATTAATGGAAAATTCCAAAGTTGAAAAGTACTTAGTTAGGCACCAACAAGTTCTACGGCATATTTTTGTTTGGTAAAAATTAATGCGACTAATTCTTTCAATGATTTCAATGTGATCCTGTAATATTGTTAAGGTAATATATGAGTGCATACTTTACAGAGTCTTTCTCATATTGCTTGAAACGAAATAAGGACTCTCCCAGAAAAAACTTGCGTATATAGGTCTGAAAAGACGCAATATTTGTTTTATATAAAGTGACGTTTAATATGATGTATAAAACTTGAAGATGGCGCTTCTAATGACAAAGATGTCTAGCAAGCAACAAAAAGTCAGCGAACTGATTTTATCCACATACCTGAAAAATCCAGAGCTAAAATATTCAGCTTTAACAAAAATAGTTGGTACATCAGAATGAAACTGTCTTTACGGTTATTTCTAATTAAAAGAAGGGTCAACCTGTTTCACGAAAAAAGGGTACAGGCAGAAAACTAGAATTTTCTAACCCAAAGGTAGTGGCGAAGGTGAAGCGCCATTTTAAGCAGAATCCCAACACCTCAGTGCGAAAAATGGCGGTTAAAGAAGGTACATCAAAATCTACTGTACAAAGGATAAAGGAGAAAAGTAAGCTAAAGACATATAGAGTTGAAACAGTACCAGACCGTTCAGATGAAAAGCAGTTGATAGCTCAGATGCTAGCCCGAAAATTGTATGAAAGGAACCTGACTTAATTTGATTGCTGCGTTATGGACGATGAAACTTACGTCGAAGCAGATTTGAAGCAGCTACCTGGGCACGAATATTATACATCATCGAGAAAGGAGCATGTGTCTAGTAAATTAAAAGAAAAAAAATTTCGAAATTTCCGAAGCATTATATGGTTTGGCACGCCATATACACCTGTGGTCTCAGAAGCTGCTTCTTAGATACGTAAGGCACAATGAATTCTAAAATTGATATAGACGAGTGCCTCGAAAAACTTCTTCTACTATTTATTCGTGCACATGAGGGTACCGTGATACTCTGACCTGATTTAGCAACCTCTCATTACTCTATAGCTACGATGGAGTGGTATGCAAGTAAAAATATCAATTTTGTATCAAAAATAGCAACTTCGTCCAACTGCCCATAGCTTCGCTTAATTGAAAGATATTGGGTTCTAATGAAAAGAGATCTTCGAAAGAGTGGTAAGGCTGCAAAAAATTTACAAGACTTCAGACATAAGTGGAAAAGTTCGTGCCGTACTGTCGATGAAACAGCTGTGTAAAATTTAATGAAGGGCCTTAAAAAAAAAGTGAGGAATTTTTATAGAAAAAAAAAAATTGTTACTTAGTTTTTAGGTATTTATATTCTGAACACTAGCCATTATTAATAAATATAGAAAAGGGACCAAAAAATTTACACTCAGAAAAAAAAGTTCAAAGAGCTACTTTCGGAAATAATTTAAATTGAGTAATGGCAAGAGCTGAAGGACCCAATGGGTTGAAGAAAAAATTATACAAACAAAAAGCATGCGACAATTGCGAACAAAAATAAGCTCTTTTACGAAAAGAACTCGAGAAGAACTAAACGAGCTTCGAGCTGTGCATGCTTGCTTTAAGGGATATTAAAATTTCCTACAAAGCTATGACGAATTACAGCAATTATAGTTAAAGAATTACTTAGAACAAATATATTTATTTCTTAAATATAATTAAATTTCAATTGTGTTGCGATTGTGTAATTTTGAACACTATCGGCTGAGTGAGTGCATAAATTATTTCTCATTTTCCTTTGTCATTTTGACGCTGCTTTTTGACTTGAAACTATTTGGCTTCTATGATCAGTACATTAAAGCAGAGCTAATTAAATTATCTGTATTATATTTACATGTCTTCTTTCATACGTCACAATTTGTGTCCATCAGTTTTAAGACCCTCATATGATTCGAAAATTACAGAAATATGCGATATATTTATTTAATCAAAAGATTTAGGATGATTTATAAAAAGTGTACGAGTATATTGCTCACTCAGTTAATAGATATTTGACGATAAATCTATGCTGTTGTAAGCCTGAGTCATCACTTTTGCTCGTTCCATTTTTACTTTATTTAGTTTTCTTTAATGCTCACTTTTTGGGTGAGTGGAAAATTCCTATCATTAGCAGTTTTCATGATTGTTATTTTTTTGGTATTATACATGTGTACACTAGGGTGTACGTTAACAAACAATTTCTCTGAGGCACAATTTTTTCGTATAGCTAATTACTTGATAGTGTATTTTTTATATCGATCGTTCCAAGAATCTTTAAAAGTTGAAAAAAAACTGTCCCTTTGTGAGTTTTTTGCGTATAACTTGCAATGTGCGGATTTCCCAAATTGAGTTACAATATCGAATGAAAGCTTATAAGATTTTGTATAAATCGTGTCTCAAGCGTTTATTTCATAAAATCTATAGTTATTTGGCTACAGCATCGCAAACCACAAAATTCATTAAATTAAACAGTAGAATTCAAAGATTGAATGCAAAATATTGAAAGATTTATATGACAATATTTGGCGGTTTGCGACGCTGTAGCAGAATAACTATTGGTTTTATGGAATAAACGCTTGAGATATGATTTATAGAGAATTTTATAAGTTTTCATGTGAAATCAGAATTAATATTGGGAAACGCATAGACAACGAGATATACGCAAAATGGTTCCATCAATATTATGTCATCAGCTATCGGATAAAATTGTGCGTCAGAAATTTTTTTGTTAACGGACACCCTAATTTACACATACACACATATATGTACATAGATGGGTATGGTAGGCAAGACAAGACTACTCGTCCATCTTATTATTTTCTCTTTTTTTTGAGAATTTGTTAAGAAGATTTTTATTGATGATGAAAATTAAATATTTTAATTTTTTAAAATTACAAGTCACCGTGTATGATAAGAAGACTTGGAATTCAGTTTAAAAACTATATATTTATAACGGTATATTGCATGTTTTCGCCCCCACACTTATTGGAACTCTTTGTAATTGTTCAGTTCTTTTATATTGATTTCGACTATATTTGGTGCTATGGTTTTTTTATAAAACGCCAACCTCTAATATCCTAAGTAATATTTTTGATGAAAAAAAAAAATGAATTTACTTATATTAGGTCCGTTCGAGCCAGATTTTGTGGCAAATAAAGAGAAGTATCAAATCGCGATACTTTGAGAGAGTAAAAGCTGAAAGAGTCGAAACACCAAAATTTTCGGTTCGAAAGCAAAACTGGGTAAAAAAATGAAAACTCAAAAAAGTTGCGCGTATTTTAGTAAACAAACAGTGGCAGGATTCAGGAGGCAAGGCCTGTGTTGTAGTTGCATAGCCTTCTGAATGTAAGCTAAGTGATACCTTTTAAAGAATATTATTGATAAATAGGATATAAGTAAAAAAATGTGAATTACTGACTTTAAAATTATGTACCTTATTTCTATAGCTTGATATATTATCCTTGAATTGTCGGCATAGGTTTTTCTTAGAAGACCCTCTTCTTTTTTTATACTAAATCATTATTTTCTTACGATGTTTTTAATGCTGACAACGAATTCGGAATCAGAAGTTGGGGGCGCATTTAGTAGACATAGGAAGTAGGAGATTGCAGGTTTTCAAAAAAACGTTATGCCTTGAGAATCCATAGATCGATTTCAAAATATCGATGTCATACGGAGGATTATTTTACGTGAAGGATACGATTCCTTTTCAATTCAAAATCGGTCAACTATTTAATTAAATAAATAGTATTGGACAGATACAAATTGAGACATGAAATTTCTTCCCTCGCTTTTGAAATTAAATCTCCAATTAAACATTTTTTATGTAGGGGAAGTGATCAGTTGCTTTTTTTTAAACTCTTATTTTTTCTCTCTAAACCAACATATTTTTTCAGGCTCGAACGCTTTTTGTGGTAAAACTTTATAACCAACCAACTATATAATAGACCAATTATTTCACCGTTTTTCAGTTAATGTCAGGTATTGAACATCTGGTATTCATAGTAATGGAGGTACATTTTTGCACTGACTTCTGGCAGTACCAAAATGACAACCAAAAGTTGGTTTAAGACTTTGCGTTATAGGGTGTTGTTCTGTTAATTAAAAATGAACATTATCTTTGTGAAAACCTTTTACAAAAATGGGGACTGTTACGCTGAAACCTCTCTCTCAATATTCGCGGAAGAAAGTGCAGCTAATGTGTTAACAATTAAAAGAATAAACGAGTGTCGCAAATATCTATTCGGCATCATTCTCCTGACGTTCTGCCTGTCGGAACATGTTTACTTTACAATGCAATACAAATATTACAACTCGCTCAAAAAAATTCATGTTTTATTTTAAAATAAAAAAGTGCACTCTTATTGGGACCCCTTTCATATATGAATAATAATTGTTTGATGTAAGACAGATCCACTTTAAAAAAGTCCTTAAAGGGACGTTAAGATAATTATGGACGCATGATGTCTGTTCTTTTCTTTGACAGATCTGGACTTTAAAAATGGAATGAAGTATTTTATTTTTTTATTTCATGTTATTAAAGTCTTAATTTAAATATTATTCTGATAGTAAAAAATTAAATCAAATTCCCACGAAAACTAAAAAAAAATACAAAACAAAAGAATCGAATTTAAAATTCAAATATGAAATAAATAAGCAATTTCACTTTAATTTTGCGATAATATAATCAAAT
Organism: Meiosimyza decipiens; assembly: GCA_963680825.1. Lineage (NCBI taxonomy): Eukaryota > Metazoa > Arthropoda > Insecta > Diptera > Lauxaniidae > Meiosimyza > Meiosimyza decipiens. The sequence goes on along the minus strand of OY804261.1, from coordinate 73,309,788 downwards.
GCAAATTTTAAGTATTCGTTGAAAAAACAAAGCCGATTTTATCAATGTACGTAATTACAAAATTTAATTGTGTAGAAAAACAAAAGTTAAAGACGGTCGGTCTTTGCAACGATAAAAAATGATGTCGAAAAGTTGCAAAAAAAATGGTTTCTTTCGCAAGCTCAAAAGCAAAAACAAAATTTTAGCAAAATTGTTAAAAAAATTTCGAATTATTTTTTAAATGCAAATGAGGCGATGTTTTATCTTCATCCATTTCATTTACTCGATTTTATTTCTTCTTTTCGTTTTCGTTCTTACTTTGCTTTCAAGCGCCACTGCTGGTGCGTCAAGAACTGTTAATTTTTTTATTTAGACAGATTTAGGAGTCACGAGATTTTTTTTTTTTAGCTGTAAGTAGACAGTCAGTGGGACATACAAAACCGACGCACATATATAAATCAGAACGACAGTCACATGAGTAGCTTGGATGCTAAAATGCTCAACCTGTCAAGCTATAATTTATACGCCGCTACACGTTCATTCAAGCGTGAAACATTAAAAATTGTTTTGCGGCAAAAATAATCAAAATAAATAAAATTCAAATTACGTGCGAAATTACATTTTTACACATTTTAAGCAATTTTAAATTGAACGAAAAAATGTAAAACAAAAAACTTCAGACAAAAAAAAATAAATTCAATAAATCTCCTTTTGACCAATACAATGGCCAATTGACCCAGTTTTGTAGCAAAAACAATAAATCGGTTGTTTGATTGTTGAGTTTTTTGTAAAATTTTATTTTATATGTACATAGTTGAGAAACTGATAAAACAATTTAAAATGCTATATAATTCTATAATTTTAGAGGAAGTCATTAATTATATACGGATATTTTATATGAATATTTATAAAGTATAATCATTAAGTATTTTTAAACAAAGTACAATATAAAAACTATCAACTGCTTATGAATATTTATAAGTGCTGAGTGTTGTTTTTTTTCATTTTTTTATTTAGATTATCTATAATCACTCTTCATTACTGCAATGTTAGATGATAATAAAGATTGGCTGTCAGACTATGAAAAATTAGTTATTTATGATATCTACACTTAGAAAAAAATTGCAAGAATTCAACTAATTTTGCTTTGCAGTCACGTTAAAATCTTGTCACCCAGTAAGAAATAAAAATTAAAACAAAAAACTTAAAAAGTTTTGATCATGCTGGGGATCGAACTCAGAACCTTTAAATTGCAAGCGCATGCGTTTGTCACTGCGCCACATTTTCATTTCATTTATTTATAAGTCAAAATTAGCTGCGTTTCTTTACTTGCATGCGAACGCAACAACAAAATCATAAACTTAGCGAGTAAGATTATAGTTGCTATGTATACATACTTAAGTGACAGTCATACTCAGTAGATTTGTATTTTGTATAATTTGCATTTTGAAACGAAAAGAAGAAGAGATATATCTTGCTATTGCTATTGTTTAAATGCAATTGGAAATAAAAAAGTAGTAATAACAACAACGAGTACTCGTATAAACAACGAGTACTCGTATAAATAACGAGTAAGAAATTTAACAGTTTCGTGGTTTTATTCGCACATAGATAGCGTCTTGGCATACAGCTGTTATATTTGAGAGGTTGAAAAGAAATCCATTAGTATAGTTTTATAGAAATATATCCAATAGACCTCCTGGTTCAGAAGATTACTTCAAAATATTTAGCACTGGAGAATAATATAGATTACCCGATTATTGCAATGTTTTTTAAGCTGAAAGCGGCATATAGCATAAATTTAAATAATTCAGGTACATCTGAAAGACCAGTAATACAGTTCTATAGCTTGCAAGTTGCTTAAATCGAAGCTGATGTCAACATTTTTCCATCACGTCAGGATTGAGAGATATTTTTATTCATTAATAATTTTTTCGCAGGTAAGCATTTCATCCTAAGGGCAGCAGTGAAAAATAAAAACGATACCTTTTCTTATGTACCATTCATGTGGAATGACAGAGAAGTGTAGTTTTTTGAATTTTGAGATGCTGAACCCGAAACTGAAGTTTGAATTTTTACAGAAAGTCAGTTCTTTGAGATATTTAACCTTCAAGTGCCAAACGAATTTTTTATTTTTTTGTCCACAACTACTTAGTATGTATATCTTTGGACCTTTGACAAACTGAATAAAAGTTATAAGTTCTTATGGAACACTCAAGCTAAAAATTTGCTTGTGATTCAACCATAAAGATTGAAAGAATGAAACAAATGGTTTAGTGTAAAATAAAAGCAGTTTAAAGTTTTCAACCATTGCAGCAAAGCTAAAAATGTAATTTTCAATGCTTTTCAAATTCAAAATTAATTTAAAGTTATTTTGTGCTAAAAATAATGGAAAAAATTTTATTTTTACTATTAAATCAGAAGTAACATTTTGAAATTTGTAATGAAGTTTTTACCCAATGGTAATTCCTGCAAAAAAAGTAGCATTTTTTTGTATAAAATAAAAAATGTAAAAATTGGCACTTTGCAGAAGAAAGGGTTAATACCACTTTAACACAACTCAGCTACGTACACGTGAAATTTAAAAATTTTATAAAAAATATGATATGAATAAAATATAGATAAAATGTGTGGAAGAAGATTAGGCTAAAATATATTCTTCTTGCGTCAAGGTTTTAATCTTTATTATTTTTAATTTTAGATATAAAATATATGTCGACATTCAAAGAGTAAACAAAATTACTAAATTTTATGCTTGATATAAATATTTATTTTTTTTTCTTCAAATTTTGTTTATTTTTTCGTCATGTTTTGGCTATTTTTTTTTTTGTTAGCTGAGTTGAGTGACATTTCTTGGTTCGTTGTCTATATGCAAAAAATAAAATTACAAATGTCAAAGTACGAAGTACTTCCAAAGCACGTTCCAATGACGTTTTAGTCAATGCGTCGTATGTGAATGAAACAGACATTTTAAGTTTTTTTTTCACCATGTTTTTGGGGTAGTAACTTCAAAGGTGAACATGCGATATTTGCATAAATTGTTGTTCTTTTTAGAAGAGTTTTACAGCAGTTGGTGCTGCTACAAAAGGGCATATTGCGTGATTTCAAAGGTAAATTCTGGAAAGAGCAACACATTTGTATATTAATATCAAGCTGATGCTTCTGCGTATGCATATTATAAATGTGTATGTGTATTCGTATCTAGATAAAACATTTTTCAAAATAATTTGATACCAACACCAAAGCTGTTGCTGGAAATTTTCCATTCATAGCCGTGTAAAAAGTACGGCAACAAAGTACAAAATGTAATACTTGGTACTTGTTGCGGCAAATCGAGCATTACATACAAACGTATAATATAAATGCCCAGTAAACGTGATAAGAACAGCTGATGTCACGCCTTTACACAATATATTTGCAAAAATTTTTTTAACACATTATCAAGAATGGATTCATTTGCTTGCAAATTTATATGCAGCTTAGACAAAATTTTATTTAACAAAAACGTAATTTCTTTCGGGGATAAGAAATTTAATTTCTAAAAACTTTAAAGGAATCGGACTGAGAGTTTTGTACATGTAATGTTTTGCTACCAGTAAATGGGGTGGGAGGAGGGGTGGGGAAGGTAAAAGAAATTGTTAAGAGTATTTTTTTTTGTAACTTTGCAGAATTCGAAAAAACTATTTTATATTACTTAAATTAAGCCGAAACAAATATTGAGCTATGGTGAATGGCATTAATTGAGCGGTGAAATATTTATACGCGATTTAAGTTTAACTTTCTTTAGTATAGCAAATATGTATACGATTTAAAAACTAAGCTTCAAAACAAAACAAAAAAAAAGTGGCGGCAATTCACTACAGTAATTGCTGGTAATGGTACTTACGCGAGTTTTAACGCTTTTTTAGCATAAACTTTTCATTATTTTAGTAAAAAAAATAAGTCTAGTTTTCAACGTGGATTTCAGCTCAAAGTTTTCATTATATTTAAACCATTTTCTATGTCGAATTGCATACCAGACTTTGTCGAATTCCGATTTTTATTCGAATCAAAGGACGAAAGCGGCGATGTATTGGGCACACTTCGCAAAAATCACCAATTGATGTCTGCCGGCAAGCATTATAGTGAAGCACCAGGGTAGCAGAAAACGTCATCGTGGAATATGAAATACTCGAGAGCAGATTGAAGGCACTCGCTACTGATCGTGCATGTTGGAAGAAATTTGTGAAGGCCTTGAGCGCCGTAAGGAGATAAAGGATACAAGCGACAATTTTGATTATAATTGAATAATTTTGATTACATTGGCAAAAACTGAAAAAAATTCGATCATTTTTTTATCAAAAAACGTAAAGCTTATTTATAAGCAGCTAGCAGCGTTTTGAGCTGGGAAATGAATTTTGCCCAAGAATACTCAATGCGATCGTGGTCCAGCAACTAAGCGGCAGACTAGTGGCAGATTAGCGGCAGACTAGTGGCAGACTAGTGGCATGGTGTTCAGATGTCCAGGAAAAACCTAATAAGTTTAATAAGTCCATTTTTTGTGACCCTAACTTCTGGAATAACAGGTATGTAAGAAGTAGAGGTCTGCGCAAAACAACTTGCTGTGACATCAGAGTTACTGTCAAGTATAAATCAAGCGTTTTATTTTGCAACTCATCAATACCAGTAGCACAAAAGAGAATGATGCAAAGAAAATGACTTAGCTTGGTTTGCTTGTGAGTTGTAGTCTAGTGGTCTACCAAGCTTTTGTGTACGCAAATCAGAAATAAAATCAAAATGTTCTACAAGCTCAAGTCGAAAAAAGCGGATATAGCTTTTGTAAAAAGCAATATAAGTTGGAAATCCCTAGATTTATATCCTAATTATGGGTGTAATACAGAGAAAAATTGCAGTGAGACACTCAGTATTTTTGCCATTAAGAGTGGCACTGTAAACTGAAAAGAACCGTTTTTGACACATTTTCGAAAAATGCCAGCATTCAACTTTTTTTCTTAAGATTTTAATTTTTTGAATTTTATATAAGCGTTCGCGAATATGAGGTTTTTTGGACAAAATTTAGTATACAAAAAATAAATTCATAATATCATTATGAGTTGCTATAAATTTTTAAGTAGAAAAAGTGCATGAGAAGCGTAAACAGATTCGAATGAATTTTTTTTTATTTTTTTTAAATTTAGCCCCCAATGGATTACGTTATTGAATATTTATTTTCAAACGTTATATATTGTTTTTGTTTTTTTTTTTTTGACAATTGCCAAAAATCTATTTTTCAGCCCAGCACTTTTATTAAAGGCTAAAATTTTCCAATTTGTGTTGTGGGCTGACTCACTATGGAAAATTGAAATGAGTACGATGAAGACCACTTGGGAGAATTTCAGCATTGCATGGCATATAGAAAAATATAATTTACAATTCATAAATTACTTTTTTTTTTGTTTTATTAAAAATATTGTATTTGTGCGCACGTATTGCATTCATCATAATCCGAGTCCAGCATTATAAATGGCAACACGCAACATTAATCAAGGCATTGCGCACCGCCTTGCTGCCACAAGCCACTTATAATTTGCATCTATTAGATTGCTGTTTCATTTTACTGATTTGAAGGTTGCACATCCCCAACCACCTCCAACGATAAACATGCGCGCGATTTTGTTGAAAATCTCTCTTGATTCGAAACGTTTTCTTTTTATTTATTTTTCTAACATAAATCCCCATAACTAAATTAACTTAGGACATAAAAAACAAAAAACAAAATAAAACGAAAAACCTTGAGTTTTAAACTTTTTATGATACCATTTAAGGATATCTTAAGATGACTGTTTAGAGTGAGAGTGTACAATTTATTGCATTAACCTTGAAAGGACAAAAATAAAATATGTACAGCGATTTTCGAATAAATCTTTAGCTTCATCAAATTTTGCATAGTTAGATAAAACCTTGAACAAATTGAAGTTGCTTAAAATTAGAAAGGGTCAAAGTTTTGCCATTTAATCAATGGTTCAAACTCGTACACGTAAAATTCTAACTAATACTGCGTGACTCGCTTTTCATTTAAAAACTTAAACTTTATGCAAATTCATTAAAATCATTTTCATTTCAACTAAATCTTTTTTCGGCTTGAATTTAAATTTTTCGTTATTAAAATGAAATTTATTATGATAAATGATAGTTTAATATAACAAAACTATGAAAAATAGTTAATTGTCAATTAACGAATTAGCTGTTGTAACTACAACATGTGGACTAAGATGAGCTTGTCAAAGTTAGAATTTTCTTTTGATAAAAGCGACTGACAAGCGACTGAAATTGATTTCGCTTAATTTCTTTATGGATACAACTAAAAGTTCACATATTCAACCTCCTCTTCACTAATTAAAGTTTGCTTCATTCATAATATGTTGGTTGTTTTAAGCTAAATTACTTTTGTCTTAATTTGTTTAATAGAAATAAATATCACAGAGATTGTATATGGTAAAAAGGCAGTTTTTCGATAAAGATATTTTTTGTTAAAAACTGGAACTAGAAACTGTAGTATGGGTAAATATTTTTATCTGATATGGAAAATCGATGTAAAAATCCATAGGAGCTCTCAATTAGGCATAGCATACGCTTACTGCTGAATTCGGACAAAAAACGGACAGTTTAACTTTTGAACTTCAACTTGATCAAATTTTAAGAGATTTTTTTTTATATATATCATGAAAAGTTTTAGATCAAGTGCCTCTAAAGAAATCAATACTTTAATTTTTTTGGGTCAGTCTAATGAACATACCTGCATAGTAACGCAGTTGTCGACATAAAAAACCTTAAAATTTGAGAATAACACTACCCAACAGGAAATAGCTGGAAGTGCTTCTTCGGAAGCATTTATTTCAAAATTCTATTTAATTAAAAAAAAATTTACTCCACATCCACTGGGATTTGAAGCTGGGCGCAGTTTAACGACATTAGCCAAGTCTTGGCTGTCTAAAAGTATATATTAATTAAAATGATAATTGAACTTTTAGCCATTTAGCAGCGATCAATATTCAAGTAAAATTTTACAAGTTGATACGATGCTTCATTTATTAAACAAACTTTGACACAAAACGGAGAAAAAAACAACAACTCTAGAATATAGACATATGTTTCGATTCTTAAAATCTCATCAGTATATTTCTGGTTGATGCATACGTCAGTATCAAATTACACCAGACAGATCAATGCAAACATAATGAAAATTCTCATTTTTAATTTCAAGCAAACGTAGCGAATTTTTAAATGAATTCAAAGAACACATCATTGCGTTGAAGTTTCAATCAGCTGTTCAGCTTTTTGTTTACACCACCAAATCATGACGTCACCTGAGTACATTTAACCGTAATTTTCCTCTGTTATCGTAGTTTCTTAATTATTTATTTATGTTGTAATGCACAGTCGTTGGCTGTGAGTTAGTACATGTTCAAAGTTATGCGATCCTGGTGCATCGCAGATTTTGAGGGTTCGACGTGTTCCCTATAATTTAGAAAGTATTTAATATAAATTATCTAGTGGCAACTATACTGCCTTCAGCAGCGGCTTTCCGCGGCATATCTCAAAATAATTCATATTCGTGATTCTTATGGCTTGAGATATTACGCATCTAATGAATTACGCCAAATGCCGGTATTTAAGTTCAAACCTATAGAAAATCTCAAAAGAGAATTTTCTCTATTCTCTATTTTAGAGCTATTTCAACAAATTTACATAAAACATTAAACAACTTGAAACGCATTTTCTTGAGATACGCCTTTTTCGCTTCTGAGGGCAGTATAGCAATCGAAAACTCCACATTTCATTTTGACAGAAAAGTAATGCAATTTTAGTCTCTCCGAAATAATAAGAGTAGCTCAGTTGGCATCTCAGAGCCCTGGTACAACACAATAGCCATAGGGTTCAAATCTGATTGTTGACAGCTAAAAAATTTAATTAAGTTCCTTTAAAGTTTTTAAAATACGCAATTAAATTAAGTTATAATATAGCTTTCTTGAACATATATCTAGCGCATTTTTGATATGCTTCCAAAACTATGTTTACTCAACATCCAAGGAAGCGTATTTTATATGCTACCTTGGATGTGCTTCTACTTAGTAGCATTCAAGGAATCGCATTTCATATGCTGCCAAAGATGCGCAATGAAATCTTCTGTTTAAAAATATAAGGCATTGGAAGCAGCTACCTGCTTTCTTTGAAGCACATACGAAGCGCTTTGCATGCGCTTCATATTTCCCGTTGGGTTGGATTTAAGTTTATATGTATGCACATTTTTTACACAAGTAGGTACTTAATACGGTTTCATATGATTTGAAAAGTTTTAATTTATTCAAAAAGAAATGAAAAAAGTAAATTTCATTCAAATAAAGTGTACAATTTGAAAATGATTTCGTGAATTTTCAAAACGCTTTAATTTAATCGGAAAATGATAAAAATAGTTGTTTGTTTAAAAATAAAACAATGTTTTTTAATTAATATTCTGCACATGCTTTCAAATTCCGTTGTTTATTAAATTCATATATTGGGTTAAATTAAAAAACATGTTTTTATAACTAAAACACACAAAAATTTTAAGGTCAATGATTTAATAAAAGATAAATAAAAAGTTATCAAATAGATGTGTGGAGAGAAAAATTAAATTTTATAGTACGGAATACAAACGGAAGCTTTTCTAGGCTAAAACAGTAGCAATGATATATTGATATCTATTAGTGATAATCTGATACTTGTAAGATCAATAAACTTGAAATGGGTGCTGCTGTAGATCAATTACGATCAATTAATTATGGCTGCACGCAACAACAGGTTGCCTTACAGACAGAAAGAAAAAAAAAAACTTTTTTTTATAAACAAGAAAAAAAATATTGTTGCAGTAAAATAACCTGAATATGAACGATACGATCGATCCGCTAAGAAAAAAAAACATCTAAGCGATCAGCTGCTGCTTTTGTTGTTGGTGATTTTTGTTTTGAATTTTTTTCCAACCAGTTTTTCTGCCGCTAAGCCGCGCCCAGATACTCGTATGAAAATAATATCATACAGTACACTCTCGATTATATTTACATTTGGTTATATGAAACTTCGATAACAAGCACACCTTGAAAGTCTGTATGAACCCTCGATTATTATTTTTTATTAAAAAAAAAAAGAAATTAAATTGTCATAGGTTAGGTTCAAAGGGTCGCTTGCATAAGGCAACTTTCACTCGGAGGCAGTTTGCTCATTCTCCTTCTCCTCCTCAAATTATCTTCTTGAATGGGAGCGAACCACCCAGAAGCCTTGGTGAAGTTTAGGATGTTGATGAGGTCCAACTCGGCTAGTTCCTCAAGACCAACAAAGTATGTTTATACAAAATATTTGGTTCGTTTCCTCATTAGCAACGGACATTCGCAGAGTAGGTGTCTAACCGTCTCATCCTTTTTTTCGTCGTCACAACTACTGCAGACATCTTTGAAAGGGGCGCCATATTTGGCGGCCATAAGCCCAATAACACAGTGTCCCTTTAACGCTCCTACAAAAGTTTTTAGATCTCTCTTGTCGAATCTTAATAGAGTTTGTGTCCTTCCTAGATTCAGTTTAGGCCACATGTTTCGAGACGTTCTGCATTCGGCGGTAATGTTCCACCTTCTGTTCGTTTGTTTTTTGGTTATGTTCTCTATTCGATAATATAGTTCCGCCAGCAGTATCTTAAGGTCTACCGCTTGTTGATTCTCTGGTTGTTCAGATCCTATTTTGGCACATTCATCAGCTGTCGAATTACCGGAAAAACCCTTATGACCGGGCACCCAGCAGTCTTCTATAATATGGTGTCGGATTGAACGTAGTGACTCTCTGCAGTGTTCTACACTTGGCGTTCAGTGCTTTGAACGCTGCCTCACTATCCACATATAAGGTTATGAAAGAGGGAGTAAGCTCCCTGTTTCGTATCAGCTAGTCTATAGCATAGAAAGACGCTCTAGTAATTGGAAAGTCTGAAAGACATGTCTATGCTCATATTAAACGAATAAACACCCGCTCCTGTGCCAAATTGCATCTTGGAATCATCCGTGAAGATGGTTAGCTCTCTTTCTACCAGAATCAAATTGCATTTGAGGGCCTCAGAAGCCAAGGGGCATAAGTGCACATTTTGAAAATTTTGAGCTGGCCCGTGCAAAGTACTCATAAAACCGTAGAAAATATGTATATTTACTGAAAATTAACTTTTAAGCTCTCCCCGCGCCATCTCGTGCTTTCAAATTACGTTAAAAAATGTAAGTTGCGGTTAGGTTGGAAGCCAAGGGGCATAAGTGGCACTTATGCCCCTTGGCTTCCAAACAAAGTTCTAAACTGTAAGCTGTGACGCTTCACATTATTTCAATAATTGTAAATTGTATATATGTATTTAAATAATTATTAAAGTAAATAACATAAATAAAAATAAATTAATTTTCTTTAATTATTTGATATACCTCAGTAAAATTGATATTTGTGCGATATATTTTTTTAAACTTAGTGTAAGCACTAAGTTTTTTTTCTTATGATTTATTTTTTTTGATAAAGGCTTTAATAAGTTGAACATATCAAAGCATAAACATATTTAATTCATCACATTTTAATATCTAGAAATAATAAATAAAAATTTATTTCATAGAAAATTGATATTTTTGCAATGTAATTTTAAATTAAATTTTGACTTCAAACTCAAAAAGAAATTCAGTTTAAGGTTATTTTAGTATGAAATTCGTGATGGTATTACGATGTCGATTTGTTGCTCCAGCAATTTCACATATTTTTACCCCAGCTTCATGCATTGTTTTTATTCTAACTTTTTCTTCATTAGTTAGTTCCTTTTCATGAGGCATATTGAACTAAAATAAATATTTGCCAACACATATAAATTACAATTTAATTTTTCTTCAATAATTTTGTCCCTTTATTTGTATGTATGATGTTGCTGCAGTATTCAAGACTCAAATAAATCAATTTGCACAAATATCAATTTTCCATGAAACGCAGTGTTTACAAAAAAAAAAATTTGGAAGCCAAGGGGCATAAGTGTTTCAAGTTTGGAAGCCAAGGGGCATAAGTGATCTAAAATTGTGGCATAAGTGCAAAAGTGTTTGAAAGCCAAGGGGCATAAGTGAAAAATACCTTCCTACCGCATGCTGGTACTCCGATATGACATATTGTAAAGGTTTTTCCACTTAAGGATTGCTTTTTTATAGTCTAATGAACAAAATACGTGTGAAAAAAAAATTTATTAACATGCAATGTTGATGTTGCGTGTTAACTTTAAATTTAAATATCTCGAAAATACCTTTTTTGCACTTATGCCCCTTGGCTTCTGAGGCCCTCATTTTATGTTCTCAAAATTGGGTTAAGTTGAATGTAAGGAGACTCTTGGTAATATATAACCCTCGGATCTATGAAAAAGCTCGACATTAATTAGGTAATATAAAGGTGAGTGTACTGTAATATGTATTGTGTTTAAAAAATATAGAACACCATTGAGTTTTACGATGAATGGAATTGATAGGAGCATGTAATTTTTTATTTAATTACATAAAATAAATAATGATTTCCTTTAACTGAAAAACTAGTAGACCCACAGACAAAATTCATTGGAATTTGTTGTTTAATATTTCATGAGTTTTAGAAAAAAAAATGTTTTTTCTGTTTAGCATGCCACCGAGCACTTAAGCTGTTTTTGTATTTATTTTACTACTCAGAATTAGTATACTTTTTATAGCCTTGAAAACAGTCTAATGTATATAAAGGATGTTCCAATAAGAGTGCATTTTTTAAATTCGACAGCTGTAAACTTTAATTGTTCGGATTATTTAAAATGGAGCGCTATACAAAAGAACAACGCGTTAAATATTGGCAATTCGTTAATTGCAGCATAAAAACCACAAAAAGAAAATGAGGAAATTTTTGACATTGGCCACTAACTAACGTCATACGATTTCTTTTTTTTTGGGTTTTGTAAAATCTCGGGTTTATGTGAATAAACAAGAAACAATAACTAAGCTCAAGGCTGAGATTCAACGCGTCTACGGTGAGATACAGCCACATCTTTGTGAAAAATTCATCGAAAATTTTTTGAAAAGTGCAATGGCCTGTCATCAGTGCTGCGGTGGCCATTTGCCGTATATTTTATTCCATACTTAATCGGAACATGTCTACTTTACAATACAATAAAAATATCACAACGCGCTCAAAAATGACGTGATTTTATATTTAAATAAAAAAGTGCACTCTTATTGGGACATTCTTTATATTAAAAATAGCAAAAATATAAGGAAGATGTGAATAAATTTCAGCAGTTTCTAAGAAAATCGAGCACAATTTCGAAATTTTACGAACCATTTATGCCAGCATGGGGGCAGGTAGAAGGTAAATTTTTTGCAAATCGACATTTTAAGTCGTAAGATAAACTTATCATGCTTGTCTGACGAGAGATTTTATGCAAACAAAAAAAGTTGCATAGAAAACAAATATACTTAATGCTGAAATCACTCTGGACGCGAACTTATATGAATTTTTGTCTAACTTGTTGTTTATATAAGATTACATACACATTTTCAAATCTGTGTGTGTGGGAAAAGTTTAAATTAATATAGTAAATACATATATAAATATTATGACGCAAGAGATCGATCTGTCGTTTTGGTTTATTTATTTAAATATTATTTTTAGATTTTTACTTAGTTATGTATTTACTAATTTGATTTACAGTGAATTTGAATATTATCTAAGAATTTATTTAAAAAAATACTTTTGGACATCACAAACATATAACAATATTTCTGTTTATATGAAACATGAAGACACGAGTTTTAACTATATGATATAATTTTACTAGAACAAGTTTCCGGCGGCATGTTCAAGTCATTATTGTTTTTATCTTAAAGAACTTGTAATTTTAGCACTTGTTTTATGTTACAGTGTATAGTCTAGTCGTCGTGTAAGTGGAAAATCAAAGTCCATATAACAAACAAATCAATATAACGTGCAAATAGGGTCATTTTTTAGAATTACATAGCATTTCAGTGCAGTTGCTAAGGTGGCGTTAATTGGGTTAAAAAGTTTTTCTGTTTGTTTGTTTGGAACGTATAAAGTTTATGAAATTTTTAAATTTTTTACCAAGCATACTTTAAAAACCTTATTTAATTTACCCTGCTGAATAATAAATGCTTCCCGGAGTGTCCTTTCTTATCTCAGGCGCATTTGTTTTAATTTCGCTTGCTTACTCTCTTGAGATTTATGCGTCAATTCCAGACAGATCACTCACTTACTTGTTATGCATGAAACGTGTTCATATTTGATTTGTTTTCATTATATTAATGGCAATCCTTTTCATCTTTTTCAAAAACCATATAGGTAGATTTCCAAAAAAAAAAAAAAAACAAAAAAAAAACTTTTATACCATCGTACAAAATCTAATTTTATATCATCGGCAACCAAGAAAAATCAATCAAATGAAATGGGGGTGCAAAAAAAAAGGTTTAATGAAACATTTAAAGGGAAAACCATTTGAAAGAGAAGCACGTTTCACTGGAACAATCTTCAAATGCTTAAAATGTGACCAAATATGTAGCATTAAGCTGCCTATGTACATATGTAATATGAAGTAAAAGTAGCAGAAAAATGTCACGATTTCATGACAGTTTGTCATGCAGACAACAGAAAAGAGCGTACAAAATGTTAGATG